>CM025785.1:15561511-15908026 GCA_014636745.2 Centella asiatica
TTACTAGTAGACTTTCTCATATATTTTTAGGGGTACTTAAAACACATTTTTATGAGGCTGGAGGGACTATCATAAATATTGTGTTTGCTATACAGAGATTATGTGACATTGCAAATATATATTTTTCAGTTGAGCATTTTAAGTCTTATGATAACAGGGTGTTGCACTGAACTAATTTTCTCTGTTTTGACCTTTGGTACCAGGGTTTGAAGGTAAATCTGATCATGACAGACTATTCTATGCCTGGGATGACAGGATATGAACTTCTTAAGAAGCTCAAGGTTAGTAATGTTAATCTGGTTTCCCTCAAGAATCGCCACAAGTTCAGGTCTGTTTGGTTTGAGCTTAATGCAAATAATGTACAGTAAATCATAATTGCAACTAAAAGGGAATTAGGAACAAAAAAGAAGGTTATGTAAATAATACCATCTGTTTTCAAAATTACATGGATGTAAGATGTTTTTCATATTAAAAATAAAGGAGTGCATAGAAATGCGAGTGTAGTTATCCGAGATTCTACTTTCTAACATTGACAATATTGGGTTTAAATTTTTGTTTGTTATACTGCTGCTATATATTAACCTTGTGATACCTTTCATTTTTCAGCAGACTTCATCAGCACTTAGAAAAATACCTGTAGTGATCATGTCCTCGGAGAATATTATGACTAGAATTGACAGGTATTTTCTAAATTCAATCATCATAGTTTTGGCAATTATTGACTGTGAAGTTGCTAAGTAGATTAATTACTTTAACAATTCGGAACCTGATTAACCTTATTCGCATTGGAGTCCAGTATTCATTCACCCTAAAACAAAAGAGGTTTAGTCTTGATGAATTTAGAACAAAAAGAGTATTTGCAGAAACACTACAGAGCCATTAATACGTAACTTAGATAACGTGGTAGGTGAATTATGTACACCATGGGATATAGTTTAGGTCTTTCATCTGGAACCGCTCTGATAAAATCCACAATATTTCTCCTAGCGTGCTTGTATCATGCTTGATTGTGCTTAGTCTCATCACTAATGCTCATTCTGAGGTGTGAACTTCATTCCTGATATGCATTGCCTTGAGACATGCTTAAAATTGAAAGTTGCTAATGGGCATACCGATTGTATTGCTAATAGGTGTTTGGAAGAAGGGGCTGAAGATTTCCTCGTAAAGCCTGTAAAGCTCTCGGATGTGAAGCGCTTAAAAGATTGCATTTTGAAAGGGGAAGGGGATAACAAGGAGATACCGGTGCTCAAGAGAAAGACAATAGATGATCATCCATCGGTGCCACCAACACAAAAACTAAAAGAGGACCTGTCATCGGTGCTGCCACCATCATCGTTGCCACCGTCTTCATGTCTTGATTGTGGTGATCTATCACCATCTTCACTAGCATTTTCATCTTCATCGCCACAATCTCTATCAAAGCGACCTAGATTGTAACACTGGTGTGATAAAGTGCCCTCATATTAGACAGACTAGCATATTTTTGCAATTCCCTACGTACCCATGTGTTTCTTTTGGATGGATCATCATGGAGATGATTTCCTATTTCTTGTTTCCCACCCATACTTGATTGTAAATGATTAAAATCATCATTTCTAAAACCACATGCGAACATGCAATAGATGTGGGAAAGGAAGAAGGGAATTTTTTGGGGGGACAATATGATTTTCCATGTTTCCTATTCTGTTACATGTATGAATGTTAATACAAGATATATGATAAAGCGTTGTGCCCAACCCAACTTGCAACAGTGGGGCCTTGGTTTGTGCTAAGCTATTTGTTGTTCCTTGGTTATCTGAAATATTTAGCTTCTTCAACCAACGTATCTGGAAAAGAGCCCATCTCAGTTAGAAGCCAGTGTTAGGATTGCATTAGGGCTTTATTAGCAGCAATAAATATATGTGAAAGAATTTTTTCAACAGTAGACTAGAGAATTATGTGGTCATAAGGACCTCTTTCACTTGGTTAATACGCTCCGTCTACCAGACCGTGTGACTTCAGTTTGTGAATATACGTATATATGATTTCAGTTTTAGCCCTTATTAGTTCATATTGTCGGTAGTTAAAATTAAATAAAATTGCATAAATATATTAAATTGTAAAATTGTAGAACCAAAATTAGACAGCACAAAACAAAAACAGGAGTATCTTGATTGGATGGGAGGAGTAATTAGTTGCTCTAGGGGCAGATACAGATGGGCTCATCACTCAAGCCATAAATGCATTCATCTTCCCAGATATATATGTGTGCAGTAATATACATGCCATCAATTCATATCCGATCCGACTTGGGTTGTTGGTTCACTTACTATTGTTGTTCCCACTACAAACAGAAAAAACAAAGAAAGATGCAACATCAAAGATTATGACTTCCTAACCCCATCATAAATGCCATAATTACTGACGCTATTGGAAGCTGGTGAAGAAGATGGCGCTAATATGATAATGGTGGTACTACATCTTTCTAAATATAACTAAAATATTTTTTCCAAATCCTCTACTTTCTTTCCTAAAACAACCTAAGGATTAATTTTCTCTCCAAATCTAAACTCCAAGACAAAAGCCAAACAAAAAATTATTCCGTCAAAACTTACGGTTAAACCTCGATTATATAATAATTTTTTTCAGTTCTGACTTGGGTCAATGGGTTAAAAAAATAATCTCGCTAAATGCATGTAATAATAATAATAAAAAAAAAATCCTTAAGGAACCAATAAAAATATAAACTATTGTATAAACCAAAATTTTCAATCCATTTATAATACACTTATATTAATCATTTCTTTTGAAAATATGCATCTATAGTTAATTATTTTTTCTTCCCACCTAAACCAAAATGAACTTTATCATTAACTTTTTGTACAATATACATAGTTTCAGGAATATTTTTCTCATGCTATAACAAGTAGTTGATTAAAATAACTATTGTTTAACTGCCTCATTTGACGACACATTTGGGACAACGCTGCTATCATCTGATTCAGAATCATTCTCATCGTCGTTGTTGTTCATTACCAATTAAATAATTTTCTTCGTCCATAGGCGATTCTATAACTGCATCGTTCTCGCTAGGATATTTCAAAATATATTCAACATCCATCACATTTCTATAGCGTAAATTAGAGATGACATCATTTAATTCTTGGATACCTTTATTTAATTTACCAACTTCTGGTTTGAGAGCATCATTTACTTCCGACTGAATCTTGCAATGCCCAAAACAGTTTGCAATTATTGTTGCTTTCACATCAAAATTTCAAGTCATATTTGCAAAATTGATAGCATCCAAAATATTAATTTTTTTAGGATTTGGTACTTTAACCTCAAGACCTTGTAAGATGCTAGAATAATCCCAAGGTCGCATTATTGGATCACATTTCTCAAGCCTTCAACTACCTTTGGATGATCTGAGTAATTGTCTACTATTAAGAGAACTTTTTTGACATTTATTCTCTTATCAAACCACTAACAAATTCTTGAAAAAATAAATCAGTCATTCAACCTTTTTTGTTGGATCGATACATACAATTAAGATTGTTCATGTTCACATTTTTAAAGCATCTAGGATTTGCATACTTACCAATAATTCAAAGTGGTACTTTGTCAGACCCGTCACCATTGCAACAAATAACAACACTAATTCTCTCTTTGTCTTTTTTGAGCCCTTCAAGCACTGCAACAAATAACAACAGTAATAATCATTTTCCAATCGGTAAAATAATCCAATTTTATTCATATTATAAATATCTTTCAACTGAAATTGGTCTAATTTTAACATCGGCTGCAAAAATGTCTACAACAGGCCCATCAATTGGACTAGTTGTTAAAGTTTTCTTGAAAAAACAAATCAGTCATCCAAGCTTTCTTGTTGGATCGATTACATACAATTAAGATTGTTCATGTTCACATTTTTAAAGCATCTAAGATTTTCATATACTTACTAATAATTCAAAGTGGTACTTTGTCAGACCATTGCAACAAATAACAACAATAATTTTCTCATTGTCTTTTTTGAGCTCTTCAAGCATTGCAACAAATGACATCAGTAATTCACTTGGTAGCAAGTGAATGATCATTTTTCAATCGGTAAAATAATCCAGTTTCATTCATATTATAAATATCTTTCAACTGAAACTGGTCTAATTTTGACCGTATTCCAAGTAAATCATTTTCAATGTTCTCTATGATAACTGAACCATTTTCATTAAAACGTCGGTAAAATTTGATTCCATATCTTGCCTTGAAAAGTTCTAACCATCCACTAGAAAAGTTGAATTTTGGATTGGTACCATACATTTTTCGTAGAACCTCTTTTACTTTTTCTTGGATAATTTCTCCGGACATGTTCACTTTCTCTTACCTTGAAAAAACCACACATACAAAACTTTCTCTAAATCAGGATATTTTGTCGATTTATGCCTTTTAATATTGCAATTTTTCATTTCATCTGATAAATATTCTGACGCCTTTTTGAGAGTGTTTGATATTGTTGATTGACTAATAGTCAAATCAAACTTTTGTTGCATCCATACTTGCATATGTTTTTGACTAATAACTAGATTTTTTTTCTTATACTCACATATTGCACTCCTTATTTTATCAATTAAAATTAATTTTTTTACACATTTCAAAGGATGAGAAGAACTTTGAGAGGAATACATTGTATTTTGAATATATTTTTCAAATATCTAACTTTTATAGGTAAAAGTAAATCTTTTCATTTGCTAGGTAATATGAACTTAGTATTTAGGCAAATTAACTTTCATTAAAAATATTTAATTTTTTTAGATTCAAATAATATAGGTAAAAAACTAGTTTTTATTTACTATGTATATGTACTAAGTTTTTAGAAACATTAAATTTTACTAAAATTTTTGAGATTTTCTAAATTCAAATATTACTTTTGATTTTTATTATCACATATAATGTATATATTTATACTAAAAAACTCTCTAAGATAATAAATATTAATTTATTAATAAATAAATAATCTCATTAAATAAATATTTTTTTCGGTGCCAAACATATTACTTTATCAAGATTTAACGGTAAAAACTGCACCAACAATTTGGTTTGAATTCCAAATCGGAATTTGCTGTGGATTGGAAACATGAGCATGAAGCATTAATTTGTATAAATAAAATTGCAACATGTACCTAGTTGCTACCAATGGAGTGGAGAGGTAAGATATATATTATAATTAGCCGGCTGACAATAGTAAACTGTGTGCACAAGTATATCTCTTAGAAGCCATTAGATTACAAATGAACTCATAACAGGCGTTGATGTCATTTTATAAAATTCCACAAAATTTAACATGAACCCAGCCAACTCAACTAACTACCCATGAAACTTTCAGCAACTAACTTCCATACACATGCAGCCAAAATTTCCATCGCCAAGAAAAGGAAAATTCAAAAACAAAACTTTGTCATCTCTCCTCAATGCCTCTTGAGACCGCAACTGTTTAGCCAAAAATAATTGCATTCTCTGGCGCTTCCTCTGTTCTCATTTGAATCAAGTTCTTGCGCAAATCAAAAAGCAAAATAGTTCTGGTACTTGGAACTGTAAAAATTTCAGCTGACCTCGGCTGCAAAAATGTCTGCAACAGGCCCCTCAACTGGACTAGTTGTTAAAGTTGTAGTGGTCACGGCTGCAAGTACCTTACTTATTGCTGGTATCATTTTCTATTTTGTGTATAGATATGCTATGGCTCGAGAACGCCGAAGAAGCAAATTTGTTTCAAGTTTTCGACGAGAAGCAGCTACGGATCACCACCGGGAGTTGGCTCAACATGGTAGAGTGTTGAAAAAGATGGTGGTTGATGATAATGGCACGGATGTTCTTTATCTGCAGAAACTTGAAGCAGGGCAGTTTGGTAGTTTTTCTACAATTTGGTTCAATCCCTTGGAAGGAGAAGAGAAATGGGTGAATAGCAGAGGAGAAAAACCAGATATGTCTGAACCTGTACAGCAAATTCCATTATTTCATGATACATCAAATGCTATTCAGCACAAGAAAACATCAAGCACTACTGAAACATCCCCACCCCCAACCCCGCCTCCACCATCTCCACCACCCCGAGCCCCACATCCACCGCCACAATTGCCATCACCACCAACCCCATCTACAC
Organism: Centella asiatica; assembly: GCA_014636745.2. Lineage (NCBI taxonomy): Eukaryota > Viridiplantae > Streptophyta > Magnoliopsida > Apiales > Apiaceae > Centella > Centella asiatica. The sequence continues at coordinate 15,567,645 of CM025785.1, forward strand.
CTCCACCGCCACCACCTCCTCCTTCTCCACGCACACCGCTACCTGAACCTATGAAGAGAATTTCTTGGCCAGCACCACCAAAAGTTCCAGCAAAAAGAAACCCTCTGGCACCACCTCCACCACAAACTCCAAGCGGTTCAGTTTCATCAACAAAACCCCCTATTGCACCAAAAGGGAAAATCAACAGCAATAGCAGGACAGAAGTTTCAACTGAAAAAAACTCAAAAGGAAATGGTGGAGTCCAGCTGAAGATGAAGCCATTACATTGGGACAAAGTTAGCACTAATGTTGATCACTCACTTGTTTGGAAGGAGATTGACGGCGGCTCTTTTAGGTGAGTTGGACTTGACATCCATAGATTTACTTTCTCCTGTCCTTACTTTCCAGCACAATATGGTGACATTCTATTTCTTATGTGCTACCTACTCAGATTTGATGACGAACTCATTGAAACGTTGTTCGGCTACAACGATACAAACCATTCATCACCTGAAAAGAAAAACATCTCAAGCGCCAGTTCAACTCCACCTGCTAAAATTTTCATACTTGACACTAGGAAGTCCCAGAACACAGCAATTGTACTGAAATCTCTTGCATTCTCTCGCAAAGAAATCCTAGATGCTCTCCTAGAGGGTCACGGTCTAAATACTGATACGTTAGAGAAACTGACAAAAATTTCTCCTACCAAAGAAGAAGCAACCAAAATCCTCCAATTCAATAACAATCCAGCAAGACTTGCTAATGCTGAGTCTTTCCTTTACTACATATTGAAATCGGTTCCCTCAGCATTTATCCGCATCAATGCAATGCTCTTCAGATCAAACTATGATCCGGAGATTTTGCATCTCAAGGAGTCATTGCAAGCTCTTGAATTCGGGTGCAAGGAACTAAGGGGTCGAGGACTCTTCTTTAAACTTCTGGAAGCCATTCTGAAGGCTGGTAATCGTATGAACGCTGGCACTGCGAGAGGAGATGCACAAGGCTTCAACCTTAATGCTCTTCGAAAACTTTCCCATGTGAAAAGTACTGATAGGAAGACCAATCTACTCCACTTTGTTGTGGAACAAGTTGCTCGAGCTGAAGGTAAACGTTGTATGATCAACAAAATCCAAATTAGTACTCAAGATTCAGATTCCCAAAACAAGGAAAATAGAGACAGAGAACATCTGATGTTAGGTTTATCGATATTTGGCAACTTAAACACAGATTTCTCTAATGTCAAAAAAGCAGCTACTCTAGACCCTGAGAGTGTCACAAGTGGGTGTCCAAATCTCATACTGCGAGTCATTGAGATTCAGCAGCTAGTAACTCGATGTGGCAATGATGAAAGAAGTGGATTTGTAAAGGAAATGAAGGGGTTTATAGAGGAGTGTGAAGAGGAGCTTAAGGTGGTGACAGAGGAACAAAAAAGAGTTATGCAGCTTGTGAAGAGAACAACTGAATTTTATCAGGCAGGAGCTTCCAAGGATAAAGGGGCACATCCATTTGAAATATTTATCTTCATAAAGGATTTTCTTGACATGGTGGATCAGACTTGTAGTGACATCATGAAGAAATTTCCAAAGAAGGAGATAAGAAGTGTGGAATCATCACTGCTGATTTCGCCGTCAACAAGGGCTTCAGTAATCTTCCAAAACCAGAAGTTGCAATCATATTTTCTGCCTGAAAAGCCCAGGTCAACATCTTTCCGCGAATCGGAAGATGATTTCTGAGGCATTGTCCCAGTTTTCTATAGGAACTCATTGACATGGAAACATTAGAAGGGCATGTATTGTGTTTGTTGGGAAGAAAAATGTGGAAGATTAATGTATTTTGAAGATGAATATGTACAAAATTATCTTCTCCTTTGTGATGGAAAAAATATGGTTAGTAATCCTACAACTCTGCAAGCAAACCAAATGAATGTAGAAGGATCACATAATTGAAGGACTGATACAGCAGCAAAGACAATCGCCAGTTTGATCTTGCAAATTCGAAAAGACCTCTAAGATTGTTTAGTGGATTCTAGGCTAGGTTACGTGGACATCAAATACAAATACTATCATGAATCCGTCACGGATTCACCTCAATTTTATCACATTTTTACACTAAAATAAAGTATTTCATACTCACACTCTTGTCCGAGTGTCAAGAGTTGAACACGGGTACGTCGAAGCAAAACGAAGACTTCATGTAACATTGATTCTAGGTAAATAGATGAAATACAAATCTGGTGAAAGTTTAGGCCAGTGTCCTCCATTTCATGTCTACGTCATGAGAAATATGATAAATTGTGAAAATAAGCTACGATGTATTCTTACTATTACCCATAAAAAAAACTGGAATAATAATGACTATATTTACACAAGAAATTGTGAGGTATCTTCTTTATGGTTTTCTGCTAACTAGACCAAACTATTAAGTTCAGTAGACTTGACTATCCAGATAAAAACCTAACACCCAAACATATTCCACATTAAGCTAAGAGCCTAAGGCTGTAACCTCAACACATCATAAATGTATCTTTGTTTTTTTCTCTTTATTTATAAAATGAATTTTCTTATAAAGTGCAATACCACCTAAAACACAAGGAGCATAGGATTAAATAGGAGGGTGCAAGCAAGCTTGATTACAGAATTTGTTCACGAATGGCGTTAGCAATTGATTCAGTGCAAAGCCTGTGTACTGTCCGTGCATAACCCGAGCAAAGCATAGAGTATGGACAATTTATAAATTTAAATGTATACATTTAACATAGTATTAAAAACTTTATCCAACTATCTACTCCCTTTGTTTGAGAATTTGATATATACCTCCTCTGTCTCATCTCATACGCAACCCTCTGACTTTTTACAATTATTAAGAAAAAAATGTAGTTTAAATTAAAATGTCAATATTGTCTTTTGAACTGAGCGACAGAAAATGAATTAACTTGAAATGATAAAAGTAGTTGGAAAGTAAAATAATTAAAATAAAGTGATGTGATATAAAATAGATGTTAAAAGGGTAGTTTTGATAAATTAGATGAAAAATTAGAAGGGTTATTAAGAAAAAAATGTAGTTTAAATTAAAATGTCAATATTGCCTTTCGAACTGAGCGACAGAGAATGAATTAACTTGAAATGATAAAAGTAGTTAGAAAGTAAAATAATTAAAATAAAGTGATGTGACATAAAATAGATGTTAGAAGGGTAGTTTTGATAAATTAGATGAAAAAACTTTCTATATATAGTAACATCGCAAATGAATGGGACATCTAAAAAAAAAATGTTGCAAATAGGCCGGGACGGCCGGAGTGTATATATATATAGACTTCTCAATTTCAAAATGCATAATGTTTGACTTTGTGCACTTATTTTTAAATGAAACTTAATATATATTAAATATTTTATTTTTTTATAAAAATTAAAAACTAAAAATATTTTAAATGAATATTAATATGATATAAAAATTAAAATTATATAAAATATTTAACATGTACTAAAATTTACCTAAAATTACGTAAAAAAAATAATCAAATCACATGCATTTCGGAAATGAGGTAGCATGTGTGTGTACATCACATAAAGCCCATAGTTTAAAATTGAAGTAAGTGTTTTTTTTTAAATTAAATTTTCAGTAACTTCAAAGTAAAATATCATGAAATATATAAATATTACTAATAAATGCAAAAAATCTACTTCTAATTTTCTATAAATTCTTATTGCAAATGAAATTAAAGGATTAAAAAAAAACTATTTTAAAGATAGACATATCTTAAAATTTGGAATTTAGAATTTAAACAGATTCCAATGGAAACCATAATATTCAAAGAAGACATTGGCACCACGTTTCTACATATATTATCATTCTCACTTTAAAAATACATCCAACTAAATTAAAATATACTTCTCATCAAAAAAGTTTGTATTGGGAAAAAAGAAATCCTATGTACCCATAAAAGAAAAGAAAAGCAGCATCCAAGTACAATTCCAAGGAAACGCTAAAAAAGTGGTGCAAAATTTTCAAATTGGAATGGCTGGAATTCCACAAGAAGTTGTATGGTATCTGATTGGCAGTTTCCTTCATCCTACTAAGCAAGTTATCCAAGAGACAAAGCCAGTAGACTTTGGATAGTCAATGCTTGTCTAATGACTAAATGGCCCAACCACCAAACCATTATTCACATAGAAGAATGGCTACAAGTGTATAGGGACATTTCAGTCATCCTAAAATACCATCAATCTTCCTTATAAGTCCTATATCAGACGGAAAGAAAAGAAAGTTCAACCACCGGCTATTTACAAAAACAGAGAAGCATAGGAATTAGAAGAGATGAAGGGAGGCAGGCTTGATGAGAGTACAATGAGCATGCACTACCCTCTATTTTCTCAGATATGAGGTTCTTACATGTGCAATTTATAATCCACCAGAAAACCAAATGCTTTTATTTTCTTGCAGTCTTATACAAAGAATGGTGAATTTGATTCTATATTATTTTGTCAATGAGTAATAAGATTCATTCAAACCTCAGAAAGGAGGATGAACCTGACAGTATATGTCTTTGTATACAAATGATATGAAAGGCAAAAGGAATGGAAAAGATCAAAAGAAATCAAACTCTCCCAAAGAGATTGTGCCCAAAAAATAAACTCAGAGATAACTTCCACTAGCCTATTTATGTACCTGTATAGAATATAATGCTGTTAGTATCAAACTTCAATTCAATGTCAGGTGGAGAAAAAACTCAAGGAGGTGGAGAAAAAACTCAAGGAGGTTGAGAAAATAGTGTTTGCAGGGTCCGACGGCCATATTTGCAACTCTATGGTTCTTGGAGAAATACATACCAACAAAAGGCGACCAAGTTCAGTGTCATTGTGTAACTTTTGGATCACCCCTTACTGGCGACAAGATACTTGGACACGCTATTGAGCGCCAGGACTGGACTCGTTATTTCATACATTTTTTGTCATGAAGTACGACACTTTCCCACGTATAATGCTTGCTCCCAACTCAGCTATGGAAGAAGAACTACAGAGAATTCTGAATTTTATTGCGATGGCATTAACTAAAATACAAGCATTAACTAAATAAAATACAAGCATACAAGAATTGGAAGAGCAAAAGGAAAAATCGAAAAAAGGCCGACATTGAATTGGCATTAACTAAAATACAACCATGCAAGAAGAGATGCGAATTGCACAACAATTATTGCGATGCCTTCGAACTTCAAGATGAATTAAAAGATTTTGATGCCAATGTGGAGAGGCTTCAGCTAGCAGGCATATGGGATGAGATTGTTGAATTGTTGATCCGATACGAACTTCCAGAGGGGTTTGAGGCTCGCCCAGAATGGGTAAAGCTGGGAACTGAGTTCCGACAACTAGTTGAGCTACTAGATATTGCCTAGACACTTGAGGAATGATGACTCAGGACCTTACATGAAAAAGGGTAGGCCAAGACGCTACAGATATGGTCAGGGATGGCGTGAACGTGCTGACAAGATGGACGTTGAATCAATCTCAGGCTCGTGTTTTTGGGCCCAAGTGGAGGAGGAGCTTCGAATTCAGAAATTTGAGGACATAAAGCAGAAGCTTGAAAATTTAGAGAAGAAAATGAAATTATGGATTGATAAAGGGGGGCTAGGCAAAGATGTTCTTTCAGATGGATCCACCTCCACTGAGTGGTGGAAAACACTCCCCTCTCAACATAAATCAAGATCTTGCCCAACATTGGATGGGAAAGAGCTGGAATTTAAACACTAAATCAAGATCTTGCAATAAAGTTCCTTTTTTTAATTATGTCTGTTCTGAATGTTTTCTTCGTAATCCATTCCCTCTTTTATTTGTGTGTGGTCAATCATCTTTGTCTTGATACAAACCTGTTAAAACTATTTTATTTTCTCTAAGTGCTAGTACGTGAATGAATGTAAAGATGATTTGAGCCAGATTGACTTGCCCATGACAGTCATTTCATATGCAATATTATCACTAAATTGCTGATGTGAATACATAATTATTTATGTACCCCATGAATAAATCGGGAGAATATACCATCAAATTAAATTATATAAACAAACATCTCATCTGGTAATTCGTACCCGACAAGCCTAAAAACCCTAGTTCTTATGTTATAGATCACATGGCAATTTCTGAGAATACCCTAACTCCACTTCCTAAACCTTTTAAGTTGTAACGTAGTAACGTAAGAATAAAATTCACATCTATATATATAATTGCACATGCCTCGTTTGTGGATCAATCCCATTACTGATAGAGAAAATTGCCTGCCAAATGAGCGGAAGTCTTGTATTCCTACGGAGGACAGAAGCAACAGTCATAAAATAATTAAAAAGCGGGGAAAGAGAAAATCTCTGTCCCTCCATGCCATGCCATCACTCCACTGTTTCTAAATAATTTAGTTGCAAAGGTAAGCCAAGAAGTGAGTGGTGCCGATCTTCTCACTCGGAATTATGAATAATTAAATAAATTTACACCCAATAAAAAAATAAAATAAAGTCAAGCGGACGTGGGATAGTCAATGCTTGTCCAAATCATTGAACGACTAAACGGTCCAACAACCAAACCCACAAGGCCAAACATCAGAAACGAGGAACATTCCGGTCATAATAATAGATAGCATCATCAATCTTCTTTAGAAATTGTTAATAGAGAGAATAATATTTCAACCACCTACTAGTTGGAAAAAGGAGCAAAACAAATAACAAGATGGAGGGAGGCAGACTCGACGAGAGAATCGGGTTGACAGATGATCTTATCAAGAGAGCTTGCTCCATAGCAATGAAAGCTCATAATTCTCCCGGAAAACATTATCTTCAAGACAAAATACAAAGCTCACCGGTTATTGTTTTCGGGTTTGCCGGGTCATGGTCTGTGAGTGATTTGTTTGCAAACAGAACCTATGGAGAAACAAATATCAATCTTGCATTGTTTCCATCCATGAGAAGTATTGGAAACGATGAAACAGCCGTGGTGAACATGGCGTTTGCTGCTAGATTTGAAGATATTCTTAACACGCTCAAAAGCGAGGTAACTAAGCTCATCAAACTTGGTCTTCATTTCTGGTAGCAATTTAGCTAATTACAATGACCTCTATTCTCCATTAATATGCTCAAATTCAAGTTTGTTGACCTTGGTTGACTTGCTGGATCCGCCCAAGAAGTAAATAGCAATTTTAGTAGTCCTGTATTGCCCAAATCAAATTTCTTAATTCCTGTTTTCACTTACATATATGAGAATATCTAAGCACCAGCAGTAGTAATATCTCCACCATCTCCAACTTAGAGGAACAACTAGCTTCTACCTGTGTCAGTTTTGAAATCCTACTGTACAAAATTGATATTAAACGATTGGTTTCGATAAGTCACAGAGTCAACAAATTAAACAAATAAAGTTAGAAGAGAATTAAAACTAACTTTAATTTCTTGAAATGCATATACACGCACGCACTTATTACAAGAACCATAGAATTATAAATAGTCATTCAAACATTAGTTATTAGTCCGTATTATTATTTGGTTACAACATAAATTATTTTGTTTGTTGGGGAATAAATTCTTTCAAAGCTCCGAAATGATGGTGAACCAGAGAGTATATGCAGTTTGTACAAAGGATACAAAAGTTAAAAGGAACGAGAAAAGCTCCTGGAGGAATCAGAATTTCCCCAAAGAGAAAAGAGAACAATTTACAGAATTCTGCTATTAGCCTATCTATGTATATGTGTATGAATATAATGGTCTACTTCAATCTGATATCAGGTGGAGAAAAATCTCAAGAAGGGAAAGCAAATAGTGTTTGCAGGGCACTCCTCGGGAGGTCCAACGGCCATATTCGCAACCCTTTGGTTCTTAGAGAAATACATACGAACAGAAGGCTTTCAAATTCAGTGTCATTGTCTGACTTTCGGATCCCCACTTACAGGTGACAAGATTTTTGGACATGCTATTAAGCGAGAGGACTGGTCTCGTTACTTCATACATTTTGTCAAGAAACATGATATTGTCCCTCGTATAATGCTTGCTCCTCTCTCGCCTATGGAAGAAGAACTGCAAAAAGTTCTAAATTTCTTCAGAAGTTTTAAATTCCAAAATTCTCAAACCGAGTCGATTGGAATCCCTAAAGAAGCTTATGCACTTTTCCTTAAGGTCATGGGAAATGTATCATCTGTTGCAAGCAATGCTGCATGCAGGCTCATGGGATGCACCAATATGCTATTAGAAACTTTCTCTAACTTCATTAAGCTTAGTCCTTACAGACCTTTTGGCACATATATCTTCTGCTCTGGAAATGGAAAACTGGTGGTGGTTGAAAATTCAGATGCTGCTCTGCAAATATTATTCTATTCTTCCCAGTTGAACAGTGAAGCTGAAGGGGTAGAGATTGCATATAGAAGCTTACAGCAACATATTTCATATGAAAAAGAATTGCAGGAAAGCTTGGAGATGCAAAATATAGTTCACTTAGACCACCTCGAAAAGCTTCCACTGTCTTCACTTGGCAATATATGGGATGAAGTTGCAACGACAAACATGGCCTTAAACGACCTTGGCCTAGTAAGTTTTAATTTTTAATTCTTAACAATAAATATGGGTTTATCACAAAATCTGGAAGACACTAAAAGATAATGAAGCAATAATTTCTAATACTCAGTCAAAACTATGTTCGAGTCTGGCAAATTAAACACATGAAACTTACCATATAATCTTCAAATGCTAGAGTGCAAGAGCAAGACTATGCCTTCGTGCTGCTGGCGAATTAGAGGAGCAAAAGAGAAAAAACCAAAGCAGAATTGACTCTAACAAGGCCAATATTGAGAAGGCACTGAGTGCAATACAAACATACCAGAAGCAATGCGGATTGCACAAGAGGAACTATTATGATGCCTTCAAACTTCAAAATGACCTCAAGGATTTTGATGCCAATGTCAAGAGGCTAGAACTAGCAGGCATATGGGATGAGATTATTGAACTTTTGAAGCGATATGAACTTCCAGATGGATTTGAGGGTCGGGCAGAGTGGATAAAGCTGGGAACTGACTTTCGGCAACTTGTTGAGCCCTTAGATATTGCAAACTATTATAGACACTTGAAGAATGACGACACAGGACCTTACATGGCAAAAGGTAGGCCAAGACGCTACAGATACACCCAGAGATGGCATGAACATGCTTCTAGGATGGAGGATGGATCAAGCTCAAGCTCCTGCTTTTGGGCTGAAGTGGAGGAGCTCCGAAATAAGAAATTTGAAGACATACAGCAGAAGCTTGAGGGTCTAGAGAAGGGAATGCTGAAATGGATTAGTAAAGGGGAGCTAGGAAAAGATGTCCTTTTAGACGGATCCACCTTTACTGAGTGGTGGAAAACTCTCCCCTCTCAACATAGATCAACATCTTGCCTACCATGGGATAAAATTTAGATAATATGGTCCTTTGCTGACCAATTATACTATAACTGTATAACATACAAAACCATAAATGTAAGTGGTGCTGTTTATTTAGGTTCTGCCATTTCTGATGTAGCAAAGAATGAGACAACATTTAAAAGAATGAGTTTAGTATAATGACATAAATTATTGAATTTACCAAAATTAGCACTATAATTAGCAAAGTAAAACGGTTCAAGTTTATTCATATTAAGCTCTGAAGATGAACAATAGTGATCTAGTGTTACTATGCCCATGAAAGTTAAACCATCAGACTTAAACAAGTTTACCGACCCATAGGAATTCGAGTGGCCAAGGTATCCAATGAGGGAAGGATATCCTCATTTAAGGAAAACTTCAATGATGCAGATACACATTGATGCCAAAAAAGTGGGAGAAAGGATAAAGAGTAAAAACAAGTAATACTTCAGGAATCACATTTGAACATAAAATATATCCCACAGAAAGAGTTCATTATTATTATTATGTCAAAAACTTTTAAAGTTTGTCATCACAATTTCATCATCTCAGCATCAGTTCTATGTCATTAACAAGTTATAATGAAAAGACTTATGATCTGTAGGTGTAAATTCCGGAATATGCAACCTTAACATTTGGAAAATATGTAACTGTAAGTCTTCTATTTGGCTGGAGGTAATAGCAACAGTGGTAGTAATAAATAACTGAACAGGAATGAGGTTAAAGACACAATGCTTCCCATGTAAGACTAACAGCATATACAAAAAAGGCCAACCCTAAGCAACAGAGTGAACAAGAACATCTCAAGAACTTCAAAAAGTTGATAAATATATAAAGACCAAAAAGCTCTTAAACCGAAGTTACTACATAAATCTGATAAGTTGACAGACCTCAGGTATACCTCTTCTGCCACAATTTGAGAAGGCATCAAAATATAATGCAGCTGAACAATAGATCTGTCCAAAGATAACCGTATTATCCATTAAAATATCCAGCAAATTCACGTACTTATGAAAAGGCTACAAGATGAGCATTTGTTACAGATTCATATTACCCAGAATGCTTCTTATCTATTGCGTCAAGCTTTGCCAGAAGTGGTAAAAGCTTATGTTGAACATTGGTTGTGGTACTGCTGGTACTCCAGCATGTACGAGGGGCGTGAATCATGGGAAACACACGGAAAGCTGCCTTAGCTATTCAAAGACCCCGCCAAAACAATACAATGAATGATCCAATTCCTGTGACACCACTTCACCCAAGAACAAAGTTCATGTATCATGCATTCTGAACAAAGAATTACATGGTCCCACTATCAGATAAATTACACCAGTCCATCAGGCTTCAGCTTTACAAATGATTCGTGCCAAATGCCAATGTCAGTCCCAAGCATCAAGAGATCTAATTGAACACCTAACTATAATAAAGACTACGATCAGAAAGAGAAACTTACAAAGGTTGTCCTTGCTAAAAAATAATAGTGCGACAATGTTTTTTTTTTTTTTGGAGTCCCGAAAATGGGGAAAATATCATTAACAAGATAAACTAATTACTACATGGATTTGGATGAACTAGACTAACTTCCCCAAACAACAAGAATTCGAATCTGACACTGGAGCTGCGAAAGAAGGAATCAAGTAAAACAATTCAGGTTCATCCAAATGTGCTCATCAGCACTTATGCCTCTCAGCTGTTGCTAGCTCATGAAATGAGGAGTATCGTTGCACCATGTTTGGGCACCACTATTGAGGGAAAAGAACAATTTTGAAAGCCAACAAAACCTTTATATTTCCATTGAGCAAGGAAGTGGTTGCGAACTGTATGTATTAGAAGAGAATAAAATTCCTAAATGCCATCTAGACATCAGTAGGCAAGCAATTCAACTTCTTGTTAGTATGGAGGCCAGATGAGCTAAGAAAATGACAAAGCCATAATCCCACCCAATCACCCATGATTAATTAAAATGGAAACAAAAATTATCACTTAACATGTCATTTTTTAAGCAAAAATGATGCTTCGAGAAATCAACATAGATAGCTAGTCCCACATAGATATCTTCATTACTCTGTACAGCTAAGAAGGCATCTTGCCAAGAACACGTTAACATGTGATCTCTTAAAGAGAATTTTCATACCATCTTCAATTCAAAAGAAAGCGAAAAACTCTAAGACTGTTAATTTCGTTAAAGAAAATGAGTAGAGAAGCTCAGAAGTGATCAGCGAAATAACTTCTAAAGGAGTTTTGCTCTTAAAAGCATTCTTGTCTCTGTCCTGGAGACAATGTAGAATTCCCAAAAGCATTAACGTACTACATAAAATTCAAAATATCCATACCAGATTCCTAAGTTCTCCCCATAAGATGATGCGTGTAGACTGCAAATAGAAAATCCTTGTAAATAAACAAGCTCTTACTTCAAATCTTTGAAGTTCTAAAATCTAACAATTGGTTGGTCTGACAAATTTTAAAGTTATATCACATAATCAATAGAGATGCGATCATTCTATATCTCTTGCATAATCGAATAAATAAAATCATAGAATCATAATCTCAAATCAAAATAGATACAGAATATTTAGTAACTGATAATATTTGTCAAAATTAACTTTTCAATGCATCCAAAATAGTACACTATCCGGAAATTGGGAATCATGGTATACAAATAATAAATTGTGAACATTAAACTACATTGATAAGTCTCACCTTTATGTCACTAGTACAGACGTTTGAGGGGTCATCTAATAGGTGTGATCGTATGCAGGTGGTAGAGGAGTGATCTAAGAAGATTCAAAGCTGGTGAAGTTGGTATTATTGGTAGTGTATATACTTCTAGAGAAGCAGGAAAAAAGAAATTGCTCCTAGATTTGCATCTTTTCACCAAACGAAACCTTGATCTCTCACAAATGCACAATGTACAAATCTGCACCAACTTCTACAAAACCCCTGGAAGATAAATTATGATCGCGGTGTTGAATTATATACTGGCCTTTTTTGTTGGTAAATTATTCCATAATCATGTATCAGGGAAAAAACATTCTCGGACTGACTTCCACAAACAACAAATATTATTATAAAATAATAGACAAAACCAAATCACAGAACTCTTTACGAGACGTGTTTCAATTTTGGATTTTGTAAAAAAAACATCCACTTATTATAAGATATTTGGAAAAATATTCGAACACAAATAATATCTACTTTATATTTAAAAGGCCACAATTCAGCCAGAAATAGAAGTATACAAAGAACTCAAGCAGCACCAAAGAGGCAAAGACGCAGTTCTACAGCCACAAATACAGGCTTGGCATCAGAGGAATATGTCTATGAAGTCGTTCTCAATTCTAAAATACCTCAGAGCAAATAAAACTAAATATAGTATAGATAAAATAATCAGTGTGCGCTAATATACTACACACACACATGGGTGTGTCATGTGTGTGTGGTGACGCACGTGTGGGTGTATAGAGACATACAAGAATACATGTACATAAATATTAAATGTGTTAGCCACACCATACATATTTCTAATGATTACCACTCTTGACTATGGAACTTTATCATCTTTCTTACTTTCGTCTAGCTTTGCTGTCTTTTTAATTCTTCAACAATCAAATTATTGTAAGACGCCATACCTATCTTCCTGTTCATTGTTCTTCAACCTCTTGTAAGATGGTAGACTATGCTTCCTTCCAAAATCATAAGGTCAGTTAGGGCACTGGTTTAACCCCAACTTCTTTTTGAAGTTGTGTAGCATGTTCAGAATACATATAGTGCCTAGACACTATATCATGTATGCAGTCATGTCATGAATATAAGAAATAGCCCCAACCCACCATGGAAAGATATATGCCTGGGGAAAGGGGAAGAAAAAACATCAAGTACATAAATTAAATACTATATTTCTTCAGCACATCCTGTTATTTATCTTTCACCTGAACCAAATCTAGCAAGGGATAAGTGTAGGCATTACTTCGCCATATCTATTTATGGAATTCATCATTGTTTCCGTAATTGGGGCCATAATGCAAGAATCAACGGTTAATTTAATGCAACCAGATTTCACACATCCTAATAAAGCAGCGATACTGTTCGTGTAATATTTGTCTACAACAACTAAGCGACAAATACTCTTAACAGAATTTTTATTCATTCATGCCACTAATGAAGTTTAAATTAAAAAAAAAGGTTCAAATACGAATCCAGCAATCTTAATTCATAATTCCATGATACTCCAGTCAACCTTAATATATTAAGTTTCTATACCACCTTATCTATTCACATACGAGTCCTTCACATCATAACATGCACTATATATTTCAACCAAACTCAAAAAGCAACCACCTCAATCACCTAATACTACAAAGTACAAACCTATCAACAATCTACTGCCAATATAGGGGTCTAACATTGAAAGGACATGCGATACGGGCAAAATAGACCAGACATACATATTTGACACAAAATAGAACTTTCTAAGACCTTGCAATCATGCTAAAGGACCGTGCCAGTTGGGGTATAGGATTGCCTTCTCCAAAATTGTCATTCCCTACCACCTTGACAGCATCATACTCATACTGCTTCCTGCAGCCTGGGCAGCGCCCATCCTCCTCAATAATCCTCTTGTGGCAGAAAAGGCAAAGTCGAAAGCCACAGGAACAAGGAAGAAAGCTTGAATCAGTAAGATCCAGATCCTCACAACAGATGGGACATGAGGATGGAGCAGATATATTGTTAGAATTCCATGTTGTGCCTCCATGGCCACAATGTCGATCGGATTTCATAGGGAAACTATGCTGCTTTAGTAAATTAGGCAGACAATGAGGACGAAATGCATCATCAGGTCTCCATGCCTTGCTATTTTCCGGATTTGGCTTGGTGATGTCTACAGGTGAAGCGAGAGGACTCACCAATTCAGGTGACAAGTCCAATTGACCGATATTCTTTTGCTCCGGAGGCAATTCTGAGTTAAGCTTATGCAGCTCTGGCTTGTCATCACTAGCGGCTAATGCATCAGCAACAGCTTCCCAATCATCCAAGCCATCAGCATCTTCTTCACTGACGTTTCCTGAATAGGACCCACCGCTGCTACTGCTACTGCTACTCTCAGTAAAATTAATACCCGAGCAGTTACTTCCCACAACACTGCCAGTGTGACTGGTAGGACTATTGGAGGATGTTTCTGAATCACTGAAATTGTGTATCGAACCATCATTGTCTCCATTTCTTGAACTAATCTCCAAAGTCGCAATAGCTCGGTCCCTCTCATTGCGCTCATCAATTGGGGGAGCATGGCTCTCCTCCACTCCATTTAGTTCTTCCTTAAATCCCTTACTTTTAACTGCAAAAATTAGACGAGAAAAGATATAATTATGAAAAGGAAAATGATCAATAACCCTGCTCATACAATAATCTCAAAACCCCAAAACGATGAATTTTTTTTTTCTTTTTCATCGGTCACGGGAAAAATATCAATGATATACATACAGAAAATATATATATATACATATATATAGTTGAATAGATACGAGAATGATTCTTTAGCGCACCTTGTGAAAGCCACTGCTGACGACGAGCATCAAGTTTGCACTGCTTCAATTTTGCCGACCTGTTAGCCTGAAAATTTACTAATCAATTCAGTAAATCACTTCACAAAGATTAATTTTAAGAAAATTGATGTCAAATAAGAGTATTGGCAATCCTTGGAGTATAAAGTTCGAAAGATTGACACAACAAAGGAGTACATACCCTCTTTTTCTTAGCGAAATCCTTGGCGTTTGAAACAGGAGAAATGGAAGCATTGGCAATTGAATCAAAAGCCATGGCTAACAAGAATCTGATTTTAGCAGGATAATGAAAACCCTAAATTGATTGAAAAAATATCTCAGGAATTTAGAAATGTAGAATGGACTTAAACGGATAACGGGAACTGCTCTGCTTCGCTCGCCTCTCTTTCTTTCTAAGACTCAAAACCGAATCTTCTTCACCGACCCTATATAGTTATCCAATGACAATTTTACCCCTCTCGAATCCCTCAAATTTCCCGAGTGCCTATTCTTTCGTGACCACCGAGGAAAGAAGATGACGTCGTCAATTTCTCTTAAAAAGAGAACAAAAATACATTTAGTACCCGATTATCTTCATGTTTACATTTTACAACAAAATTTAAATCTTTACCCCAGAAAGAGAAAGGGCAAAAAGAAATAGCATTTGCAAACCCTCCATTTATACACCATTCATACAGTGATATAAATATGGCTAACAGTTTCCTATAACCTTGGCATCATAATCTCAAAGCAAATTCAAAATTCAAAATACTAATTACTCCATGCCATTATAGACCTGTTTATTAAATTGGGATGAGATTTCTTACTCTAAAATATATGTATATATAAAATCAAATTACATTTTTTCAACTCATATATTTAGTAACCACGATTTTACGTGACAATTTTGGATATAACACATGTTAAAACTACACTCTATTAAATCACAAAAAGAAAATTTGGCATTTTCTCTATTCACCGGAAAATCACTTTCTGGGCATTCTCAGACAATCATAGAGTATCTGAATATATAAAGTGGGGGAAGTACTTAAAATGAAAAATTGGCATCCTCGAATTTTTTATTTCATTTTTCTTCTGTTTTTTTGCTACTAACAAACAAAATAATTGGTTGTACTTGTTGGAATCATTTTTGTTTGGGTTCAAAGTGCAACTTGTGCCGAATCTTATGAAAAACACATTATCGGTACAGAACAACAAAAGTTAGAAATTTTTTAAAAGTAGAAAGGCTAACTAATTGTTATTGGCAAAATTTTGAACCTAAGTTTTCCACAGAACTAATAATCCATATGCCAAATCTCTACCCATTATCATAGACCAATATCGAAGCTTGGAGTTGAGTTATCAAATGCAGTTTAGAGTTTCGATTTATACAAATTGTAAAATTAAGCCAAAAGAAGAAGCATACAGCTCTACTATCGTTAAAAAGAGTACGTCTCAACCAAGGAAAGGTCGTTGAGAGCACAATCATATATATAACACAGCATGATAATCCAAAAGAACTTAGCCAAATTACCAATAATAGCGTAATTGACTTAAAAACACCACATATATTTGTGGACTAATCATGTGAAATCCCTGCAAGGATAAAACATTTTATAAGAGTAGCAACAGAAGTACAGCTAAAAGACATACCGCAAATAGTTGAATACAAATCCTCATACAAAGATGAGACTTTATTACATGTCGATCAGCAAAGGGAAGAGGGTAACTATATAGGAATAACTAATGCATCTGACGAGTAACTGATATTTTTGGAGCCTAATTAGCAAAAACATAATGACTGAATTTACAGCTTCAGAAATCAAAAGCTATATTAATCAGAATCAGAAAGCATTGCAATGATGCTACTGTACAAACGCTGTAACTGTGCAATTTTAAATCTCATCAAATTCATTTACAGCAAGAATAATTTGACATGTTTTACACATGATCCTGCTGAAAACATAAAAAAATCAGGGAATGTGCTTGGTGATGACTGACTAGCTACTATGTTTCAAGAGGAATCTTAGCTCTCGATGCAATGACTAAACCTTCCAATACCATGAGGACTGACAAAGCAGTTGCAAAATGACACCAAAGAATGTAACTTCATAATTCTGGTATGTTCTGTGTTGAAGTTCTAACAGCATTTTTGTTCCCTGACCCCTCCAGATTAGTTAAGCGTAAAAGTTCCCCAAGTAGATCTTCTCTATCTTGTAGAAGGACACTCATCTACAGCAGAATAAAGTGATAAACTCATGAATAAGAATGCTGGACAAGAAACTTTTTGGTTGAAAATGCACATTCATCCGCATCTTAAAACAAAAAAATACAAGGAAAACATTATCCTTAATTTTGTGTCATACAGGTAAAAGGAGAACTCTTCCTGATCACTTCACTACCTTATTTTTATGACTCAGTTGCAGCGAAAAATTCCTGAGTAGAATATCAAGAAAACTTATGCATTAATCATTTACAGAATTCTACGTCTTATACTGATGGGTGTATATTGTGTAAGCCTATTCTGAAGAAGATACAAAATGGGATATTCAAGATAGTAGCTGTAACAACCTTTGTCGTCACCTCATCAATGCTCATGTTAGCACTGCAATATTCAATGAGAAGGTTCAGAAAGGAGTCATAGCGCTCTTCATCGTGTAGGATTGCTTCCTGCAGTAGCAACATGAATGACCAGAAGTAGAAGCTTAAAGAACAACAATTAATTAGTTTATTAATTACACAATATACCTCGACTCTATTAACAAATTTGATTGCCTCTTCAAGAACAATACAGACTTCCTTGGAAGTGGAACAGGAATCTGATGAGCTGTGGGCAAGAATAGGTTGAACCCCTCAAGAAGATCAGGATGATTGACTAACAATTCCTTGACCCTGGATGTAACTTCAGACACTGAAGCTCTGCACAAAAATATGTAAAGACATGTTCATCTATTGGAAAATTTTTAAGAAAAGTTTTAAAGGAAAAAGATTATGATGGTGGCAACACTTAACCAAGGATAGGTGATAGGAACTTTTTCCAAAATAAGTCTAGCTTTGATGACAATTTTGGTTTATGTACTTGACTGTTAGCTTCAGCTCATAAGTTTAAAGTTTGTGCAAAAGTGAATAGCATCCTTGAGCAACCAAACTCAAATGTATAATATTTACCTGTTCATTTGGCTAGTGACATGCATAGCATGTTCTAACTAAACAGTAAAGTGGCCAGAGAAATAAACCCAGAAGATCTAATTTACTAATTGGAACTAATACATCATGTCATATACAAGAAGTCAATAAAATACTTTATCATAATTAATATTGTGAGCAGTAGTCATTGTTCAACATGACAAATTTCAGATGAGATCTCTTTCGCTGAAAACTGCGTTTTGTTTAGGTCTACCGACTTATACAAATGCTTTGGACACAGGCATGTCATTGTCATTCGTGAAACCAAAGGGGCAAGGACAAACAACTTAAAAACAGTTTGATTTCCATAGAAGTTCAAGGGAAGGGTATACACATGGTCATAAATGGAAATGACAAAGTAGAGAGTTTATTATGGATACCAATAGCAGAGAGCTTTAATTGGTAAAGCAATTTCTATATACTAGATGGTCTGATATCTGCATCAACAGCATATGACAAGCCAAAATTAATAATCACCGCGTCTCAAAGTCAAAACCACAATTAGAGAGACTTTCTTAGAAATCTGAAACTATTAGGCCTAAAAACCTTATTTATTGGTGAATACAGATGTCAAGCTACGTAAACTTCAAACTTGATAATGTTGAACATTTTTTCTAAGAAAGCCACGTAACCACGCTAACATGCAAGCTCCCTTCAGTTTTTGGAGCCAAGTCACTTTTATTTCTATGGACTCCAGCAGTTTGAGATAGCTGGTAATATTCCGTTAAGCATTTTCAATTTTCGTTAGGCAGGTCCTATACAGGGAGAACCGTGTCATATGCATATGAATTAGAATTAGCTGATGATTCACAAAGAGCTACCTGATACATCTTCAGGTACGACTAGAATTTTCGCGTTGTACCTTATACAGTAATTTTATACATAATGCGCGCAACAACAATATACATCACAAGAAAACGCCTAGATATCGTGTATTCAAGATTCCCTAATGACAAGAGCAAGTGAGAAAACGCCTAGCAACCCCTCTTTGGCACCAGAAGAGCGCGTACTGCTTAAGGTCCATACATCAAATGGTACAAATTCGATCTCAATGTATATGATCTCCTTCTATCAAATAGATTACTCCGTATTAAATCAAAACGTTGTGAAATAATATCTTAAGCAAAACCCCATGTACAAAAGAGGAGGGAAATACAAACTAAATTAACTTGTACTAGGTATAAGAGAAATAGTAGTTGTAGGGACAAACCTTTTTTCCTTAAAATCTTTCATTATATCCGAGAAAACTTGATAATCCCAGGGTTTACCCCTAAATGTAATAGCCACTGAACGGATATAATTGTGCGCCTCAGACACTGTTCGCCGTGCATCCGACTGATCACTTCTCTGACTTCTTTCCACATCTTGAAACGATGACATTGATCGACTACAATGCAATAAATCGAGCGTAAAGAAGTACTTAATTACTACGTATATAGTAGTACAGAGATTTAGTATGAATGATAGATACATACACGCATTCATACATATAAACTCATACATATGTTCCACAAGAAATCAAAGTAGAAATTGTGAATAATAAAAGTTGATTACTCACGATTCGTCGGAGTTGTCGGGTTCATCCTCCATTTTCAATTGTATCAAAGCTCTGAAGAACAACAGATTGGGAGAGTAGACTGTATAGAGAGAGAGAGAACGCAGTTTGTTGAAAATATGTGCTCTCTATCAACGCACTTTTGACATGACGATGGCGTTGCTTTTTTCAAGACAATTCTCTCTCTCCACTCCCATATATACGTAGTTAGTTACACTGTGTATGACTGTTTGAGACTGGGGATTCTCGAGAAGTATCTTTCCTTTTTTCGTTTTTTCTTTCTTCTCTTGTTCTTGTTTTTCTTCATTTTTCCCTTTGGGCGTTCCGGAAAATAACCTTCAGTCAATATTTTCGGTGCCCTTTGAGTTTTGATTCATTCGTTTCTGTTCACTTGTAATTTGATCCAGGACTAATTTAAAATTTGTAATAAATTTTACTGATTGTATACTGTATTAAAAATAATTCTAAAAACATATAGTTATATAATACAGTTGTCTAAAAACGAATATTATTGTATATGTTATAATATATAACAAAAGTAAAAAAGAGATGATATAATATAAATCAGAAGTAAAGAGAAAGAGAATAATATTATTTCTACTTGAAAATGTGTGTCCTTTACATTCTACAATACCTCTATTTATAGGCAAAAAAGATGAAGGAAAAGATGGAGTAGTGGAGGAGAGGTGGGAAAGTGGAGTAGTGGAGAATGTAAAATGTCTATATATATATATTACATAACACTCCCCCTTAGACATTTTACCTTATATTATACACAATTAATATGTTCTGCTGGACAAATTATAAATTAGGTACATCATGACCAAATTAACTGATACTTCTGGATCAGTTATGTTGCCTCATTAAAACCTTACTAAAAAAACTCAGTGGGACAAAACTTAGTGAAGGAAAAAGAGTACAACGTGTATAATACTCCCCCTCATTTTAATGTATATCTCTGAAACGACGGATACCAATCTTCTGTATAAGTTGTTCAAAAACTTTTCTCGGCAATGATTTTGTAAATAGATCTGTCAAATTATCACTTGACTTAATTTGACAAACATTTATCAAACCATCATTCTGTAGATCATGTGTTGAGAAGAATTTTGGTGAGATGTGTTTGGTTCTGTCACCTTTAATATATCCTTCTTTGATTTGAGCAATACATGCTGCATTGTCTTCATATATCACAGTTGGGTTTCCTTTGATTGACTCGAGTCCACATTCCTCCTGGATGTGTTGAATCACTGATCTCAACCATACACATTCTCGTCCAGCATCATATAAAGCAATTAATTCGGCATGATTTGATGATGTTGCTGTCAGTGTCTGTTTTGTTGATCGCCATGAAATTGCAGTATCTCCATATGTAAATACATATCCAGATTGTGACCGAGTTTTATGTGGATCTGATAAATAACCTGCATCTGCATACCCAACTAATTTGGATTCCTTATTCTTTTGGTAAAATAGTCCCATATCACTTGTCCCACAAAGGTAACAAAACACATGTTTAATTTCGTTCCAATGTCGACGTGTTGGATCAGAGCTATATCTTGCCAATACATTAACAGAAAATGCAATATCAGGTCTTGTATTATTAGCAAGATACATCAAAGCCCCAATTGCACTTAAGTATGGTACTTCTGGACCAAGACCTTCTTCATACTTTTCTCGGGGACGATAAGGATCCTTTTCTATGTCAAGTGATCGAACAACCATTGGTGTACTTAGAGGATGAGCTTTGTCCATATTAAAACGTTTTAACATCTTCTGGATGTAATTTGATTGATGGACAAAAATACCATTATTCAAATGCTCGATCTGCAGGCCAAGACATAATTTTGTTACACCAAGATCTTTCATTTCAAATTATTCCTTTAATAAATTTGCAGTCTTTTCGATCTCTTCAGGAGACCCAATGATATTCAAATCATCAACATATACTGCAATAATTGTAAAAGCCGAGATTGTTCTTTTAATAAAAACACATGGACTAATTTCATTTGATTTATATCCCACTTTTATGAGATATTCACTTAGTCGATTGTACCACATTCGACCCGACTGTTTTAGTCCATATAAAGATCTACGTAACTTTATAGAAAACATTTCTCGAGGTTTTGATTTAAATGTTTCAAGCATTTTTAGTCCTTCAGGGACTTTCATATAGATATCATTATCAAGTGATCCATATAAATAGGCTGTGACTACATCCATGAGACACATTTAAAGTTTTTCAGTGATTGTGAGACTAATTAGGAATCTGAGAGTTATTGCATCCACTACAGGTGAATACGTTCCTTCATAATCAACTCCTGATATTTGTGTAAAACCTTGTGCTACAAGCCTTGCTTTATATCTCACAATCTCATTTTTCTCATCCCTTTTTATTGCAAATACCCACTTGTAACCTACAGGGTTAACATCTTTGGGAGTAAGGACTACAGGTCCAAAAACATTGTGCTTTTCAAGTGAATCTAATTCAGACTTCAGGGCATCTTTCCATTTTGGCCAATCATTTCTATGCCTACACTCTTCAAGAGTTTTTGGCACATAATCATTCTCATTTAGCACATCAGTTGCTATAGCATATGCAAAAATTTGATCAACACTTGTTTCATTGCGGTTTCATATTGTACTATTTTGTACATAATTTATTGAGATCTCATAATCATTAGGTATTTGAGTTTCTTCTGGAACTTCATCAACCTCTTCTGGGGTTTCATCGACCTCTTCTGGGGTTTTATCGATAACCTCTTCTGAAGTTACACCAACTGCTCTATTCTGCTCTTTCCTTTTTCGTGGATTTCGATCTTTGAAACCGATTGGTCTTCTACGTTTTCTTTGTATAGAAACCTCTGTTGGGATTACATTAATTCGAGCAGGTGCATTTAAAGCTGGTACATGTGATTTAGTAACCCTTTTTGTATCCACAAATGCATCTGGTAATTCATTTGCTATTCTTTGCAAATGTATAATCTTTTGAACTTCTAGTTCACATTGACCACTTCGGGGATCAAGATAAGATAATGATGATGCATTCCAATTTACTTCTTGTTCTAGCTTTTCTTTTTCTCCCCCTAAGATTGGGAATATTGTCTCATTAAATTGACAGTCAGCAAAACGTGCTGTAAAAACATCTCCAGTTTTTGGTTCTAAATATTTAATAATTGATGGAGAGTTAAAACCAATATAAATTCCCAATCTTCTTTGTGGTCCCATTTTTGTACGTTGTGGTGGAGAAATTGGAACATACACAACACAACCAAAAATTTTAAGATAAGACAAGTTTGGTTTTCTTCCGGAGACCAATTGTAATGGAGAAAATTTATGATATGCAGTTGGTCTTAATCTAATAAGTGCAGCAGCATGTAAAATGGCATGTCCCCATGCAGAAGATGGTAGATTACTTTTCATAAGTAATGGTCTAGCAATCAGTTGTAATCTCTTAATTAATGATTCTCCTAAACCATTTTGTGTATGTACATGAGGCACCGGATGTTCTACCATAATCCCAATCGACATACAATAATCATTAAAAGATTGGGATGTAAACTCTCCTGCATTATCAAGTCTAATGCTTTTAATTTGATAATCTGGAAAATTTGCTCTCAGTTGGATAATTTGTGCTAATAGCCTAGCAAATGCAACATTTCTTGTTGCCAATAGACAAACATGTGACCATCGAGTTAATGCATCAATTAAAACTATAAAATATCTAAATGGTCCACACGGAGGAACAATAGGCCCACAAATATCTCCTTGAATTCTTTCTAAAAATGAAGGAGATTCATTTTCAATTTTATTTGAAGATGGCCTAATTATTAATTTTCCAAGAGAACATGCTGCACATGATAAATCTTTTGATAATAGGATCTTCAGGTCCTTTAGGGGATGCCCATTTGCACTTTCAATTATTTTTCTCATCATAGTGCTACCTGGATGACCTAACCTGTCATGCCACAGAATAAATGTCTTTGTGTCAAGTAACTTCTGGTTACTGACCATATTTGATTCTATTGGACTTATGTTCGTGCAATATAATTCAGAGGATAAAGTTTTCAACTTTTCCAATATGATCTTCTAGCCATATTCAATAAATGTTATGTGAAGATACTCAATATGATTTTCAGTCATGGTTTCAAGATGATAACCATTCCTTCTAATATCCTTAAAGTTTAGTAAATTTCTTCTGGATTTACTTGAGTATAATGCATCGTTTATAAATAATTTTGTTCCTTCAGGTAACAAAATACAAGCTCTTCCAGAGCCTTCAATTAAATTACTAATGCCAGATATTGTATTAACATGTGTCTCTGCAGGAGACAATTGAGAAAAATATCTCTTACTTTTTAGTATAGAGTTTGTTGTTTCACTGTCTACTAAACATTCATCTTTACTATTTGCCATAGCTTTTCTTGAGTCTCTAATCATATTCTATTTCCTTGGAACAAGAAAAATATAAATAAGATCAAATAAAAGGAAAACTAATTTTATTTCATGAAAAACTAACTTACAACATATGTAAAGAGAAAAAGAAAATTAAACTAAACTTATTATTAAAACAAAAATAACAAAAACTACTTCATGACATTAATCTCTTCATCAACATTTTCGAAGAAATCAGAAACATCTAGGTGTGTATCTATAAGCATATCATTTGAATCATCTTCAACTAGATTTGTTTCTACTTCTTTTCCTTTTTTCTTGATGGAAGCTTGGTAGAGTTCAACCAAGTGTTTTGGAGTACGACATGTGCATGACCAATGATTTTCCATACCACATCTAAAGCAAACATTTTCATGTTTCTTATAAGATGAAGAATTATTTCCCTTTTCATATCTCCCAGCATTGTTTTCAATTGATTTAGAATTATGACTATCACGTCGCCAAACATTAGTGCGACCTCGTCCACGGCCTCTTCTGGGGCTGCGACCACGTCCTCGTCCTTGACCTCCTTTAAATGATGTCGCATTCACTTCAGGGAATGGACTAGAACCAGCGGGTCGTGATTGATGATTTTTCATCAAAAGCTCATTATTTTGTTCCGCAACAAGAAGACATGATATCAGTTCTGAATATTTTTTAAAAACCACGCTCTCGATATTGCTGCTGCAAGAGCAAATTCGTGGCATGAAATGTAGATAATGTTTTCTCTAACATGACTTCATCAGTAATCTTTTCTCCACATAACTTTAATTCAGAAGTTATACGAAACATTGCAGAATTATATTCACTTATAGATTTAAAGTCTTGCAACCTTAAATTAAGTCATTCATAACGAGCTTTTGGGAGGAGTACTTGTTTTTTATGGTCATACCTTTCTTTTAAATTTTTCCACAATTCTAACGGGTCTTTCACCGTTAAATATTCAGTTTTTAAATCCTCGTGGAGATGATGACGGAGAAATATCATTGCTTTGGCTTTCTCCTGCAGGGAGGCCTTATTTCCATCTTTTATTGTTTCTCCAAGATTATTTGTTGTAAGGTGGATCTCGGTATCGAGAGTCCATGGGAGATAATTCTTGCCCGATATATCAAGAGCATTGAACTCAAGTTTAGAAATGTTGGCCATAAGAACTACAAAAAAAAAATGCTACGAATTTAAAATATGCATTTATATTCAATAAACATAAATAAAAATGACTAAAGAAAGAATCTTAATAACTTCTGGTTATTAAGAGAATTAAGTATTGGAGACATATATATATATATATATATATATATATATATATATATATATATATAATGCTAGGCAAAGAATTTCAGGTTCTCTTTTATAAAAATTTACAAATAAGAACTTTAGGTTCTTTTTGTTTATTATACGTTAAGAACTTCAAGTTCTTTTGTATAAAAATTACAAATAAGAACTTCAGGTTCTTTTTGTTTATTGTTAAGAACTTCAGGTTCTTGTTGTTTATTGTTAAGAACTTCAAGTTCTTTCTTTTTAAAAAAATCTAAACTATAATAAAAACTTCTGGTTTTATCATGAACTTAATTTATCATTCTCTTCTGGGAATGAAAGTACTTAATTTATCATTCTCTTCTGGGAATGAAAGTATTACTTTCATACAATGTTAAATAAAATAAGGTATAAAATAAAAGTAAAAATTAATAAGATACAATCTAAAAAGTACCTTTTTCTCGAAACAAAATCTGATTGTAGAAACCTTGTACTTTTACTCGAATAAAATCCAATCGCAATTTGACTAGAGCAAACTCGTGCTGATAACGTGTTATAATATATAGTAAAAGTAAAAGAGAGATGATATAATATAAAGTAGAAGTAAAGAGAAAGAGAATAATATTATTTCTACTTGAAAATGTATGTCTTTTACATTCAAAAAGATGAAGGAAAAGATGGAGAAGTGGAGAGGTGGGGAAGTGGAGTAGTGGAGAATGTAAAATGTTTATATATATATATATATTACATAACAGTATAGTTATATATTTATGTATAAAAGTATGTAAGCACTTATAATAAAATATATATTAGCATTTACAGAGAAAATAAATTAATAAATTTTATAGTTTACTTCATAACACTTATTAGAAAATATACACACACTTATATCACAAAGAATGTTTTGTAGATGTTCAGTATATATGTTTAGTTTTGTAACAATTATACAATTAATACAGACATGTACCTGAACAGTACATTTGACTAACACATTTATAAATTAGAATTAACACAAAAAATACTTTTCGTATTTTACAAATTTATAACATAAAAAATCTTTATCATGTAGAGAAAAGAACCCATGGGGTAATACTTTATACGTATATAGTATACAAGTACATGAAGCTAGGAGCTTACAACATGAACACAAAGTAATAAGGCTGGGTTTGATTCTAATCCTGTTAAGATTTAAACAATGATTGGGTTTCCAGTGAACATTTGGGCTGAGAATTGACAAAACAGCTGTTTGAAGATTGGGCTTTAATGGTAAAACCCCAAAAATTTAAACATCTTCCCAGCTGCAGCAACATTTGGACAGAGTGGTGATGAAAGGGAATTCCCGGTCGGTGCTGTATTGCGGGAAAAATTCATGTGCAGCGTGATCATTTTTTGACTCTTCTCGTCCTCGATAAGTTTATGTTATTGTGTTATTATGTATAATGTGATTATGCGTAGAATAAAATTACATTGTAAATAATATCATAATAATATAAACTACAAGAGAACAGTTGTAACTATTTTTAATTGAGTATGAAATATTTTTAAAAATAAGTATGAACCGATAATTTTTTATAAAATGAATCAAAAGATCCTACAAAAAGAAGAATCTAACATGACTACAGCTATCCTTCTTTTTTTTCTTTTTTTCTATTTTTTTATTTTTTTGTTGGTACATTTAAATTTCTCTATCCAATTTAATTTAATTAGTTCACCCCTTCTTTTCAAAGACAATCATGAAGTAGCTAGATGTGTTCACTAGACAATAACTTCTTACCTTTTAATCTCTTCGATGATATGGAATTTATCATCACTATCTTGAGGTTAAGTTTCTCTCCGAGTATCCCTCCTTGAGAGGTGAGATACATTCCTCAAGTAGTTGGTTGTGCTAATTAATCCTCAATGATTAATTTTTATTCTAATATTTATCGAATTGAATCGCCAATTCATCGTCGCCGTGGACTGATATGGACTGGTTCCTTAGTTTGATTAAATGTTTTTTTTCATTTTTACATTGGAGGTCAAGCCCTATTTAAACACCCCTTTTGAAATTCAAATTCAAATGAGATAATCAATAACCAGTGAAATAACATTCAACTAAAAAAAATGTACACATCTCAACTTAATAAACATCCAACTCTTTTTATTTAAAAAATGTATGTTAAATTTAGTGTGTTTTAAGAGAAAAAAAACATAAGAAAAACATATAGATTTGAATTTTCATATCGTATCAAATTAACTATAAATCGCAAAATTAACTTTAAATTAATTATAAATTAACTATAAAACACATCGAGGCCGGTGGAAGTACTACTTTTTTTATTCAGGTCTCATAATGTTAATTAATTGATTTTTCACAATAAGTTTCATAATAGTGTCAAAGAAATTAGCATATTTAATCAATCACTTCATGTTTGTAACATGATTTTGTGAGCTAGCTAGTTATATTTATTGGTTATCCGCCAAAAATAGTTGAGCAAGAAAAACAGATCGACGAACATATACTACAATCCATACTTATATATTAGAGTAAATGACAAAATGACAAAATATATGATACGTATGTACGTACATAAAATTATAAAAATAAAAAATAAAAATTAGTAAAATCTAAAATCTTAAAATAATTTTATAATAGAATCCAAAGAGAACTCTAATTTCATAATAAAGTAAATAATATATTAACATTGTCATATAATTCCAAATCCTAAAATAATTTCATAATACAGTTCCAAGAGAACTCTAATTTTATAATAAAGTAAATAATATATAAACTTTGTCTAATTATAATTTTAACTAACTAATTTATCCAAATAATTTATGTATGATGTAATAAGGTACTCATATTTATAATCAAATTATATTCTTCTGTGATATTTATATTCAACTTTAATAATTAAATTTCAAATTTTAATTAACTAAAAAAATACAAACATATGTTTAATTAACACAATATTTTTCATTCTAAAATATATTATTTATATACTAAAAAAATGTCAGAAAAAAAATTAAATTATTAAAAATATTCAAATTAACTTGTACGTATTGTGCAGAGACTCCGTAGTTTAATAATACTCAAACATATTTGTTATCATCATTTAATCATTATATTTAAGAATTTGACAAAAATTTAAATTGAAAAAATAGATAATAAAATATTTAGTCATATAACTAATTAAAAAAATATTATAAATAATTTTTAATTATTTTTATTTTTTCTTTAAAAAGTACAAATTTAAAATAAAAATAAAAATATTTAATAATAGAGCTCGTGGTATACACATGTTTATATGATGAGCTAGTATAATTAAAAGATGGAGCCTATGACCAATCGGTGTTTTTTATTTGCTAGCACATGGCATTATGAAGAATGGTGGTTAATTGTAATCATTGTTGCTCACCTAACTAAATTCGTGGATTTATGTTAATTTTCTCTTAATCCCACATATATAAGTCTTAGTTTTAAACTCTCCATTTTTAAGTGACGTTTTAGGAAAAAACATATTTATTAAAAAAATGTATTAATTTTATGTTTAATTAATTAAAATAAGTATAAAATTTAAATATTATCCTCTAAATCTTATTGGTAAAGATGAAAAGAAAAGAAAGTAAATATTTTATTTTGTTACATAAGAAGTCGTTGTTTAAAAACTCACGCATACACTCACATATCCATCAACTATCTTGTACGGGTTTTTATTAATTTAAAACTTTAACTTTCTCACTTTTTAGAGGAGATAGACATTAATACTTACATAAAAAATATAAATGACATGCACATATAAACATTTCATCTACCCTAAAAGACATATAGTCCTTTCGATCTTTTTTACATGTTAGTTTTAGAAAAAAATACGTTTATTAAGAAGTGCATTAATTTTATTTTTAATTAGTTAGAAAAAATATAAAAATTCAATATTATTCTTTGGAAGTTTATTGAAAACAATGAAAGTAACAAATTAATAGTAAATACAAGAGTAATATAAAAAATTAAGTAAATTAGTTTCATTGGTTGAGAATGACATATAAAAAAAATATATTTTCTCTAAAAAAGACATATAAATACGAAAGAAAGAAATATAAAATAACAGAGGAGTACTCCCTAATAACTAATGATAACTATCAATGTATATGCTTGTACATAAAGTTGCAAGTCCCGAGAGGGGTTGTACGTTCTTTGAAAGAAAAAAAAAACTTTTGTGAAATATAACTCCCATTGTACGTCCGAAGGGGTCTCACATTATTTAAAAAAAAATTATTTATACACACAAATAAACTTATAAAAAAAAAATTTATAAATCAATTAAAATTTGACATGTGGACAAATTTATTACACTTTTTATTCCTTAATCAATGAAGATAATTAATTTATTTTATTTTATACACTTTTATAAATTTATCTTGTGAAATAATTTGTATACAAAGATTTATTCAAAAAAAAAAAACTGTTCGGTATAACTCCCATCGTAAGTCCCGAAAGGGGTTATAAGCTCTCTATTACTATTTCCAAAATTACATATTCCACAAACTACAAAGAAAAATATATATTACATAATAAAGTAATAAATAATTGGTATACATACTCTATTTATACTAAAATTATTCACACATTTCTCTTGTAATATAAAATTATTTTTTGAATCTTACAGTTTTATTTTACTTAAAAATAATTTAAAACAATAAATTACACAAGAGTTTTAAATTATAAGATTTCACAAATATAGATAAAATATATATATCTCTAATTTAAATTATAAAAAGTGAAACATAACTCTAAGTTTGAACAAATTAAGTATTTTAATAATACGCATTAAACAATAATTGAAATTTAAATTTATGACAAACTAAATACACAGCTACCCAAAATGACTAGCAATTAAATTTATATATCGATCTAAAGAAAATTCATACAAAATAAATCATATATTTATTATATAAACATTTCAAACACAGATACAAACACATATATAAAGCCGGTGCCTTCATCCCCATAAGAGAGACGGAAGAGGTAACATGTTTGATTTTATTAAGTTTGAAAAGGAGGAATGACGCAGTGGAGGTAAAACTTTCAAGCCAAAATAAAACTGAAAATTACATATATATTGCACGTATATGTTCATCTCGATATTGTACGGTTAAAATTTTGAAGCCCAAATAAAACTGAAAATTTCGAATGTACCAATTTTCTTACCAAACATCACTGTTAAGCTCATATTTTCCGTAAGCTCGCACAACACTTTCAGTTGCTACTCATAAGTCATAAATAGACAAGTACTTGTAAAGTTGAATTAAGCAAGGAAGGAAAGGAATGTCGGATAAGCTTGGAAGCAGGCAGGCCAGGTGCTGAAGACCGAAAGAGGTGGTCGTATATGCCAAAAGTCTTTGTCTTGTACCACTTCTATCCACATGCATATTCAATTCCAAGTTTTACCAAAATCAACATGCCTTTCCAATCCCATGCTATTTGTCAGCTACATACAAACAACTTGCACATGCCACATGCACCCTCTACTCGTATGTATGGACCTCCGATTCAAGCCCTAATATATATCGACATATAATTAACATCCCTTTCAATTATATGATTAATATGTTCAAATTTAACATCAATTTTGTAGATGTTCTTTAAAATTTTAAATTTCTTCTTAGTGGTATATATCCGAAACCAATTTTGATATATGTTTAACTAATAATCGATTAACTTTGGCGTTTATTTTGTTCCATACTTTACCAAAAAATGAAATATTTTATATGTTTTTCAATATCTGACTATCTGACATATAACTCTTTAATTCCTCTTCTACGATATACGTCAGTTAACATAATTTAAGATTTTTTCACGTGCAGTTTACTAAATTATCCTTATACTTCATAATATATAAGGAGTGTTTGATATTTCCTTCCAATGCCACTTAAGTAAGAATAAATTTGTCAAAATACATCATGTTTATCATTAAATTTAATTTTCTTAATAATAATACATAAAAATTAAATTTAGATATTAAGAAACGGAAAGAGTAATTGATATCATTTAATGTAAAGACGGTTACTAGTAAAGTATTTTAGGCTATCCAAAAAATTCAAACAAAATAAATACTCGGTGTTGATGTGTCATAATTCATACATCAGTTGCCAACTTGACATTCCAACGTCTCGTTTAATTTTAGGGCCACTAAAACCTTGGATTTGATTCTGCTCTCAGTCGTTGCACATAACATTGACTCATGCATACGAATTAATTTTACTTCCACACATCAGTAATCATCATCATAATAATAAAAATCGTAATATTAAAATTTTCATTATTCATATCGCTTCAGTTTACGATATTCAAATCTTAAACCGAATTTAATGATGAAAATTCAATATTATAATTTTTGTTTCAAAATTTTATTTTACATACATAAACCTCTTGTTGCAACCATTTTGTACCAATCGCATGAACGAGAATTTGTTGAGTAATGATTAATTAGGTTACACTTGCCGGAGTACTTACTAACAACTACGTTTTTGTGACGAAATTAATTTAATGCATGAATTTCGTATGGACACTTTTATCAAGTTATTTATTTCTTAAGTATTCCTGAACCTGGTAAATAATTAAGTATTCATGGATAATTTTATCTGACTTATAAAAATCCGCTATATATTTATCCATGAGTATATTTATTTGTTTATTTTTGGATATCAATTATTGTATCTATTAGTCAATTACTCATGACTATAATTATTGGGTAACTCGTGGGTATTCAACTTGTACATAATTTATATGTATTTTTATTTTTTAAAAGTTTTCTATAAAATTTATAATCCTTAAAAATTAATAAAGAATTGTGTAAAATTTCTGAAAAAAAATTAATTATTTAAAATTGATAAAAAAAAAAACCAAATACATTGTTTATTATCAAATTTAGCAAACACAAACACTTAAGAAAAAGGCAACATATCAATAATCCATGAGTTATGTGCTCGTAATTATAAGTTTTATCACAATAGTAAAATCAACAAATTATCTAACAATTTTAATACTAACAATATATACTAAAACCTATCGTCGTACGTCTCTATACCGGACATGAAAATATAAATTAATAAAAGAATTCTAAAATCTACCGAATGCATCACTTGAACATATGTTTAGTGGTATTTTATAATGATTATGATTCAAGTGTCTTTTATCTGGACTAAATGTCTAACTTTTTTTTTTATTAAGAATCCAAGCTTAAAACACTAAAAAAAATATATAAATAAAAATAAAATAGGTAACCGGTCGATACCCATAAGTTGGACCAACAAACGATGAGTAGATACGTGCTTGGATAATATTAACCATTCACTTTCTTTTTTTTCAATATTTGACACTCATTATTTCTTTTTTAATACCAATAAATATCCGCAGGTTTAGGTGCAAATTTGTCGGGTCTAAGTCGTGCCGGTCATTTCCTACTTCACTGTCGTTTGGAGGCTTTTATCTAACAAAGAGGGTGAGTTCTTATAATATTTATGACTCCTTGATTAAAATAGAACACGAATATTAATACCCTCTTAAAGTTTCCTTGCAATTAAAATGAGAGAAATGGGAAACACCGAGCCTTTCATGGGAGATATAGAGGAGTATATATAATTAATTCTTCTTTTAACTTAATAAATGGTAATCAAAAAGAGCTTTTTTCCCCTTTCTAATTAGAGAATAATTGAAGGCAAAAGGTGAAGAATCTATATATATATAATACGGACAACCTCGAAATTCATGTCATGTTTTTCTCTCCTTATTAAATATTTAAAAATAATTTAAGTATTTTGTTATAATTTCTTATAAAATATATAAAGATTCAATGTTAAAAAAATATATATTTCTACATCACTAGTATTATTTACATAATTAAAATATTTTTTTTCTCAGTTTTATTTGAGTTACATAAAATATAAATGACCTAAATTACATTAAAAAGATCTTATTATATATAATATACAAGTACTGACATAATAAAAATTTGTTAATATAATATAAATTACTTTATAAATTATGTTAAAAAACTAATAAGTTTGTTAAGTATTTTTTAAAATTTTAATCATTTTTTATGCTCAACATTTATTAAATTATATCAGCATTAATAAATATATAGTATTTATAATTTATAATTTTATATAATAAATAAATATAGACTTATTGTTAATAAAAATAGTATATCTCTATCACAACTTTATTTTAACCATTTCATACTACTAAGAATGCAAGATTTAGGAAAAGTGTGTATCATTAATTATTTTTTTTCTAAATTAAAATTTAATGGGTATTTTTTAACCTTTTAATGGAAACTATGTTTTATATTTTGAAATCGTAGAAACTTGATAAACTCACTAATTCTTTTATATTAAATCTTTTGGTATAGTTAAAATTATTTAAAATAAGTTTTATTAAAGGTTATATAGTTCATTGAATTAATTAAAAAATTGAATAATAAAGAAGAAGTAAGAATATAAATTCTTATTGCGACCCAAAAATATGACAGAGAATACATTTAGTAATAAATTATAATAACATATAAAACATGTACATCAAAATCATTAAATTTAAAATTTTAGAGTAATAATTAATGAAAACTCACTTTCTAATTTTATTAATCCGAGAAGAAATGTTATAAATTTGAAACTCATTTTCTAATCTTCACCATGTCGAGTGATAAACTTTTTATGTCATATTTTTCAGAACAAAAAAAAAATTTGAGTTGATTTGTACTTAGTATATGATTTTAGTGTCATGATATATTTGATTGTTTGTCATATTTATAAACCAATTTAGATGAACTTTTAATATTATTCTAAAACATAATTTATAAAGTTTTTTTCTTAACAAGATTTTGTCGAGCTTCTGTTTATGAACGTTTAATACTTTAAGTGACATTGTACTAATATTTTTATATTTTAGAAAAACTGATGATATTAAGATTCTAGACTTTGGTTTGAGAATTTAATACATTTGATGTAATCTTCTTTTCTTCTTTTTTTTTTTTACGAAATAAATAGAAAAGTATCTTATATTTGGTATTTGGGCAGTTCACTATAATATACATATACTAATTCTTTTTGCTTTTCGTTTTTATAGTTGGGAAAGAGAGAAATTAAGAGTACAAATTGTTGAAAAGTATTCATTGACATTTTAATTGCGAATTTATTATCCAGATTTATCTAATTTTTGCGTGAGGTGGGATTAAAAAGAAAGAAAGCAGGAGTCAACTGCAAGAAACATAAACAAAAAACCTACAAAGATTAATATATACAATTATCGAATGTAAGAAACTATGTTTTATATAAAGTATTATCATATCATTTATTATCATCCCAATTTTCAAATAATAACATAAACGAGAGATACATGTGATCAAACATGCCCATATCCATTTTCAGTACCATAATGAGTTCACGAGTGCCTTATAAAACAATTGAGGAGAAATATTAAGATTATTTTGAATTATTATTAGCATATACTATTGAATTCATAATATTCTTAGAAATTTTAATTAGTTGATTGTTAACACAAATGTCTGTTGCCAAATATATTAATATTATTTTTTAATTAATGTGAAAATTTATAACAATTAAAAGTGTTGATTGTGAATGATTCATAATATGAAACTAATCATTATTATAGATACATTGAGTTCGTAACATTGTGAAAAAATAAAGAAATAAAAAATATTACTGTATTATGCAAACACATTATATGTTATAATATAGCAAAAAAAATATGAAATATTTATAAATATAAATACCAAAATATGTGTTTTAATATAACTATCAAATTATAAATAATTTCTAGAAATATGTTAAAACATTATAATTATTGATTTTGTATACTACCTCCATTTCAAAATGCATAACTTTTGACTTTTTCACTTAATTTTAAGTGAAATTTATTACATGTTAAATATTTTATAAAATTTTAATGTTTATGTCATATTAATTTTCATTTAAAATATTTATAGTTTTTTAATAAAATATTTAACATATATATTAAACTTCATTTAGAAGTAGATATAAAAAATCAAATATCATATATTTTAAAATTAAAAAAATATTAATTAAAAAATATATCAACCATAAAATACATGTGGATTGCATGGGTTAAGTTACTAGTAACTTAACTAGTTTTATTAATGACAGTCCCAAAATGAAGGATCCTATCATTTACGTAGGTGTGTCAACGGATGGTACGTATATTCTTCTACAGAGCTAAAGCGAAATTAAAGTGCTTGCTTTACACAAAAAGAAAACATTATTGTTGAAATATATAATTAATGTTATCAAGAATTATATTTTAAATAGATGTCGGTTAATTATATATAAAATGAGCCAATTAATCAAACTTATATTAATAAATCAGAGTGTAACACAAGCCGCCGAGCAAATAAATGATGAAAATATTTATAGTGTTTATGTGTGATTAATCATTATCAACTTTATATCTCTTTTTAGAAAGATATTTTTGGTAAAGAAATAATTACTATCAATTAATTGATGGCAATGAGGCAAATTGTCATAAAATTAATTATTTGCAACGCATGAAGTCAAATATTCCGTATAATCTGCGAAACTAATCCATACGTCTAAGCAATCAAATTGAGTTGCTTCCGTAGAAATTTTAAAATCCGGAAATTATATTTACTCCTCACACTTAAAAGTAGTAACCAAAACGCAATTCTGATTGCTCTAGTCTAGGGTGACAAAGCAATATTTTGTGGAAATGGAAAGTAAAATGTAGATGAATGAATAGATTAGTTTATTAAGGATTTGTGAGAGGTTTTTTATAGGAGAATTCAAAATATTGGGTCATCGTTGCTTCTTTCACTCGCGTAAAGTAAAGCAGATCGGCTTCTAAAATTAAATATACATTTTAATTCATATAAAATAAATTTATAAAATTTTATAATTTAAAATTAAAATAAAATACAATGATATACACACAAAGTATTTTTATATACAGACTTTTATATTTATATATTTTTATAATTTATATCATAATTAAAATTTAGAAATGAAAGAAGTATTTTTAAGTAATTCTTTTATTCTAAATAGATATGTTGAGTGACATCTCTACGGTGTTAATAACATGTGAATTTTTGTGATTGTTTAAGTGAACTTATATCTTATTATTATTTTTTGTGTTAAAAATGGGATGTTAATATCTCAAATTTACACATACACGTAGTACTAATTAATAACTACAATGCAATTGTACCGTTTCTATATAGCCTAAGAAATAATTTTAAGAAATTGTATAATTAAAAATAACAACTTTTTTTTTGGACAAAAAATGACATTGAAGTGATTTAAATGAAAAGCATTTTCGTTTGTCTTCAAATTATACCATCTAAATATTATTAAATTTTGTCATTAATAATTTTAATAAGTTTTGTTTATTAGATACTCCTTGACAACTCAAACAAATGTCTTATTAATAATACTAACTAAAACATTAATATCATTAACCAATCTATTAATATTACTAAATGATCCATAAATATTATTTTGTATTAAATATTTATTCGCACTGCAATAAGAGTTTAGAAAAAATTCATCACTTGGATGTCATTTCATATTATAATTTGTCTGACTAGTCATTTTCCTTTACTTTTAACAACTTTAAAATACAATATGCAAGAATATGAATATTTCTTTTAAATATAAATTTTTATATTATTATGTTTGATAAATACATGTTACAAGTAAAATTATAGAATTCAATAATACTGCATTAAAAATAAATATTCCCTCCATCCCAAATTATATGTCATAATTTGATTTTAATGATTAAATTGACCAAACTTTGATTTTAAAATTTGACAAATGTATTTATATTTTTATAATTATAAAAATTGGGTCTTATAACTAATTGTATGAACTTTCATTTGATATAAATATTGTTATCTATATTTTTATAAAATATTAATAATTATGTTTTTAAAATTGGACAATTTGACGTTTAAAGGACATTTATTACGAGAGTGAGGGAGTATACGAATGAATTGAATATTGTTTATATTTCTGAAAGCACGACATACCGTAATTTTAGAGAGAGAATCCCACTCACCTAAAACCTAAACGCCGTCGTCGTAATAATTCCAGGAAACAACCGAAAATTAACTGCAACATCATCGTCTTCCCAAATCAAATATACACTTCTGCTTCTCTCCCTTCAAAAGGAGAAAATGCAGAGCTCTTATAAAGAGTCAGAGTTCACATCACAATTCGCCGGAGCTTTAGAGAAAACAACCACACACGTCACCTTCCCCACAGTCCTTACGCCGGTTATGCCGCCGGATTTACCATCACCGCAACAACAATAGACACAACCACGGCCCGTACTGCCGCAACTCATCATCAAACTTTTAACCGACAATGGCAGTAGTAAACAAACATTCCTCACACTCCCGTGACTTCAAGCTCCGTGTCCTTACGTGCCTCAACAAGCTCTCCGACCGCGATACTCATTCTGCCGCTGCCACCGAGCTAGAATCTATCGCCAAAACCCTCAGTCATGACTCCATTCCTCCGTTCCTCTCTTCAATTACCGCCACCGACTCCTCCGACAAATTGCCGGTACGGAAACAATGTGTCCGGTTAATCTCAGTCCTTTCTGAATCTCACGGAAACAGTCTATCTCCTTACCTCTCCAAACTCCTCTCCTCCGTAATCCGTCGCTTCCGTGACTCCGACTCAGCCGTTCGTTCCTCCTGCGTATCGGCGATTACTTCCATCTCGTCGCACATCACCAAACCTCCCTTCACATCGATTGCTAAGCCGTTGATTGAAGCTTTGGTGACCGAACAGGACCTGAATTGCCAAATCGGCGCCGCCTTGTGCTTAGCCGCTGCGATTGACGGATCGCCGGATCCCGAGCCGGCGTTTCTGAAGAGGTTGGTGCCGAGACTGGAGAAGTTGTTGAGGTCTGAGTGTTTTAAAGCGAAGGCAGCTCTGTTGACTGTTTTCGGCAGTGTGATCGGAGCTGATGGCTCACTGAATCAGCAATCAGTGAGAAATGTGGTTAAGTGTTTAGTTGATTTTGTGAGTAGTGAGGATTGGGCGGCAAGAAAGGCAGCGGCGGAGGCGTTGGCGAA
Source organism: Centella asiatica (assembly GCA_014636745.2). Lineage (NCBI taxonomy): Eukaryota > Viridiplantae > Streptophyta > Magnoliopsida > Apiales > Apiaceae > Centella > Centella asiatica. The sequence continues at coordinate 15,606,103 of CM025785.1, forward strand.
GTTGGCGGTGGTGGAGAGAAGTGTGCTACCCGAGTATAAGGCTTCCTGCTTGAAGACATTTGAGGCTAAAAGATTTGATAAGGTTTGGTTTTATATTTTTATTTCGTCTTAGAAACACGAGCAACTAATTGTTTGATATTGTTGTATTATAGACTTATAACAAATGAATACACAGAAATAAATAGATAGCCTGAAGTATTTTACGCAAAATCTATGAATAAGTTCTATTCTTCAGATTGAATTTAAGTTGATCATTTATTTGATTTTTGATTTCTCTTATGTATATGTTATAAATTATAATTATTATTGTGTTATTACCTGCAGTACCAAGGGTAGATATCAGTAAATAAGATTTGTGTAGATGTGATTCAATTTAAACGTCTGTTAGCAATTTTATAGGTGAAGGTTGTCAGGGACACCATGAATCTGATGTTAGACGCGTGGAAAGAAATTCCAGATGTCTCTGATGAGGTTTCGTTGCCTCCTGTATCTCAATACCCGACCAGAGGTATATTACTTTTCCTTTTTTGTTGGCATTTAATATGTTTGTCCAGATGAAAAAGCTACAAAGCAAATAGAATTATCTAATATTCTTTGATACGAAGTATTATCATCAAGTTCACATATTTATGTTCTTTCTTACACCAATCAAATAGAGGAAATATATGTTGGGAAATCATTATGATATTATTTGCAATATATTAGATAAATAGAGTGTATCCAGGCTAAATGCTAGATCGCTAGATAGAGTTTTTGTTTGATAATTTGCGGGATTATATAGATCAAGAATTGTCGTTTCTGAATTCAATTATGATTTTGAATGTTAACTGGACAGAAATTGCTGTTGATGGACGTTATCCACCTAGCTCAAAAGCTTCTAGCACTGATAGCTCTGAAGCTCCTCAATTGATGAACAGTATTAGTCTGGCCAAAGGTTGCCCTTTACGTGATGGTTCATATACTTCATATGCTTGTAAAAGAAGTCCCTTAAATTTTAGTGTCCAGAAAACAGGTCCAGCAATGTTTAGAAAGCTAGATCGAAAGAAGCCTGCTACATTGAAAGTTGAAACTGTGAATCCTCCTCCAGCTGTAGATTCTGGGGATAACAAAGAGAGGGATGAGAGAGTTTTTTATAAAGAGGAGGGCCAAAAAAATAGATTTACTAATCATGAAATGAGACTGACGCCATTCACTAAGAACACTGGTGAAAAGATTGAAGAGTTTGTTGCAGATAAAGCTGGCTTGCATATGATTTCATATCATGATGAGATGTCAGGATCAATGGCAGTTGCTGGAAAAATAACTGAGGATCTATATAATAACCAGAAAGAGTGTGAGGATCTATCATTGATCCACAAGCAGCTTCTTCAGATTGAGAAGCAGCAGTCTGGTTTGTTAGATCTACTGGAGGTAATTTTCTAATCATATTAAATGGGTTTCCTGATACTATTATTTTCCTTGTAGTTTGATATATGTTAAATTATTTTCTCTGATATTTTAGCATATGTGAAACATTATCAGCGTACCTAACAAGTTGAGTTGTAATCCTAATGTCTCCTCTTTAAGGTTTATTAGGACAACATATTTTAATAATCATTTATCGATAAGAATTTTGTTCTTAAAGTTTAATAGTGAAACAATATCAATTTAAAACATATCATACGTAAATTTGTGGTGAGATTTTTTTTTAATATTCAAAAAGCACATTACTTATTTGGAGGGGATAGTATCACTCTTGAACAACTCTATATTTATATATTTGGAGGGAACATCTTAGTGGCTAATACTCAACTTTGTAATCAACTAATGGGTCTGGTAATACTACCATGCTAGTAAAGTTGACTAATTGTAACTGAGACGTACAATAGAGACCTGCTCATGTGTATGCTTTTCCTCCTTTCGGTTTTTGGGTGACGCGAATACCAGGTTCTGCTTTCCTGTATGTTCGTTTATTTTTTGGCGGGTATGTGGTGGGGTGGAGAGGGGTTGCTGGTTGTTGATTGCCAATTCTTAAAAAGAGAGATCTTTTTTTAACATGGTAACATTGAACTGAGGACAAAATGTAGCTTATCCATAATTTGACAATTGGCATGTTATTGATTATTGTCAATCCGTACACTTGTTAATATATAATGTTCAGCAAGAAGGAGAATAGTGTAATGGTCATCGAAAGCTTTCCTGGTTTGTACATGTTCTTGGTTTTGTTGATGTTTAATTTTTTTGATCTGTTATTATTTTGTGGGCTACCATCATCTTCACTAATTTAATGTATCTTTTATTCGCCAATGTACTTTACTGTAGGGGTTTATCCAATCTTCGCAGAATGGAATGCGATCTCTGGAATCACGTGTTTATGGCTTAGAGCTAACCTTGGATGAGATTTCACTTGATTTGGCTGTATCAACTGGAAAGATGCCAAATGTTGACTCTGCTAGATCCAACTGTTGGAAGCTACCTGGTGCAGAATATATAAGTTCTAAGCTCTTGAGAAAAACAGAAGGTCGACAATTATCCTCAAGGTACCATGCTTCTGGTGGAAGCTCATCAGCGGTTGCTCTACACAACATGACAGATAAGATTGGAGATGCTGATACATATAAGCTGGAAAGTAGGAGGCTTTGGCTCCATAGTGGTGGTGGGTTTATTGTGAATCCATTAGCTGAGGTCCACAGTAACTCGAGGGGGATCTCACATGCTTCTTCAGATAGAGCCTCAAAAAATGATCATGGTGCGATATGATATGCCATAGTTCAATGTTTGTCTCCATTATGGGGAGGTTCGTATGGCTAAATTAAGTTCACTCCAAGTGCTTAATATTAAGTTGAAATCTTATTTTAAAGGAAGTTTAGGATTCTCATATATAATTAAATTATATTCATTTCGCCAATAAAAAAACAAAACATTATTTTCATTCCAAAAAGAGATATGGTTGTGTTCATGTCTCAGAATGATAGGTTTAAGTGTCACAAGCTTCATCATCATTTATTTTTGATGAAAATCTTATTGTGTGCATTTATTGCTTTACTCTTAAGTTCATGATCTGATGCTCAAAAAGGCTACTTTTGACGTGCATACACTCCTAGTTTAAATGCTACCCTGGTCTGTGTTATAGCATCTTGTCTGCAGCAGGCAACATCTGTTATATAATCTAAGTTCCATTTTGGGTAGTCCATGACCCTGCAGCCTCCATCCTTTGTGGATGAATGCTAGAACAACCATATGAATGGATGCAATTTTAGTCGAAAGCACTATGCTGTATCATTTCTTAGAAGTCCATTTGACAAAGCTTTGCTCTTCCTGAATAGGCCATTTTCTGAAGAACACAAGATTGTCGGATATCAGACTTTGCCCGTTCTCTTCTAGATATAAAATTTAGGATACCAATAAAATTGATTTGGATAGGTAGCGATGACTTTCTTTATGTAATGGCTTTCTCTTATTTCTCCGTGTTATCTCAAGAAGCAAAATCTTGGAAATTGATGGGTTATAGAGGGAACTAATCCTGAATTTGTATCATTCAGGGAAGCTGTATAAATTGGATCAAAACTGGAGTTCTTGTTCATGCAATGATAATTGACAACAGTTGGAGCTTGACACCAAAGTATGTTTCCTGGCAGCTTCACGGTAGTCTGCTTTACACAAGCCATCTCGCAGCAAAAGTATTTAGATCCATGTCAATCATTCAAATTGATCATCGTGCTATTTGTACTTTGCTGTTATCAGCTTTTACTCTCAATTTTCTTATCGTTTATTCGGTATATATTTCAAACGTCAGAAAGAGGAGTCCCCTGACATAGTTTACAACATTACAGAAGGGGATATGTACTGTACAGAGAAGACTTGTTTCTTACATTATATTTGATTTTTGACTGGGAATTTCTTGTCGATCTTGTCTTGGCTTATTAACTTTGAATAATATGATGGTATGCAACGAGTAACGGTTGTGCCGAACCTCAACATGTGCTCAATTATGAACTTCAAGTTTCTGCCACAAGGCAATTACTCCAAAAGAAGTTGATAGGCACAAGACAATTTCATCTATGGTGATTGGTTGGTTGGGATGAAATAGGACGAGAAGGAAATAGACGAACGCGAGAAAACATAGATGCGAGGTGAAAGAGAAGGATAAAACAAATTGAGGAGATTGAAGTAGCGTGCAATATCTTGATCCTCTTGGAGTTGACCATCAAGCATATCATAAATTTCTTTTAATCTCAAATATTTATCTATATGCAATGGATGAGATGTAATAATGATTTTAATTTTTTTTTAAAAATTTAATATTAAACGGTAAATAGTAAAATTTACCTAAAGCCGTTATCAAATATTTACGATTTACTATCTAATATAAATATTTACTATTCAAAACATTAATAATATAAATTTGTCCATATATTTTGATTGTTTAATATCATTTTAAAAAAGAATACAATATAACACTTAAAAAAAAAATATTAGTATTTCTATAAATATAATATTTCATTTGTTTTATAATAACTGACATTTGACTTTTTTATACGTAATTTTAGATTAATTTTTTATATGTTAAATATTTTTTTATATTCTAAAAAATTAGTAATAAAAAATATATTAAATAACGATTAATATGAATAAAAAATTTAACTAAAATAAAAAAATTTAACATATAGAAAATGTCACATAAAATTACATGCAAAAAAGTCAAGTACCATTTATTGTGAAACGTATGGAGTATTATTTATATTACAAATTATTTAGTACTTGGAATGTATTATCGAATATACAAAAATATTTTCTTTTATTTTTTAAAAATATACAAAGATTTTAAATTGCAATATATTATCTCTACCAACAATCTGTGTATATGCATGCAAAAAATCACTCACATAATGTATTTCATTTGCTGATTAATATTTATATTGTATATAGGTATACATAAATTTAATTTCAATATTATAATTATCTAATTTATGTTTCAATAAGTAAAATTTAAATATGTGAATTATTATAATTAAATTTAAATATAATTAACATTATTCATAATTATACCATTTCTATTAATTACTAAATAGTTGTATATGGTTGCATGATTTTAATTAATAGTAATACAGATATTGTGCGATTTACCAAGCGAAAAAAACACATTATTGATTTTATATTTATATATGGACAAATTTATATTTATTCATGTTTTGAATAGTAAATATAATAAATAATAAATATTTTATAATGGTTTTTGTAATTATTTTAGGTTGAGTTTTTCTATTTATTGTTTATTGTTATGTTTTATAAGAAATTTTGAAATTAATTATTAGATCTCACTCTAGAGGAGCCGAATCCTAATTTTATTGAATGAGATGCAGAAAGAAATGAGCAAATTATGAAAAAATGAATAAAATTATTTGTTCCCCTCCAACCAACAAAATGCAACATTAAATTTATTTGATTTTTCTATAAATTAAAGAAAAAAAATGAAAGATTAATAACCGAAATACTCTCTTCGTTTTAAATTAAATATCCTATTTTGATTTTAACGGTCAAATTAACTAATTTTTGACTTTAAAATTTGACGAATATATTTATCTTTTTAAAATTATAAAAGTTGGCTCTTATAGCTAAATTTGTGAACTTTATTGTGATATAAATTTTTTTCATCTATATCTTTATAGAATATTAGTAATTTTGACTTTAAAATCGATTAATTTGACTTTTAAAATTAAATTAGGACATTTATGACGGATAAATGGAGAATTAAATCTATCTTGAAGCTGAAGAGATATATAATCTAGAAGAGGATATGTATAAATCTAGTACTCTTGTCATTACGTTGTCTTTCCAATATTTAGAAAGATATTTCCAAGTGGAATCATTCAGCACACTGACAAACCAGCATTCAAACGTAATACGTAGTATCAATTCAACATTTTAATGGTAAGTTTGTAATTGGACAACTGTTGTTAATGTTTGATAATATTCATGCATTATTTGCTCGCGTACGTTGCTGGCGAAACTACATCTAGTAACCATTTACGGAGTAATATTTACCCCCAATCCCTGGAAGAGTTACTATCTACTGTATCTCAAAAACAACTGAAGTGATACCGCCAATTACCAAATACGGAGTATCAACCATGCTAGAGAGAGAGAGAGAGAGAGGTAAACAAGTCAACAAAATTTAAATGTTCTATAATATAAGTTCAGCTTTGCCAAATCCAGAAAAGGTAAAGGTTGACAACATTATACGAAACAGAAGACCAGAAAGTAAACGACGGGGATAGCGAGATCAGTACAACAAAAGTAACAGCTAATACCCATAAATTAACAACTAGAGGCTCTACAGCTCTCATGGAGAAACCACGGGCTGGCAATCCAACAAAATAGACGTCGTCTTTGGATCACAATGCAGAAGGTGGCTGATTTGGTTTCTGATCAACGTTTGAACTCTTATCGCTTATCTTCAAGGAACACCGTGATTGATAATCATCACTTTCCTCTAACAATGATCTGCAAATATAGCAGTAGGAAGACAACAACACCATAAGACTGAAGCAAATTCATGATTTAACTACCGTAATAATTTTTAAAACTTTCAGCATAACTCTCTACATAAGGCCTCATAATAGTACCATTACAGGAAGAAACAACTGTTCTCATGAAATGCTATAAAATTTGTCATGACCGAACCCAAATATACTAGTGTGCGACTGTTTTCCTCAAAATCATGTATTTGTCATAGTTGTGGTAGTGGTTCTTTTCCAATAAGAATCTCTATTCTATTCACATCTCAGATCTCCAGTCCTAGATGCATGCATCCTACGTTATATTCCTAAGATGATTTTAAATGAAAACATAACTTGCAATCTCATGGTTAACATGATGTACACTTGCTCAAAAATGTCTGAGTTTAGTCGACAATTCTTCCAACAATTTCCGAGTACATACAGTAAAACTTCCACAAGGAGTTATCATTCTGTGGATTTATGAACATATGATCTTCGGGTGACATAAAACTGAAACAAGAAAAGGAGAAGGAAACAGAAAATGTTAATACCATTGCTCCACCAGCTATTTCCAAACATTGATATTTTTTTCAAAGTGAGCACCCTATAGAGCAAAAAGACCTACAAGGTCACTTATACGTGTTTTTCCATCCATAAGACCATATTTTTAGTAGATAGGGATTATGATCTAAGAAGCATAATTCTAGGTCAGCAAGAGATCTAGCAAAAACATCATAAAAGAAAGTTTTTAATAATTTACTTTTGTTGTTCTGGTCATCATCATAATAATGTCAATGTATAGTTCAATCTTCTACCAATCCATAGATCTTCTGGAAGCCAAAAATTGGGAACACAAAATTCAAAATTTTGAATTTTTAAGGTTAGGGTTGCTGACTTTCTGTTTTCCAGCTAAGAAGCAAAGGGTATTTCAGGCAGTAGGGAACTAGGGTGGCTCAAGAATGAAGTGTGATTCACTTTTATTACACAAGTTACCTGCTTTGATATAGACTCGTGTATAATTATGGAGACAGTCAAAAGATGGAAGAGTACTTGGAAACAATAGGAACAAAATCAACCTGTACAAATATGCTTGTTGAGAAGCCAGTCAGAAGCTAGTGAGGTTATAATAAAGGAGATAACAGGATCGACTTGCTCATGGAGTGGATCCAGACAAGAAATGCTGGGATCTGTAAACCAGTGGAAGACTTCTTTCAACATTAGAGAACAAGTAAGAGAAGTTCTAAGGAAATCTTTCATGTGTGAACGAGTAGTTGCATGATGGGAATATTATATGGATAGCATACTACAATACTGCTAGCAACATTATTACTGGCTAAATAATAATATACCCCTTTGTATGGCCATAAAAGATGCTGCCATTCAACAGAGATTTTAATCACATAGATAACTAAATCCCAATGATGTCTATGATAGTATATGGCTCAACGACTATGATGGTATCTGCCATAGAAAGATGCACATAAATAATAATATTATATGTTGCCATTCAACATAGGTATATCACATATCTTGCATGCTTTACACGTTTTCGTCAAAGTATTTCAGAAATACACATATAGAAACAGCCTGCAAACACCAAAAAAATCTACTCACCTGAGAAACTTTCGATAACGCCTCTTGTCTTCAGATGATTTCTTTACCGAACAAAACTTCACAGCCTCTGCAGAATTATCATGTTTTTGTTCAGTCTCTCCCTTCAAAGTGCTATTTCCAACTGAAATACTCCTGTTAGTGCTGCTTAAAGGTTCTCTCTTCCGTTTCCTTTGGAAGGTGTATTTGAAAAATCTGAAACCCTCAGACTGAGAAGGAATTACATCTGTTCTATCAGACTCCATCGACTCAGATCGCACAATTGGCTCATCAACTTTCAGAAGGTTTATTCTAGAAACTTGAGCGACAAAACTTTCAGCGGATCCACCTTTTTGTCCCATAGGCACCAAATCAATCGAAGCCTCAGTCTTATCTGGTTTACTAGCAACATCAAGTTCTTTGACATGCTTTCCATTGCTTTCACTAGTTTTTGCACAATCTGTTTGTATGTTCATGGCTGTTATATCTGGGGATAAACTTGGAGCTTTATTCTTGGGATTTTCTTCAGCTCTTCTAGTTTTGGAGCAAGAAATCTCAAGAGTTTGATCCATGGATTGATCACAATGTTGATTGTATGAGGGGCTTCTGCTTTTCCTATATTTGGTTGTTCTGTTCCTTTTTCTGTGAAAAGAGTCGTTAGCCTCAACTTGGTAACAGCTGCTATGCCTGCTGTCCTTTTGCGACACTTCTCTTTTCTCTATATTACACATCTCGTTAACTTCATCTGTGGGTGCTGGACTGATACTTTCATCTCCTCTACCACCCTCAATCTTTTTTTCATAGTTTACATCATTTGGATTTATAGGAAGAGACAATTTACCATTCAAAAGGTTCCTTTCACATGCACGATATCCCTGAGTACATTCATTTCTGTAGGGCTCATGCTCCTTACTTCTCGATATTATAGAGGGTAAATCAGCCTTGGCGCTATAGGTATTCCTCAAATGAACAAGTGCATCATAACCTTTTTGGTGCTCAACCCTCTGACTCAAATCTAGAGTCATCAAGTTTGAAGCTGCAAGTGATTTGTGTTGTGATGGAGGAGGATATACTGTAAACTGAGAAGCATGGAGTCTTTTCTCCTCAGATGCTTCTTGTATAGTAGCTATACTACGTTCGTTGTAAGCATCCTTCTCTACTTTGGCCTGCACATATCTTAATTCTTCACGCAGATCTTTTACTATATCCTCTGCTTCATTAAGTTGTGCCTCAAGTTCCTCAACATTTGCCTGTTGACACCGTGATGCCATCTCTGCCTGACTAATCTGTAAATTTGTCAGAAAATGTTGGAGCTCTAAGCATGCACACATTACTGAGAAGTAGCAGGAAAAAGTGGATCAATAAATGGAGAAGAATCTCACAATATGAGACAACTAGCAAAAAAAAAGCGATGGATCTACCCCACCTTTCATAATTAACTTTTCAGATGTGTCAGGCAGGGAATATGAAAAATAGGTACCTTTGTAGACTACCAACTAATAAGCATTCAATCCCCTCCAAATATAGTTTGTGCCTCATTTTCACTAGTCCATCTTCTAATCTTAAAGTTAATTTGTAATCAACCTATTTTTCGTTTATTTAACCTACTCAATCTAAAATCTTAAACAAGTACCATAATAAGTAAAGGTGTGAACTTCAAAAACTTGACACATCATTAGGCATATTAATTGTATGTACCGATGATGTACAGATGGCATTTTGAATATCATAAATATTTTCTTATGAATTATACAGTTATTATAATCTTATATGCATGCCTTGCAAGCAAGACAACTTAAATTCATTAGCATATTAGCAACAAGCAATGCAAAATGCATCTCAAGTTAATAGTTATGGATAATTTATCAATATCTCAGTTACCGAAATTAGACAAAGGTGAAAACCATGACAGTAGTGCCAAATCAGAACTACATTAAGTTACTGGATGCTTTTATAGAATAGTAAGTTATTCTATCAATGCTAGAATAACTTATGGGAGTCTACACCATTGAACCAATGAACCAAGTATAATCACTTATGGGAGTCTACACCATTCCCCGGCCACAGAAAAGGAGGTGACAGGGTAAGGTATTTTTCATGTTTTCTGGTTCTAACTTCATCAATGCCTGTGTCTTATGATTCTAGCTTCAGGCTAATGACAAATTTTAAATCACTGCATACTTATGCTGATTTCTAAATTTGAATCATCACAAAGTTTCTAGAAATGACAATAAAGCAATTCAAGGTACTAGAAGCGTTAGCCACAGAAATACAAACGGGGGTGTCTGTTATAACATTATTACGAGTTTGTATGCCGTGCATAGCACGGATCTTTTTGTTTTTCTAAGTAAAATTAAGATAATTATAGTTTTTTATAAAAAAATTTATTTGTAATATTTTTATAAATGTAACTATATGTATAAGGTAATATTTTTATAACAATTTGTTCTAAATCTGAAGGTAGAAACTCGTTAAAAATTAAAACCAAATAGTATTAGGATTTGAGTAAATTAAAACTCAAAACCAAATAGTATTAGGATTTGAATCAATTAAAACTGCTTTTAACAACGATAAGGAAAGAATAACCAAATCGATCGAGTCAACAACTGACTCAACAGAGTCGACTTTGTCCCTGAAACATAGTTTGTCAATTAGTATATAGTAATAAACTTTACAAATCTCAGAAAAAATGAATATACAATAACCTTTTAAAAATCTTAAGATTCACCATTTTTAGCCTTGTTAGAGAGATATAAGGTAAAACTGGATAATTCAACACCATTCGCCTGTACATCAAGATAAGTAAATATATGTTCTTACTTTATTCTTTGCCTCATTAAGCTTTGCTTTAAGTTCTTCAATCTCTCCTTGTTTATTCCGTAATGACATTCCTGATTGTGTAATCTGTAATTTCTCACAAGATGTTAGAGCCCTTGTGGAAATAACTCATAGGAATAAATTATCAATGAGGACATGATCTTACTATATACTTTGCTTGCCTAAGTTCTGCTTCAAGTTGTTCAATCTTTCCTTGTTGACTATGTGAAGTAGTCTCTTCATCTCGAACCTGTAAACTTGTCACAAGATGTCAGAGCCCTAAAAATTGCGCACATGCTAATGAAGTACAGAGAAGTAACAAGAAGTAGTTTAATACAGGGAGCATTGAAAGTGCAATGAATTTACTTCATATTCAATAATAAACTCTTTAGTTTTCACTATGTTAAAGTGAGTGTATGAAAAGACGTGTATGATAATTAGATGCGCCATTCAAACAACATATTTCTGACAGAAGATGAATATTTAGACAATAACCATAACAATATTATTTAATCTCAGACGAGTCAGTTATCATATTTGAGTTGTTTACTTTGTTATAAACCAATTTTTCTTTAATGGTTCAAGTTAAGTAAAATCTCAAGGAGCTAAACATGCACCCATATAGATCAAAACATGTAACATGCATGACCCAAAAATTGCCACATTCAGCAAGTTAAGTTTTAACAATGTACGAAGCAGCAATCTTTTGAGAAAATACAACTTGCAAGTTTGATTCTTATAAATTTACTGGCATAAACTGTATAATCATTAAGATAATCTTATTTCCATGCCACACGAGCAGCCCACTTTAGATTCCATACAATATCAGCAACAGTGGATCCAAATTAACAATGACTATGGACAAGTTATCGATAGTGCAGTTGACAAAATCGACCAGAAAATCATGACAGAATTACTGAATTAGAACTATATAAGTTAAGTGTGCTTATATAGAATGGTAAGATATCAATATGCATATATTAATCAAGTAAACCTGATAAATTTTGGGGAGCTAGACATTCTCCAACTCCAAGAAAAAGGGAAAGGAGTAAAGAATCATTCATGCTTTTGACTGTAGCTTCATCAAAGTACAATCTCCTGGCAGCGTATGAATATCATCTCATAAGCTTCTATTTACCTTTGAGAACAAAGCCTTTGTATTGCAATTCACTGAATGATTAGTAAATTACATTGATAGATATTTCAACTTCAAGGTTATCACTAACTTGATCCTGTTATTGTATATGATCAATTATTACTAAAAATGCCTTTAAGTTCAATGTTAGAAAAAGATATTGCTTGATGAAAAATTAATATAAGAACGTATCAATGTGCTCTGACGCAACAAATCTATCACTTCCAAGACAAACTGCAAACGAAATTGGCCAAGTGTCCATATTATAAACTTGAATGCCACTAAGTTATGCTAACGACAAACTTTATGTCACCATTAATTTATGCTAATATAAAATATAACAGTTTTCAGTTATGATAAGGGGAAAATTTTAGAGCTCTCGATCTTCAGTTACCTTGAGGCCAGACTTAGAAAAACAATATACCTCAATCTGTTATGATGCTCTTATGATTGAAGATTTCTTACCCTAGTAGCAATAAATGTTCTAATGACCACGAAACAGTAACAACCAATAAAATTTGCAAATGAATCAAAAAGCAACTACGTATTTAATCTGATGCCATGTCATGTTGGTATAAAATGTCTACTTATGGCCTCAACAAAAGTCAAATCAGCATAAACATACGACTAACGACAAACTGAAGATCACCATACAGTTCCAGTTACAATAACAACAAAGTTTCCGTTATGGTAGAATATACACCGATTCCAAAATGTCTTGACACCAACATTTGTGTTGTTGTAGATATAAATTATTTAAAGAAATGGAGAAATTAACAGCCTTTTCCGCTTTAACCCAATTTTTGAAATTGTCACAATTTAGGAAACACCGGCAGGCATAAAGTTCACTACTTCAAAACCACCTTCACAGAAAACCTAATGCATTCGAATCATTAAAACTGTACCACACTAAAAGGATTTTCTTTTAAACTATGATGTATGACAAGAATAGAGACACATTACTACAAATGATTTTGCAACCACATTAATGAAAAATAAAAAAAATTTGACACCAGCATTAACTAATTCAGAAAATAATCCAACAAACTTGGAAGTTCAAACAGAAAACCACGAAAACAAGACAGAATATGTAAAAAAAAACATGTTGCAAATACACATCAAGAACATTGATCATGAAAATCTAAATTCAAACGAAGCTAAACCTATGAAACATAAATTTTTTTGTTTGTTACAATATATTTGAGTAAAGACAATTATACCTTGGAGTCGATCATATTTTTAAGTCTCATCATCACATGAACCGCCGCTTCTTTTGCTGAAGCCAGCTCGTGCTGATACCGAACAGCTTTTCTCTCCGCCGCCATGACTCTCGCCGCTGCTTCTTTCGAGGTATTTAATAATACCTCCGCAAAAGCCTTCTTGAGAGCCACTATTCTCTGCAACAAAAAAACAGAAAGAAAACAAAAATGAAAAATCAACCCAATGAGGATCAAATCAAACCCACATATAAACACTCAAAAACACAAATGGGGTTTACATAAAAGGGATCAAAAGAGACCCGAACTAAAAATCAACAAATTCCCAAACAAGAAAAAAAGAAAAAAATCAAATTAATCAGGTGGGGTGGTTTGATGGTGGTGATGTTAGCGGTTGTGACAGTCGCGCCACCCCAAAACGAGCTTCATTTTGGTCGGATTCCGGTAATGGGTAGCACAATTTACCTCGTCGGCGTCCATTTCGAGGTTCGAAAGACCATGAAATGTTGGTTTTAATTCGACCGAATGGGGGAGAAAATAGAGAGAGAAAAGTGAGTAGTTTGTTTTGCCTCTTCTCTGTACGAGCAGCTGTCTGTTATGAACTGAATGTTCTGTTGATATGTTTACCAATTTACCCTTGGGTTTGAACAAGTTATTACAGATAAACCACTAATTCCAACAAAATTTTGACGCGGTTGGCGGTTTAATATTTGCGGAACCTCGGTTTTCCGACTGAGCGCGCCGTGACAAAACTGGTCCCACGACCCCACCACCAACTTCAACCTGACGTGGCAAGGTGTACAGAGTTTCCATAACACGTGGCTCGGCGCATGGATGAGTAGACGAGGAAAAGTAAAGTAGCTGGAAAGCTATATACATTTTTCTTTGTAAACTTATCTATTAGAAAAGGTTGTTCATTTTTTGGTTCAAGGGGAAAAAATAGTTGTGGTTCAAAAAGTTATCGGTATATTTGGAATATTTATGATTAAAATTTGATTTAGATTTAGTTGATTTCAATTGTAAAGCGATTAATATATCAAAATAAGTAAGTTATTGTTTATATGAAAATCTTATTAAATTTTTACTAAATTTAAATTTTAGAATTTTACAACTCAGTACAAATATAATAAAATATAACTATTTCTATAAAAAGGAAGAATAATTTATATGCAAGTACTTAATTTGTCCTATTTTAAGAAAATCTTATGAGTACAACTTTTAATGTTAAATATAAAATGTATTTTAGAGGATCAAACTTATCTATGTACATTTTTTTAAGATTAGGCAGTACAATTTTATTATCATTATATATTGTAATTAGTGAGCAGCTTGATGAATTCTGTTGTTTTTGTTAGCTGCATTTTTCTAATGTCTTGACTTACAACATCTCTTAGAAAATCAATACTGCATCCTTTATTTGGTGACAGTTGAGGAATCATTGCCAAGTAATCTTCATTTATTATATGAACCAACTTGAATGTATTCCAAATTTCCAATGATGCGTTGAGTTTTATTTGTTGTGTGTTTTGAGTTTTCATATCTCTAGTGTTCAAGTGTTTTTGAGTGTGAGAGAATTTTTACTTCAAATGTTAAGTATATTTAATATTATTTTTTATTTTTTGTAATTTATTTTTGATATTTAAATTATTTCAATTAATTTAAATTACATTTTAATTATGACTTTCAAAAAAGTGCTTTTGATACTATTTTTACATTCCCAACTGATAAGGTGAACTTAAACATTTTCTATTTGAGTAACATATCCATAGATACATCAAATTTTAATTTGTAGCATGCCCCTTATCTCCAATTTATTTAACATAAAGATAAACATAAAAACAATTTAATATTTTGTGAAGAATATAAGTTAATCCCTCCGTCCTTTGATACAAGATTTTTGAAAGATTTTTTTTTTCATTTAATAAGTTATTCTCACTTTTTAAGAGTATTATTAATGTACTTATTCTTAAGAGTATTATTAATGTACTTATTCTCAAATTGCCCTTAATCACAATTTATTGATATTTTTGGATTATCCACGTTATATCTCTTTAACTCTCTTATTCACTCTATTACTATAAATTATTTTATTGGAGAATGAAATATTTATTAGAAAGAGAACATGATTTTCAAATTTTATGAAGGATTATTTTAAGTATGTTATATAAATTTTACATATCAATTTATAATTTTTTAATATACGTGAAAACCTCAAAAAAACTTATATAAAGGAAGATATGAAATATTTTAAAAGCACAATCTGACATTTAAATCTAATACTTGAAATAATACAAACCATTTATTTTTACTTTACTTGACGATGAACATAACATATATCTTTGTGAAAATCACCATTAGATAGTTGCACATATGCACTAGTCTAAGTTTTAGATTTTTTGAGGTTTAATTACCAAATTAATACACTTCGCATTTAGAGGGAATACCGTTAAACTAAAATAAAAAACTCGAACTGTGTAAATCGGAGGCGTATCTTTTAAGCGCAAAAAAGAATCCCAAAACAAACGCTTTCGTCTTTTAAAATCTCGCTTTCCAAAACCCATCTTAAACCCTAAAATCTCAACTTGTTACCTTAATACTATCCCACTGATCGTCAAATTGAAGTTTTTCTGTGCAAATGAAGCCCTAATCATTAAGTTTCCCAAGGATTTTGACGACTTCAGAGACTAACTTAGCCCTGCCACTTCATTATATCTTCTTCATAGAATTCGACTAAACATTTGTGTTCCTTAAAAGTGTTCGATGAAATGCCTAGCCAAGCGTTTCTTGCAACTTCCCTCATGCATCTTAGTTATCGTTGCTCATGGCTGTAATGGCAAGTATTAGACTTGTCTAGAACTACTTAATAGGATGAAGAGTGAGAAATTATCACCCAACATCTTGACTTACAATATTGTGATCAGTTGGATGCCTTGGGAGGGCTGATTGGGGTTGTCTGCAGAAATGGTGCACGAGGGTATACATTACATTACCTGAACATGCTACCCATGATACTTCCTTAGTGTCTTTGTTAACGTGGGATCAGGCATATTGGTGTTTAGACTTCGAGACTAAGAATGATGGTGGAAATTAGATATTTTTATGTAGCTATGTAGTTGAAATTGAGTGAGCTTGGAAGTTGGAATATTTATGAGCTTTTTGAAAATCTGTTATAGTATGTTATATACTAGAGACA
This sequence comes from Centella asiatica, assembly GCA_014636745.2. NCBI lineage: Eukaryota > Viridiplantae > Streptophyta > Magnoliopsida > Apiales > Apiaceae > Centella > Centella asiatica. Next base: position 15,622,534 of record CM025785.1, read on the forward strand.
TATGAAGATTTAGGTTCAATCAAGGGGGCAATATGTGCGTTAAAACCTGCAGTCGTCTGGGTGTATAAATGCAGTATACCTCATCCTAGAATTTGTAGTATTTTGTTGAATTTGTGTTGGGAACACGGGAGGCATGATGGCGTTTAAAGACTTTTGGACATGAAAATGAGGAATATGGAGCAGGAGAAAGCCACCTGTGATATTCTCACAGACTTACGGAGGTGGTCAGTATTTTAAGGTGATTATGACTTTCTGCCATGATTACGTGGAGGAGAATGTCGAGCCTGATATGGAGAGTTTTCAAGATCTGATGTTTCTTTTCAGAGAGGATTTTAAATGTGTTTAATTTGAGGCATTTCCTTTGATTCACGTATGACTTAAAAGTTGCTTAGACTTGTCCCGATTCAGCTCTTTTCTCTCCAAGAAATTTTAGGTGGAGAATTTCCCTTAATTTTCAAAGCTTTTTTTCTTTGAGAACTCTGGTTCTGGTTTATCATATTTTCCACCCCAGTAGAGTTCAAAGTTAATACCATGAAAATGAATCTCATCTCTAATGAGATGTATTTGTGAGTGTTGAGTTGTGATACCTCATCACTAGACTGGTTCCTTTTCATGAGAATTTTGGCTTGGTTTTCTCCTCAGTTTAGTAGTTGATCTGGCTACAGTAAAGCTTGAAAATACCACCTGTCATGCAAAGGTCATTGAATTTGTGATCAAAGCACATTAGTAAGGCCCCCAATATCAAATACTCACATAATAAGGCCCACTTCTGTTATACAAAGAGTGACATTTGCCATTCTTTTTTAAGCACAATTTGCTAGGCCCAACATGAACCTTCACCTAGTCCAACATCATCGCAACGCCAGAACAAGTTAAATGCAACACCGAGACGAGTGTTGTTTTTTGTTTTTTTGGATTACGTTAGGGGCATTAGTTCGGAAAGCATTACTAATAACTATACAAACGAGAGAGAGAAAAAAGACTCTAGTAGAATCAACGTAACAGGAGATAATTGATTCCATTTAACGGATGAAGAAGACGAGAATGATTATCTTCCGCTACTCTGTTAACAAATTAACTTAACACGTTTATTTTTCAAAAAACAGCTGCACTCAAATGTTCCATGAAAGAGGTGTGCGAATATAAGGAGTCCAATTAAAGCTTAAAGAATGACATGGCTACTAATAGGCACACACTTTAAATGGCTTCAAAGCGTTTCTTTTCGGTCGTTCGCTTTCTTTGTCGAATCTGAATTACCAGTTGGCTTCAACATACTGAAACTTTATTTCAGTCTTTTTTCATAAACTAACAAGCCCCAACCTAAAAGTTCGTCGAAAGTAAGTAAACAAACTACCGGTTATTAAAAGGTGGTCACTAATTATAAGAAGAAAAAAATTATTCCAACTTCCTTGGTTAATAAGCTAAATATAAATATTATTTACAGGACGTAAATAAGTTGAATACAAATAAATATTAGTGTGTTGAGATCAAAATTAAGAGGACAAATAAATATCAACCAGTTAAAACTAAAACAGTACCAAGTTGTAACCAAAACAAAAAAATGGTATAGGTACACTCGACAAAGCTTGTATATTTACTTGGGGGATTACAGTCACTTGTTTGTGCTTATTTTGATTAGCTATAGATTTCATGGGCTATTGAGAGCAATTTTTTATAGTTTGAAAATCCCTTTTGAAATTATCAAGGCTTACGAATCCTAATGTATCTATTTTTTTTTCAGGTTACAAATTCCAATGTCTCATTTGCTTACTAGTTACTAGACAATAATGTTTGACTATGATTCTGTTAGATAGCGATAACGTAAATGGTAATATCATTGAAAAATGAAATTCTTACAAGTTAATTGATGAAGTGCTTCTTACTCAAGAAATTCTCCAACTCTTTAGTATCCTCCCTTACTATAATATATTTAAAAGGTTCTGAACAGTCGGTATTTGGAATGTGAAAATAGCCAATTCATTTTCTATAAATAAATAAATAAATACGTAAGTGACAAATATATCATGACTTTATCCATCTCATATAGAAATTTAATTTAAGATTTACATAATCGGTAGAGTGCAAAGGGTGCATATTTAACTTGCTCAAACATTAAATTTTTTTATTTATTAAATCATTATGAAATTTTACTTATATCAATCCTGGTCGAGTTTTGAGAATTTGTTATGCTTTTAACTCATATTTTAATGGTCCATTTAACTCACTTTATTTTTCTTTTTCTTTTCTTATTTTTGTTTGTTTTAAGCGTTTAGGTTTTAACCAATGGTCACCATACGTGTTTAGATAACATATTTAAGAAATCTTTAATCTTGTAAAACAAATACCAGTTGTTATTAGGTAGCAAACAAGCTGATCTTGTTTTCAACTACTACACTCATTGATACCGATGCTCTGTGATATATATGTTACTCAAATTTGAATCACTTAAGAAAGCGATGAATTGAAATCAAAATGAACAATTCGATTTGGTTTTGGTTAGAATTGATATTATTGCTGAAACTTATTACTCCTTTCGTTCTTAGACAAAAAAAGTTGCGTTTGGAAAAAAATTTTGTTCAAAAAAAATTATATTTAAAAATTTTCTTGTTATTTTGTTTGTCATAACTTAAAAATTTATAACAAATTTTATAAAAAAAAATTATTATTTTTATATTTAATTTTTGGTCAAAAATTAAAAATTAAAAATCATCAAAAATTTAAATATTACTCTTTTGTGGAAGAGACGGAGTACTAGAATTGTTTACGACAGTTCAGAACTGATATGAATTTGTTAGAGATAATATAACATATATAATTTCTTTTTTAGTTACAAATTACAAATATAATAATAATTTGACATCCCTGTATTGGTCCCGTAAGGTAGGTCTACCTAATAACTTTATCTGAAAAGCTACAATAGATAAGTTATTCCAAGGAATAAAGATATCTCTTATCTTCAATCTTATTTTTTTAGCTAAGTGTATCCTTTTTTAATTTGACTTTAGAGATTGAAATAAATTTCTCATCCAGATTAATTTAAATTTAGACAGAGTGTGTGAATTCTGATCGGTGTGAATTTTATTTGGGTGAACTATATCCTTTTCAACGATATTAGAGAATACAACAAATTACATAAATAAATATATATTTCATGACAAATTCTAAAGCATTAATTTTAAGATGCAGAACCCTTACTGTTCAACAATACTACTTTGAAATTCGATAGTGTTTTTCGTAAAATCCCTATAGAATTTAATCGCATTTATTTATATACAAGTTAGATTGCATTTATTTGATTAAGTGTCTAAATCTAAATAAATTCATTAGATCTGAATTTACAAAATCAATTAAGTATTTATGTCTAAATTGAATATAAAGTTAATTATTTGTTTAATATTTTGTCTTAAATATCATATTTTAATTTATTCAATCTTATTTTTATGATTTACCGACTTCAAATAAAATTAAATCTGTAAAAGATAAATTATGTGTTAAATAAACCGTATAAATAATATAATATCTGAATACGCTCATATTCTTAATCCGATAAAATATATTAAGAACTAAATAAATACATCTTCAGAGTGCGGTCGACATTAAGTCGACAATTTTGTAACGAGTAGTTAAACAAAAAAGTATATATCAATCAACTAACAATTATTAATTACTAAAGGCGTAAGAACGATTGTATGATGAGTCAGCACGGACGTTGGAAAACTATTCTTTTAATTAGGGGTAAACTTGGTAAGACGATTCAAAATGAAATTATTTTGGCAGTCCCGTTCGAAGTTCATTTCTCGATGTTATTCGCTTTTTACGAGTAAACTTTCGTTCAATGAGTTGCCAGATGAGTTTTATAAAATAATATCCACGTTCGACTCACGGCAACAACAAAATACACAGAATAAATAGCTTAAAGAAGCACTCGAAGAAAAGTAATTGATCTGAAAAGAAAGAAGCACTTAAAGAGAAGCAAAATAGTCATAAAACTTTTTAAACTAATCTAAATCAAGTATATCCTATGTATAATATAACAATACATATTTATTTCAAGTGTACTTCAAATCAAATTTATAATTTTTATTAGAACTTCAAACCCCCTTTTAAGAACCTCAAAATCACTTTCACATCTGAAGTTACAAATCGGAGAGATGAATAATCAAAGACGAAAAACATGAGAGCACATCTGAAAAGAAATCAATAACCAGAAACAAGAAATGTGTGTGAGAGAGATAGAGAGACAAGGTCTTGAATTGGAAAATGGGGAAGTGAACGGAAAATTAGGGGCCAAGGGAAGGTACGACAGATATGTGTGCCCATTGTTTTTTTACTTCTTTTTTTTTTCACTCTTTGTGTTTATTTATTCAAAATGTGTGGATAACGTAATGTGGAGTTTGAAAATTCTATTAAATCATGAGATTGAAAAAATACATGAAAAAGATCAAGGTTGATCCGAAAATTATATTTTATTATGATATAAAAATATAATTATAATTCTATATTCCATTCCTTTTCACTCGCAATAAAATAAGTTTCTAAGATTTTATACTTTGTAATTCAAATTTGAACTCACATTAAATGAATTAGAAAATTTTCAAATAATAATACATTAAATGATAAATGAAGTAATAAATTTACATTATACTCCGTATAATTTTACAATAGTATTGAATAATCTTTTAAAATGTACTCACTTCTTTCCTAAGTATAGGTTGTTTGTATTTTTTCTGACATAATTTTATATGAATATTTTTATATGTTAAATATTTTATTTAATTTTATAAAAATTAATAATCTTAAAATATTTTAAATAAAAATTAGTATGGATAATTTTTTTAATATATAAACTGATCACTTAAAATTATACGTAAAAAAACCAAACAACTTATGTTTGGAGAACCAAGGTGTGCATCCTTCTTTGGAATAATGGAAGTATGAAAGATTGAACTTCTTTTGCTATGCAAATTTCAGTTCTGAACTTTAGAAACTGATTCTTATAAATAAAAAGAGAAGAATGTCTATTATGTACGGATTGTATAGTAGAGCTAATCATTATATGATCGCGAAATTAATATTAAAAATATTTTGCACAACTTAATGAACTTAATATAAATTATTAAAATATATCCATACATATTAAATTACATGTTTGAAATTAATTTTTTTAATATATTATCAAGATTAACATAACATTTATTTATTTATTATCATTTCCATAATTTATAATAATAATTATAATAATATTTCTAATCTCATATTAATTGTCATAAAATTATTATTTACAAAAATTTAATATAATGTGTCTGTGTTGTGCACGGTCACACAACTAATATAATATATAATTGTATTTATCGCGAAAAAATATAATGGAACAACCGACGATTTTCGTCTGATCTAGCACTAAATAGGTTTAGTACTACAAAAACAAATGTCAGATTTTCACTCTAATAATGATAATAATATTACTCTCTCCGTTTTAAAAAAAATTACATTTGATAATAAAATTTGTTTAAAAAAATAATATTTCCATAATTTTTTTTATTATAATATCATTTTTTTAAAATTTGTCATTATAATTTTTTATATAATTTTTAATTAAATATTCATAACAAAATTAATAAAAAAATTATTATTATTATATGTAATTTTTAATTAAATATTTTAAATTAAAAATCGTTAAAAATTTAAATGTTATTGTTGTTTTGAGAGCGGGATGGTATATAATAAGAAACTAATGCTGCTATTCCTTCATAGTGTGTCATAAATTATTGTCTTAACATATACTACTACGCTATATTATTGCCTTTACTTAGATAGGCTTTCTTCTGGAATCAAATCCATATGTGGTGGCTCAGTTATTACTGACTTTATACTACGGAGTAGATTTCGGCGTTCATCTTATTCATCGTTGAATATTTCGTTAAAAAAGCGAGAAATATTGAATTTCAAATTTTATAAATTAATAAAAAAATTTATAAGATAATTGATAAATGTGTGTGTACGTGATTTTTTAGACAAATTTTTTTTTATAATTTAAAAAAGACTTTATATTAGGGAGTATATTAAACTCCCAATGGGGAGTGCCCTAGTCCTACTATTAGCTTAGTCATATTATTATTATATTAAATTAAAAGCAGGGGAGACAAAATGGATCCCATTTTTCATCTGGCTGGCAATGACTGGAGAAAATCAAAAGTTAGAACACTTGTAGTTAGAATTGGGTCAATAAATCATAAATTAATTCCAAGTTGTGGGATAATCTAGTACTTTTAACACTTAATTAATAATCCAAGAATCAATCATAGAGGACAATCCTTAATCAAACCATATATAATATTCATCTTGATAACATAAAGAATTTGACAATACAACTTAGGATGTAATGTACTACTTATCTTCATAAATAAACAAATAATTTCATTGCACATATAATATATATCTAGGTATGCTCGCCAACTTTACAGGCTTTTGGGACCTGTTCTTTACACCAAGTCACACATGTAGATCCAGAAGTGCTGCACAATGTTGGTTTTTTATTTATTTATTTCAATTTAATGTGCATAAGGTTATTTATACTAATTTTTCTTAACATATTTTCTATTTTAAAAAATTAAATGCAATTTTTTATTCATATACAGATCCTCTATCTATTTTATCTACGCCAAATTTTCTAAAATATAGTGCATCATAATAACATAATAATATTTTAAACTTTTATCATTTACATTTGTTACTTTTTTATTTCTTTTATTAATAGATAATATATTAATGTATCTTATAAATTTCATTTTAATATATTATAACACAAAATATTAATATATCTAAATAATATTTTTAGATTTAATAAGCTATATATTAGTCATATATTATAATATATTATATATGACATACTATATAATAATAAATATAATATAATACAATATAATATTTATATAATATAATAAATAAACTATATTAGTAGATACATTAATAGTTTGTACTAATGTATTAATCAATCATATAAGTTAACGAATTTATATATAAATAAAATATTACTTTTTATATTAAATTAATATATAATATTTTAATATATATATATATATACATATATATATATATATATATAGTAAATTAGGGTTATAAAATTTGTATAAAATAATATTATACTTTTGATGAATGTGAATAATGATACTATAAGTTTAAAGATTTATTGTTCACAATCATCAAATTAATTTTAAAATAGGAATACTACTGCAACTCGGTTTTTCTTTACTTTTTATCAAGATTCTCTATTATAAAAAACATAATTGAGTTTAGAAAAATTGTTGCAAGTGATCTAAGTAATTATGCATTTATGATTAAATTAATGGAGTAATGTTGTAGTTATTCTTGTGTTCAAATTGTCATGTTTTACTTATTTTATTCATATTCTCATTTAATTATTATCCATTATAAGTCAATCACCTAGTTTAGGTTCTCAAGATCGTAAAATGTATCTTATATAGACCTCTTGCTCTTTATATTTTAGCAATAGCAATATACATTAGTATTTCAAAAATATTGAAGGTGATAAAAACTTTGAAAATGATAAATTATGACATTTACTTGGGATAAAATTTTAGTGCATTATATACTAAGCTCTTGAGAACCACGCGAAAAAACACCGTAGAGAATCTGAATTCATATTAAAGTATTAAATACTAGACGAAAGTTGTGACAACTATTAGATATCGATTAATTGAACGAACTGTTTTATTGTAATAAGATTTCGTTGCGATTTGGTTAAGAAGGATCAAATAATTTACATGAAGATAAAAAAGAAAGAAATCTAATTGTTTGGTATGGGTCACAGATTTTACATAAGATGTTTATATACTAGAACAACGTACATGAGTTGGTAAAGAACTTGTTCATTTTTATTTTATTTTTCATATGAACACTCTATACCGATAGCATGTTGAGTAGTTCTTCACTTATCATATTCAAATACAAGATAAAAATGTCGTCTTTAATCTTATTTTTTACAGATAGGATCAGATTAGGAAAATTTCAAAAGACAAAGGGTAGTAACCTAGAAAATGTATATTATTAATCTTTATATATTAGATGTCATTTATCAGAGCTCGGGTTGTACTTAACAAAAATATAGTACAAAATAATGGTCGAGTACGCGGGGTATCAGCTACTAGCGAATGATGGACGGATAAGAAAAGCTTACAACAAAAGTAAAAAGGTCAAAAAGTTCGGTGGAACTCAAGAGTTAGGCCTGCCAAACACGCCCTTACCTTATCTTGACTTATCCTCCATCGTCATGCAGTCCAATCAAAATCGAATTTACATTTTTATTTATTTCTTCCATTCTTTTCTTTTTCTTTTTCACAAAAAGGGGTTATTGTTTGAAATTTCCGTACTTACAACGGCGATAATCAACAAAACTTAAACTCAAGGTATTATTAATCTAATAATGAACTCCATATCTTCATAATTATAGTTCAACTCATCTCATAACAACGATAGTCAACAAAACTTGAACTTAAGGCATCGATTCAATAATAAACTCTATATCTTTATAATTATAACTCATCTCAACCCATAACAACGGTAATCAACAAAAGTTAAACTCAAAACATCCGTAACAACATATCTTCATAATCATAACTCAACTTAAGTCAACTCTGTATTTTTTCCCACACTCCTCTAAGTTAACTTTTCTTTCATTTTTCACTTTTACCTCTATTGTATATTTAATTTATATGTAATAACATTATTTTTAATTACAAATATATAAATATATGTAATTATTGATGATTCATAATTAATTATTATAATTATTTTTTTTATGCTTTCATGAAAATTAAATTTAAATTTTGTTGTACATTTTGATAATAGTGAAAATATTAATGCATTAAAATATCTGGAGTTCATAATGATTTAATGAGATAAATAAGAAAATTTTGAAACTTGTGGAAAAAAATTTAAAAATTGTGGGAAAATTATGTAATATTGGGCTCTATTTATAAACCTAAAAAAAAAGATGAATTTAGGTTTTAAAAAAAAATATATAATTATGAGTTAAGAGTTACGGGCTGTGTAAGAAAAAATGAAAAAAATGATTTAAACCTTGACCTTTTTTTTTAAGGGCCACAATCGTCAATCGCCTGCCAAACGTGTAGGACGACCCGCTGTGCCATTTATTCCTATATTGCATGACGAACATTCGTATGAACGAAAAGAAGTGCGAATGCCCGCGTAAGGTTTTCATTTTTAAAAACGATAATCATATAATTATTTTAAACACATATCAAATTTGTTTCAATTCATTATTTATTTATTATTTTGTTCAATTTTAATGTTATTCAGTATCATGTTTTTATTTTTCTTTTTAATGTTCTTCTTCTCCTCAATATTCAAATTATCTCATTCATTAGAATTATAGAAATATATGTGACAACTCTAATATAATATGCCAAACAAATCATATATTGAAAAAACTCAACCCATATGAGTTGTTCCACCACCATGGGAGACACCCTCCTAAGTCCTATCCATCACCACAAACTCCGGGGGCCCTTCCCCCCATCCCACCGTTCAATTATCACCACAAAATCACGCCAAAAATTGATAAAGTCAAATTATCATGTCAATAATGAAGGTGTAGTTCTAAAATTATAAATATTTTTTTTTCCGTTTTACCTTTGTCTTAATTATCATATTAGTATTGATAAATATTCGTCTACATGAGAATTTATAAGTTAGTATCTCAATTTTACAGCGTGGAGTACATTTTTACTAATCACTTACACTACTTTCATTAGCAAATATTTAAGATAGTTTAATTAATCCCTTAATATATCATAAACGTTTTAAAAATCAAAAGTGTATCATCTAAAATCGCACCACAATAAATATTGCACCGCACAATTAATCGAGTAACAATTTTAAATTTATGAAACTACACTTAATTAATTACAATGAGTCTTAATAAAACTAAAAGTACAGTTTTATAAGTGAAATATTAAAGACAGAAAATGATTAATCTGACCTTACTTGGGTTTTAGAGTGAAAGAAGAATATGCCAATACCATACAGCTTTTCAAAATAACTTTCATTTTAAAAAAGTCCACGCACATTCTACCACTTTCTGATTATTTTTTTTCTTTTTAAAAATATACGCTACAATTTTTGGAATCTTATCAAACTTTTCTTTGGATTTTACTTCTAGATATTTTCTAGCAAGTCATGCGCTGTTACCATCAATACAGTATATACCACATCATATAAATAAACATCATCATTTATTTAATTAGATATACACATTAACTTGCTCGTATCCTACATCCTCCTACGTATTAATCATAATAGACGATGATGATTTCAATATTTATTATTTGCACATTTTTGAAGAATAATATGGCACTATTATAAATTTTATATACACATATATTTGTTACATCGGAATATTTTAAATTAACTTATCACAAATTATGATAGAAAAAAAATTTCACTATAGTCAAACAAGTATTTTATGCTTTCACATTAATACTTTCGATAGTAATTTTAGTACCGGTGATAGTAACTTTAACACTAAAATAGTATAAATGAAAATTTTGCTTATTAAAGTGGTGTTTTGTATATCAATATAATACATACTAAAGTGTCATTGACTCCAAAAAACAAATCTCAAATAAAAAATTAAGTATTAAAATTTACAAGTAAAAGATTAATTTATCGATTAGATTTAAAGTCCAGCTACTATCAATTGTAAATATTTATTTATTTTTGTAAGTATTATATATTGACATATACATGTATATGTATATATATAGTGCGTTTCATGTTTGACATTTTATATGACCGTTAATTCTTATAATGAAATTTTATCAACTCACGAAACTAGTTCCCATGACATATTTGCATAATTTTGTCTTACAAAGCAAGAAAACGATGTCAAGAATAATAGAACATCAGATTGTCAACATGCTAATGTGCCATACGAAAGTTCAACATATATACTGACATCCAGAAAACAAAAGCAAAACAATTTAAATTTTATATTTTCAAAATTTATCATATAAAATATGAAACCAAGTAAAGGAGTATTATATATGACTCTTTAAGTATATACTCTATTCTTATACATAACAGTTAAATACTTTGCGTCTTTACACGTATATATGAATTAATCTATTAAAGCGTGAGCTCTCGATCGATCGAGCACCAAAAACAGTGTTAAGCTCCTGCTTTTATATACTCTGTATTAAAAATATATACACTAATTTTAAAACATAATCATGTACAAATTCATTGCAACAATTTGTTTTCATGTGCAATGATACAAAAATATTTGGCTAACGGTAAATAAAAAGTGTAATTAACATTTAAATAAAATTTAATCAAAAGTAGACAACGTGGTGAGTAATGTTAGAGACACTATTTTAGACATAAATAAATATATACAAATTGATACGACTAAACTTACAAAAAAATTGATGGATTCTAAAGTATTCACAATTTAAAAATTAATTGTTCAAAATTTATTATATATGTCTGTGTATTTTTATTTATCTAATTTATTGATATCTTTAATATTATTGTTTAATAGTAAACAAAATTAAATACTCCATATAATTTGTGGACGAATTCGTGAGATGTAAGTGAACAAAACTTAACTTAGATATATAGACAATTAAAAAAAAAATCTCAATAGCAAATATAAATAAATACGCACGTGAAAGCGGTCACTTCTTCTTTTTTTTTTTTTTTCTTTTTCTGGTCAATAAATTATCATGATTTTTTTTAGATTAGAGCAAAGTTTGAGATGATATGGATAAACCACTTCAGAGTAGCCACGTAGCTAGGTATTGAGAATTCCAATAAGGTGTTTAGAAGAAACGCAGCACCACATGGTGACCCCTTCCCTACCCTATCCCTATCCCTATCCCTATCCCATCCTCACTTGTCTCTCTCTCTCTATATATATAGTATATATGTATAACTATAACTACCTCCAAATTGCAAGTCTATCCCCTTCAATTATATTTCCGCCATTGTACGGCCATCAAGATTCTCTTGCCTTCGATATTATGTATGCTATATAGTACCCTGTACCCACACTTTCCCTCGGCATCTATCTACAAATTTATCTATTTATCTCTATCTTATTCGATTTACTTGACAATCGATTAATTGCTACGGATCGAACGAGAGTGAATTAATGATGTCGCGCTGTGGTTCCGACGCTCACGTCTCTCGCACCTGCATCCCCCCCGTTGCCGATGACTCTTCCTCCGTCGTCGGCGGTGGTGCCGGTGAGATCATGTTGTTTGGTGTGCGTGTTAAGGTGGATCCTATGAGGAAGAGTGTCAGTATGAACAATTTGTCCGAGTATGAACAGCCTCAGGAGTTGTCTAATAACGCCGCCGATGTCTCAGCTGCCGCCCCCACCAGTTATGCTTCCGCCGATGACGCTGCTCCCCACCAGTCCGCCGCGAGCAGAGAGCGCAAGCGAGGTTTGATTTCGATAACCTTCATTCTGGCTGATCTTTCAGTTTTTAAAAACTTTAATCATCCAATCTACTGTATATATATTATACACACATATTTGAGCAGAAATTGATGTTTCATTGTTAATTTTAGTTTGTTTTATGTTTTCTTAGTTACATTTGGTATTAGTAACGGAATGTTAACAAATTTGGGCAATATCTGAATATGTGAACTGACTAATTAATAAATTGAAATTTGTTCTGTTGGTGAACTTATTGCTAAAAGGTCAAGATCTTATTTATGCACTAAGTGTTGATTCTGGATTACTCCATTAATTTGATCTTTTATTTTTAACATCCAAAAAACTTGACAGGAGTTCCATGGACGGAGGAAGAACACAAGCTATTCCTCTTGGGATTGCAGAAAGTCGGGAAAGGAGACTGGAGAGGAATTTCCAGGAATTTCGTTAAGACTAGAACCCCTACCCAAGTTGCTAGCCACGCTCAGAAGTACTTCCTTCGCCGAAGCAGCGTCAATAGGCGTCGCCGTCGTTCTAGCCTCTTTGATATTACCACTCATTCGGTAATTATATCTACAAGATTCTTAATTGCTCTTTTTCAACTTCTTGCTAGTTTCCCGTTGTATCATCCTGTAAACAGGATCTCACACCACCATTTGTTTCTAGTCCACCCAACTTCTCATGGAGTTGATTTAATTTGTTAACTGCATTAATTGGCTATTAGCAATTCTACAACAGAACTCAAACCTTCCATTTATCATATGACGTACTGAAAAATTAAAATTAACCGACTTTAACGGTTTTTAAAATAGAAATCTGAGGATATACCGTCTTAAGACGCTTTATTGAAAATATTGTTAATTGGATCTAGTTTCTAAATAATTTGACTTCATTATTGTTAGGTCACTGCAATTCCAATGGAAGAACTTGTTGGTCAAGATAACTTACTCCAGCCGATGATACAATCATCCGAAATTCCCAACAATGGTGGGCTTCCAGTGGCAACTTTCCCTATTTCGGCTGGTCCGGCTGTATTCCCAATACAGATCGAGAATCCATCAGAAAACTTGAATGTGGGGATTGCTGATCGAGTGAATACTGCATCGTCGTTGCTTTTCCACCCAATTCCACTTATGCCTAGTTCAGCACAACCAAGGGCAGAGATCAGCTCGAGTCCAAAGTTGACACAAGAGGATTCAATGTTGTCTCTTAAACTGTCGCTGTCATCTGATCACCAAAATCAAATGTCATCGAGATATTCAGCATTTCAAGTACCGCAACATTTCAGCAATAGCGATGGCATGATCAGTGTTGCATGAGGAAAATGGAAAAATCTGAAATATGGAGGAGAAAGTGTAATAATTTAGAGAACGCGAAGATGCGTTAGATCAGTTTAGAGAGGTTAATCCTTTTGCTTTGTACAGACCAGAAACTAATGTGCTGTGCTGCTGTTGATTTTAAATATCCTCTTAGATGCTTGTTTGTTTTTGCCTATTTATGTTTGTTTGTAGCTGGGGGAAAGTAACTCAATAGCACTAGTACCCTTTTGTTGATGATGATATGGGTCGAGTGATGGGATTGGAGTAGTGGTTTCCATAACTTTATTATGCTTGAAAATACAAGTGGAGGGTACTGTTGGGGAGTCAATTGTATCTCTTTGGTGGAATTATAATTGATTCTGTTGCGTTCTTATTTCTGTGATGGATCTTACTTCTTTGAATGTGGGTGGTATTGCTTTATGGTTTTTTGTAAAGCAGTGACACTGGTATGGACCTTTATGTCTCTGCTGTGGGACATGCTACACAGGGATTATATTTTAGATAAGAGGTCATAAAACTGAGGTTTTAGTTGCGGATAGCATTTGTGGTTTTCTTGATTTTGATTCATGCATCAACATCTTTAAATTTTGGTGGTAATGTATCATCATTATGATATGGAGTTTGATTCTTGTTTAATTGCATCAATTGCTCATATAATGGTAGAGGCAAATAGAGCTTGCTGTACATTCTAGCAGCCTTTATCCTTTCGCTGGACACGTCGTAATATCTTATCAACCCTCACAAAAAGGGGGTGCTACTAGTTGCACAGTTGCATTTCAGTTTCTGCAAAATCCTATAATTATAATGCCGTGTATTTATTTTAAACATTAAACAGCATTAATTTTAGTTAAAGCACACGATATAAAAGAAAAATGAGAAGGGAAGGAATAAACAAATAAATCAAAAATAATTATATAGTAAGGCAAAAATTAAAACTGAACAAAAAGTACAAATATCATTTCAGAATTTTTGCCATTATGGTAATCACATAAAATAATGCTCTGTAATAACAATACAATAATTCGAAAACAACAGTGCAACAACAGTACTACCCTCAATGCGTGTAGTTTGGCCGTCGGCGCATCAATTTCTCTTTTACTCAAATCGCGTTTTACTTCTTTCGTTCAGATAATGATTTCCAAAGTTCTTCCTTTTTTTATTTTTTTTTTCATATTTTTTGTTTATGAGAATATAATAAATATAAAAGTTTTCACATAAATCACTTGATAATTATTTATAAACACACATTTTGTTACTATAAAAAAGCTAATATTGAAAATCACTGGGGAACAGAACTTTGTTATATCAAAATTCAAACGGTTGGCAAATTTATATTAAAAGTTTAAATTCGAATTAATAGTCACAGTTATAGTATAATCAAATTGAAAAGTCTCTCCCTTTATGGAGAGGGAGCATTGAAATTGAAGGTAATTCGGGACTCGTTCGAGGAGTTTGAAATATTTTTTTTGTCTTTATATATTTTTTTAAAATTTTCTTGTGAAATAATTTGTGCGTAAAAATTTATTTATGAAAAATGATGGTGGTCATGAAAATTTTCAACTTTCTTAAACGTATAATTCAACTTTCTTAAAGGTATAATTTGACCATATAAACAGTGTTTCCATTTCTATGCCTTTTTGTAGCCAAATTATCAGCCTTTATTTGAGCAGTGTCGATATAATTAATTGCTTATTCTTTTGTGCACTGCGCAAAGTATGTGTTGGATGTTGTCTTTAAGCAGCCCTGAGATTGTGATTGCAAAACCTAAATACCTATATAGTAGCCTATAAAGCAGATGGAGACATTTTACGGTTTGGATCATAAGGATGGTCGTAAGTGGAGTAGATAATGGAGGTGATGCATTTACATTTGATGATAGGTGGATTGGATAGGATAGTAGCTGTTTGTGAGTCACATTTAATCTTTCAAAAAATAAATATTTAAAAGTACTTTATTTCTTTTCAAGATTAGATATATCGTATATTTTTCAAATTTAAACATTATAGATCTGGAAGGTGTAAACATTTAGTTCATCCGAGCCGCGTTTAATTTAAAAATAAATAATTAGTTCACACAATAATTTTACTCTATCTTCTGAAAGAAATGCTATTATTTTGACGTTAATCTCGTGTTGGATGGGTCTCCTGAGAGTGCATTATTACCTACCCGCTCATTGTGCCACATGCCATTAAGTAGAAGAAAAAAAACAGTCAACAAATTTGTCCACGAACTTTAATTGAATTTGTTCACATGTTTTTCTTAATTCACACGTTTTTCTGGGGAATGACAAGTAGAATGGAACAGTGGTGGTTTACAAAATTCTAAGAGTACAAAAAATTCAATGTATCCTTCAGCTTATCAAACAAGGTACAGTAGTAAAGTTAAAGGTGTTGCTGTCAGAAAAACCAACAAAGGATTAGATCGACAAATTTGGGGGGTTGTTTGCAGCAGCGCTTCACTCTTCAATTCCTTGGGAGGGAAGCCAGGGATTAGGTGCAATATATGTATAACCATGGAAATGCTCACCTGCTGTTGGTGTAGGGGCCGGTGAGTCATCAGCAGGCATTGCAGTCCAACACTTGTCAAAATTGGCGGTGCAATCTTTGCCACTTACATCCGGCTTGAACTTTGGATGCACTTCTCTTGCCTCCAGTTTCTTCCAGTTAACTGTGCGGAACCACTTATGACTTTTAATCTCATCCCCTCCCCTAGGACCACTGCCTAACCTTTTTGTTGGATCCTTCTGCAGCAACTGTCACAGAGAGAGAGAGAGAGAGTTGAGTAATTGTAACAAACGAACAAGAGAATTCATATTTTTCTTGAAAAGCTTTGTACATACTCCCTTAAGCAAAGAATGAGCATCGCCAGTTAGACGTGGGGGAAGCTTTAGTTTTTCATTGATGATCCGCTCCTGCAGCTTCTTTCTATTGGAATGTGTGTATGGCGGCTACAAAAAGTAATGGCAACGTAAATGCAGAATAATGACAAACCAAAAAGCAAAATGCATATAAGATGTAAACTGTCAATTTCCAGAACATGCTACAGGTCTTGAAAGAGCACTTGTCTTTGGCAAGGCATACAGGTATACTCAAGTTAATATTCAACAAGATTATCACTATCGCACTATCGACTCTAGTAAACTGATTTTAATTTTGAAGCACGAAGATAAAGTAAATTTGACTATAATATGATATCGAACAACAGAGTACTTACTCTCATTCTCTCTTTATATATAGATATATAATTTTTCTTTCAAACATTTTTACAGTCCTCATATACATAGTTTTTTTCAATACATTATAAACTTCTTATAGTCGCACATAGGCTGTAGAGAGCACCATTGCCTAGTTCGTCTAGCTTAATCATGGTTCATGGAAACATTAACTAGATGCAGCCCAAACCTGAGAGTACTTTGAACTATGACTGGTTATACCATTTGAAGAGTCTTCTCTTATGGTCCTCTTTTATTCTCATATAGCCCATTATAATCCATCACAGTTTCCTTTACCCACTTGTATTTTTAAGACTAGGATTCCCTCCAAAACAAAAAGATTGTCCAATTGTTGGCACTGCTCTCTCAGATCATTTAAACACAATCCTCCTTTCCCTTTAAAAACAGCATAGCTTAGGCCTAGGAAGAGAAATACCCATAGAAGGGAGTTTTATAAGGAAGAAAGTGCTCGGATGGAATTTCAATCCCTGATGTGGATTTTGATTGGCTGGTCAATATCATGGTTGATACATATAGTCTGCTTGACACTAGGTATATGGCTGGGCGCTCAGTAACTACTCTGGTATGATGTTGATACCATTCCACATCTTTCACATTTAACTTCTAAATTCAAATTAGTGGTCTCCACGTCTGAAGTTAATTAATATCGTATACTAGCTACTTACTGTTCTTGATATTATACGGCATTTATTGTCTTCAACTGTTTCATACCTTTAATATTCATTTTTCCAACTGAAGTATACTTCGAAGGTTCCACAATTTCAGCTTTTTTCCAATCATCCACAAACATAATTGTTGAGAATGGAGCATATAAGCATAATATCTCAGAGTTCCAATTGATCATCAACCTCATATAAGGTGTTGGCTTAGTTACAAACCATGCTTTTAACATCATGTCCCAATTTTGTCAATAAGAATCGTGTTGAGAGCACTAATTGTCAAAAGTGACTTTTCTTGTACAAAACCAAAAGTCAACTTAACCAATTATGAACAATATTACTAAATAGAAATGTGTTCGCCAGGTTCCATCAAATTGCTGCTTGATTAAACTGTTTCAAACAACTGTTTCCTTTCTGCAGTAGCTAATGAGTTTTCTAAATTAAAAGCCTGAGAAGACCCCAAAGTGAACCACAATCTTGGGCAGGACATTATATTCGTAAACTGATTACATCAACAAGAAGTACGAGTTATTTTATATCCTCTTAGTAATTCCTTAATCAGAATAATACAGCATGATAATCTGTCTTATGGTCCACAAGAACTTTACCTGCCCAGTTAGCATTTCATACAAGAGTATTCCAACACTCCACCAATCTGCATCTTTGTTGTGGCCCTTAGAAAGTAAGATTTCTGGAGCCATGTATTCTGTGGTCCCACACATTGAATTAGATCTACTTGATTCATCAATTTCCTTTGCTAGTCCAAAATCAGTAAGCATGACCTGAACAAAAAGTACAAAGTTAGGTGCAAAACAAATTAAACTCGTTATGTAAATGCTAAGAGATGTTTTATGATTCTCATCCATAATCCTTTATAGTATAGAGTACAGAACAGCAATTACATGCCCATCAGCATCCATGAGTATATTTTCAGGTTTAAGATCTCGATGCACAATTCCGCTTTTGTGAAGATGTGAAACAGCCAATACTATCTCAGCTGTATAAAGAATTGCCTGATCTTCGCTACCCAAGACATACGCGAGAACCAAAATTAAATGGATGAACAAAGTCATAATGAACAATTTTAACGCTGAGACAAAAGATACCTGAAAATCCCTTGTCGGTATAGATGATAGAACAGATGTCCTCCATTTATAAAGTCCAAGATCAAATACAGCTTAGACTTTGTCTGTAGAATTGCAGTAAACAGAAGAATTTTAAAAAAACAAAAATAAAATAAGTATGAGCACAGAAAGGGAAGGACCGCGGGCTTTGTTGCCCATTATTTTGTTGAGAGAGAAATTTTCAAATATATCTCAAATTATGTAGTATATACAATTGAAGCTAATTTGGCAGTTCTTTGAGCAAGTACTAGTCCAGATATAAATTTCTCAATATATCTCAAATTATGTACTATATACACTCCATCGTAAAGTTTTTGGCAGACCCCAATTACAATCTTTGGGCTTCTTTAGAAAGGAACTGGACTGGAATATCCACAGAGGAATAGTGAATGTCATTTGAGAAAGGGGAGAAACGTATAGTTTCTTCTGATTTGCAATAATGTCAATTAAATTTGGTTTACTCCTGCAGATATTATACTTTCCTTGTTAACTGACAGTCTAAGACACTAGCTTTTATGGGGACAATATTCAATTCTAGGAGATATGATCAGATATTTTCAAATCAGAAAGGAAACAAATCCGTAACTCAAATTACTCCATGGTATTTGATAACAACACCTCATTACTAGTATATATGAGTTAGAAATATTCAAAATAACTACAAGATATTAGAAAGAAAGCAACTTTATAGCTCCAATATCTCCACACATGTAAACTAAAATAAGATAAAAGGATTCAGAATTAGGGAGGTGAAAATACCTGAAATGAATACCGAAGCGGTACAATAAAAGGATGAACAACCTTGGTGAGTATATTCCTTTCAGCATTCATATAATCGACATGATTGTTCTTGATAATAGTATCTTTCCTCATCACTTTCATAGCAAGTACTCCATCACCAATATCCTCCCCAATTCTATCCTTCTTTCTCACCTGGAAAACCTTCCCAAATGAGCCTTTTCCAATCACCCTCAATATCTCAAAATCCCCAGGCCCTATTTTAGCTAACAAGCCCTTCCCTTCACCATCACTCGTTGTTTCCGCGATTTGAGTGCCATCGATTTCAATTTCATCGTCACCGGAGGATTCAGAGACGGCATGATTGGGTTGAAAGGGTAGGGATTTGGAGAGGGTGAATCTGGGAGAAGGGCCGATGAAGGAGTGAGACCGATTGTGGATAATTTGGGGCTGAGAATCAAATAGAGTCGAATTGGGAGGAGACGAAGAGGAAGTGGATGATTGAGGACCGAATACATCGGAGAAATCGAATTCGTGTTGTTCGACGGGAGAGGAGGAAGAGGAAGAAGAAGAAGGGATAGTTAGGTTGTTGAGTTTGCTGGCTAGCATGGAGTGTAGGGTTTTCTTTTGAGATGTTGAAAACATATTAATCGCCATTGAAGCCAGCCGAGAAGAAGATTCAGGGCGGGCCGAGAGAAGAGGAATTACATTTTTTCTAGAGAGAGGAAATGATTGATGAGAGAGAAAGAAAGAAAGAAGCTGCAGATCAAGAAAAAACTATTGCTCTCTGTTCTGCAAATTTGCAAGTTGAAAAGTTATTTATGCAAACAAATTACTGGTATTATCATCATTAACCTCTTCATCAACTTCAATCTTCAAAGAAAGAGTGCTAATGATATATTATTCACTGACGCGCTTCTGCGCGTGGTTTTGGCTGCCTTTTGACCTTGTTGTAGGATCCAATACCCCTGGGTCGTCATCAACCAGATGAACGTGTATAAATTGATGGGCACCTCAAAATCCTTCAAAAGATTATTATAAATTTTAAAATTTTACTTCATCCATCTCTCATTAACTGGTAAATTTTGACTTTTTACAATCCAATAGATCATTTTATGATTTAAAATTTTTATTATTTCAAATATATATTGGTGACAAAAATTTTGTAATAAACAAGTTTATACGATTTGCAATAGAACTTAATTTTTATGATCATATGAATGTAATTATATGTGTTTAATTTTAAAGTTGAACATTGATATATTTGACTAGAAAATTTTAAAACGTCAATCAATTGAGAATAGATGGAATATAAACACACAAACACGAAGAGAAAAGAAAGTAAACCAAAGAAAATCTTGCATAAAATATAGTAGTACATGTTTCCCAAAGTACTCCGTCCTATTCCTCTAGTACAAAGCTCTACAAGAATATATTGGTACCTTTTTGTGTGCTTATGTGCTTTAGACATATTAAAATTGTGTTGTATACGTCTAATTTTGTCTCATTTTGTGTAGTATATATTCCTCCCTTTGTTGTCTCCATTTTTTGGTTTTCTTTAATATTGAATTTTAAATTTTAGAATGAACTAATATATAATTTACACATATTTTGTAAGCTCACATATTATTTTCTTTTTTCTGGAATAAAGCTATGCAAGTATAAAATTTACTTTACGCTGAAAAACCTAAATGCACATATTCATAAATTTGTTTCACATGATTTCACAGTAAAAACTTTTTTTGTTGCAAATAAAAATTTTAAATTTTAAATACATCATTATATTCTCTAATCACTACACCTTATATTATATTTAGACTCCTATATTTATAAACTTACTCAATATTTTCCTTTTCTTCATTCTGTTTTCTAATCTACGTAGAACTAACACACATGACAATATGAATTGATCAAGATATGATTACTTCTTGAGATATGTAGAAGGGAAGAAAGCAGCTTTGAATGTCTTCCGAAATTAAACACTTAAAAATATTCTATGTGTATTTATTAAAAAAAACTATAAAATTGTATAATCGTATGAGAGAGGGTAGTGAAATGAACCATTCATCTTATATATAATTTCATTTCATAATAAATGAAGAGAAATGATTTATTCTTTTTTTTTTCATTATAATGCTCCTCTCATTCTTCTCTATCACTTTTTCTACTATTACTTTTCACTAAATTCTATTTATTTTTTAATTTATTTCTACTCTCATTTCATTTTCTCAATCCAAACAGAACATTATAACATCATTTTCTCAATCCGAACAGAACATTATAACATTACGCATCATATCAGTAATCCTTTATAATCAATAAACCTTATTAACCACTTACAACGTGATCGTTTTGATCACCATAATGATCTGTACTTAGGATTGTGGCCATTTTCACATCGAGCCAATATAATACCATCAGTATAGTTATATAAGTTATATGGAAAAGCACTACTAAACTTAGAGAGCTCTCTCTCTCTCTCCAACCCCAACCTCACCCCTTCAAAGATATAGACCTGAAAAATCTCTCTTTTATAAGTTAAATATACGTTCAGCATCACCCCAAATATGATTGTAAAATCGTATAATTTAAATTTAATGTGTACTTATTAATTTTAACTATTAATGCATATTAAAATAAATAAGGGGTACAAACTTTTTTTAATCTAGAATCTTCATAAATACACAATTTTAAAATTTCACAAGTATCTCAAAATTAGAAATACAATTCACTTCACAAAATAACTTTTTTCCAAAAAGTTAGTTATAGGAACTCCCAACTATGTTAGGAAAAAAAGTATATTTTTCTATTTTATTTTAAAAAAATAAATCTCTAATTTCAAAACAAATGGAGTTGTAATTTGAAATACAGAGGGAGTAACAAACAATAATGAGAACGATATAAGATTTACATGTACGTATAGACACACCAGGGATATAACTTGAGGTCAGTCAAATATATCAATGATCATCGCCCGACATGATTTGACTTTACAGACGTGCGACTATATCAATCTACACTACAATGTGATTGAACCCAAAATCATAGCCAAGCAAAAGCTGCCAGTCCCAACAAATATCGACTCACCAAGACAATTAAAAAGGCTTCAGAGTGGGGGTGGGGGGCGGCGCGCGGGTTGGACCCAACTCAAAGATCCACCTACCTAACTTTAATAAGAAATACAACAAGTCCACATCACCCAGCCTTTGTATATAAAACCCCATAAAAGCCACAAATGACTTCCACAGCAAAAACCAAAATTTAAGAAAACAAAAAAAAAAAAAGCACAAACAAATACCCCAACTCATTTCGATAGACAAGGCCCAAGAAAAAATTGGCCTTACTACGTTACTCTCCACTATGATACATTGCCCAAATTTAATTCGAGCGGTCTCAGAGCTCCTTGAACAATCTCTTGAACCGTCCTGTTGCGTCGGCACACTTCTGAAAGCTCTTCAATTGGAACCGTTAGGGCATTTAGTTTAGCCCCAGATGCTGCATCCGACAATGCTTGTATAAATTTCGTCTTTTCCACCTCCGTTACAGCAGTTGATGGAATTAGGGAAAGGCTCTCCTTTGCCCACTCCAAAGTTTTCGCCCCATATGCTCGCGATAATGCTAGTACAGCATACATTACCTGTAGAAGAGGGTTAACGAAGATCTAGAAAAAGCCTTCCAAGACAAAGTATACACGACTAAATAAATGAGCATAGACCACGTGTAGCATGTGCTCTTGTGTGGAGGGGTGCAGATAGGGGTTTGGTGGGAGGAAGGAGGCTACCGTCTCTAATCTTGAACTTGGGATCGCTCCTGCTAGCAGTGCAACTAAAAGTCTGGTGAGAGTGGCACCTCTAGGGATTATCACGTTATCCCTTATTGATAAAAAATGCTTCCCCTGGCTATTGGTTTGAAGGTCAAATATATCAGATAAGAAACTCAATATTGAATTGGAGGCCTCCCTGCAGAAATGCATAAGATCACATTAAATTAGATGAAGTCCCTTGATGCAAACATTAAGATGCTTCATGCTTTCCTTTTATTAAAAATAAGTTGAGTCTGAGTGAAAAGAGAGACTGGCGATAAGTTGAGAGCCCGCCCGAGTGAGAAGAGAGAGTGACGGTTGAGTCGTGTAGTTTTTCTTTTTCTTCTATTCTTGCTCTTTGTTTATAGAAGCAAAAGAATTTGTATGCTATTACAAGTTCCACTAGAACCAGGTTGATATTATTACTCCGTGGTGCTGTTGAATTTCTAATTCTCAGAATGTTTTCCCTATTTCACTTCTTAATAAAAGCTAACCTTTCAAAGTAAACAAACTTTTGATTAAAGCAAACAATAAAGAAGTGATTCTCATAATCTGACTAGATAATTCTTGTATAACGCATGTCGGTGTACTGTATATATGTGAGTGTGAGAGCTGACCTGTGCTGAACAGTAATGCCAATCATAGAACAATCAACTAAAGGTGAAAATATCACTGACGGAAAGAATAATTGAGGACAGTAGCGAATGCATCTTGATGCCAACAAAAAACAATCATCTGCTATGTCTGGCCTGGAAGTGAAATCCTAAAGAGATGATAATATGATACCAATTATTAAAATTAACATAACTATTGATAAAATTGGAGAAGACAGAGAGGACAAATTATAGAAATCATAGAAATCATACCTGAATCTTTGTAAGCAGACATGTTGTACGGCCAAATAACGATTCAATCAAAACTTTTAAGTAGTTTGCGCAAGATGGGTCAGACCCAAATATCTATGACAAAATCAACCAATTACTCAATGTACATAATTTGAAATAAGCTTTGTAAACATAAACCAGATGTAGCTTTTGTCTTTACATAGATGTGACATATACCTTTATAACTTCACTAGAGAGATAAAGGAAACATGATTGGTGGTGTTGGTTGTATAATCCTTGTATCTCCTCTAACATTGCTCCAATTGTAATTCCCATAAACCGTTTCGACGTTCTCACCTTAAGAATATTAATAGTTCAGAATTAATAGAAAGAAAAATTGCCAAACCAAATGAAAGAGAGTTATGAAAAATATCCTTTCTAACTTTATTCTCTTCATGTGAATATTTTATTCATCAGTAGACTGGCAAATTACAGTTCACTGAAATGTATCAAACAAACAGGTTCACCATGTCATACTTTCTTTCCCAGCAGACCAATTGCATCATTATTTTGTTTTGTTTGTGTGTCTAATTTCATCAATTAGGACGTAATTCATAAATTGCAAACTGTGCAGTTTTTATGGATGTAACAGGGTGAACTTGTATCAGCACAGATATAGCACCTGCATCTTTATATAGGAGTAGACATCCAGAAAGAGAATAGCACACTTAAAAAACTGAGATATTAATCTCACTGTATCTTTAACTAATCAAGTAATAACTAAAGTTTGTTTAATTGGAACTTTAGTTCAGTACGAAGGATTTTAAATGTACTAGGAAAACTATAATTACCATTAGATCCACCAAAACAATTCTGCAAACTCAGTTCAAGTGAAAAAGAAACCAAAATCACGTTCAAAGTAGACATAAGATGGCATTACCAAAAGTAGTTAAATATACTACAAATCTTTGCATCATTATGAATGGTGAGAAGAAAATGCATAAAGCAGCAGCACTCAGAGAAGAGTATAAAATAAGGAATTAGTAAGACAAACAAGGGCTACTATTTACGTTGGGGTGACAAGATTCTCGTCAAAATATCGACAATCAAGGCTACAAAACAATTCCATATTCAAAGAATAGTTATTTGCCTCTGCCCTAGCTTGCAATGGTCACAGTTAAGAAAACTCACAGCATGTTTGCATGCCCGACAAAGAGACTCCATAGTCCGCGTGTCCCAGGCACGACTGCATTTTAAACCCAGATCAGAAGATATGGAATATCCTGTGCAACCACAGAAAATTATCATAATTGAAAGAAGTTATTGAGTCCTTACATATCAAAGATGGCTTTGAAAATTGGCCATATCCTATTAATTGCGTCAGCAACAGCTTCAGGGTGATTTACATATCTACAAATTGCATCAATTAAGTAATCTGGGAATACTTAGATATATTACAGATAACAAGTGCAGGAAAAAGAAATGGCAAAAATACCTAAATATATTAGCAAGTCGATCTATATGTACTGTTACTTCACGGGATGCTTTTTGCCCCAAGACTATAGGACCTTGATTTATAATCTCCTGGTTGTTGACAAAGAAATTGAAACATCATCACTCAGAGGTACAGTTACATTATTTAATTATTTATTTTCCCTCATGAGTAGCCCAACCTGTAAAGAAGTAACAGCTGGCAAGCATAATGCCTCAAGGGCCTTCTTAGCCTGGTCTAAAGGGAGTTCAGTGATAACCATACTGCAACGAACGTTAGAAAGATAATCATATTGTGCATCTGCCATTTGAACATCATAAAAATATAACTATATAGACGTGTCTATCCTATTCATCTGAGTAAGTGTCTATCTTTGGTTCAAAGATAACGGTATTACCTTAAAGCTTCAACCACATGCAATGAGTCTTCAGCAGAGAACTTGAAAATACCTTCTCCAATCACTGCCCTGTGGTAAATTTGGAAGAGATCGTCTAACGAACCACAGAGTTTTTTCCCACAGTCTACAAAAGGAAAAGTCTCTATAAGTAGATGTAGAAATATAGGAAGGCACCAGATGCATAAAAGATCTGCAGAATTGACATGGATATTAAATCCAATCAAGAAGAAAGCATCCTTTGACATCAGGTCTTTTCAAAATTAATCTCTGGTAAACACTGGCAAACAATTACATCTAACCAAGATCCACTAACATCAAAATAGTTGTTAAATCAAGGTATGCAGGAAGAGGTAAGATTTAAATAAGGAAAAAATTGCTAGAGCATGAAAAAGAGGGAACTGCAAAACACAAAAGAAAGATGTATTTCAATCAAGAAGGGTGTCAATTCAAACAAAAAAAAAATGAAGGAGGAGGAAGGATTTGGAGAAAGGAAGGGCCAGTAGTTTCAGGTAGTTTTTAATTATTGTTCCATCGAGGACCAAGACACAATAGTTAAGCTTAGGTTTTTATTTTTCCCTTCACTGATGTCTTCCAATGTGGTCACAGATATGTTTTCTGATACTATTAAGAACCCGTGTCTATTCCAACGAGCGAGCATGAATTTGATCCTCGTCAATGAGGAACAAGGAATGAGCTTCACCAATGGAGCTAATGTACAAGCTCATTGTTCCATGTACTTCACACTTCCCTCCCTCTCTCTCTAACATGTTCTCTTATTTCTTCTACTTGCATATATGAGGTTCATTGAAAAGACTATCACACTGCCTGAAGGTAGCACAGCCTTTGAGGAGAATATAGATCATTACAGTTCCAGCATATATCTCTCGCTTTACTGATGAGGAGAAAGAGGAGACACCTTTTCACTTATTTTACTGGAGGAGTCCTTGCAGGCTGGCGGAGCTTTATTGGTTTATGTCCGTAACAAATGTGACGTGAATTTCAGTGTGCAAGAAGGGATGAGACTTGTGGCAGATTGAATACAAAGAGATTAGAAAGAAAGACAGTAATTATGGTCTAGGCAGTTGTTAGTATTATGGCAGCATTTATAGGACTCAGTTTATGCTACCAGAATAGGAAATGGCACAATCCAAGTTTCCTAAAAATGACGGCCTGCTCTAGTAAATTTAAAAAAATGTTGTGCATAGACAATAGAAAAGATGAAAGCATAATGATATGGAAACTTTCAAGAATGATCAGAAAGCATCAACAACTAAGAAGGAAAACAAGAACTCCAGAACGAAAAGTTGAGAAGTTAAAACAAGCAAGTCATAGAATTTTAACCAAATAAAAAGATTTCAGTTAGCCATCAAAAATGATTGAATTATAAATCCATTTTCTCCACCAAGAAGCAATTGCTGGACAGCTAAATACAAAAAGAAGAAGATTAAGTTGTAGTTGATACCATCACAGATGTGTCTAAATGCCAAAGAAGCAGCTGCTGCAGAATCTTCAGAGACGCTCATACCATTGACAAGAATTTTTATGACAGAAGGCAGGAAAGAGAGTCCACTGGGTGCAGCATCAAGCCATTTCGAATAAGCTCCAACTGTTAAACATACTGTACAAGTAACAAGTGAATAGAAATGACAAGATAAATCAAGGAAAAGACAAGAAAAGAGAAATTCCAAAATGACATATATGTATTTTTTGAGGGAGAGGCATCTCCTAGTGCAAGACTAATCCTCATTATATATGGGGAAATCTAAATCATACAATGTAAAACAGAATAATAATGCATAAAAACCTGTATGAAGTAGTTGAGGCTGATGAGGAAGTTTAGGTAGCACAGACATAATCTGTGGAAAACAAGGTACAAAAATGAAACTGCAAGTTAGAGAAGTTGAATGGACTATTTCACAAGAAATAAATGGAAAAAGCAAATGAAAGAATATATACGCGAATAATTCAACTTAATAATGTCTTTATCAACATACGAGTGGAAAGATAAAGAAGGAATACATATTCATTACTATATATTAATTGACAAACCATGTTTCAAGGACGGAGTCAACTCTGCTGAGTCAATTCTTGACTCGGTTAATTTGGTTATTCTTTTTTTTCCCTATTGTTACTAAAAGTGATTTTAATTGACTTAAATCCAAATACTATTTAGTTTTGACTTTATATGAGTTTCTGTCTCATCTATTTGACAAAGTTTTTTTTGCACTTGGATTAAGAAAAAGGTATCTTTGCAATGATTGCAATAATAGAGTGTCATTACTTTCCAAATATGACCTTTAATGAAACTCCATTTTAAATGTCTTACATTTTAATAAAGGGAAATTTAGCAAGTTAACAACATAATAGCTTTTCTAACTAATTACTCTATCAAGATTTTGAGGCATCCCAAAATAGAAAGTTTTGACTTTGAATGGATTAACAGTGAAAAAAATTATTACCTTATACATATAATTACATATATATAAATATTAGGAGCAAAAAAAATTTTAAAAATTAAAATTCTCTTAATTTTACCTTGAAAGACGAAAATACCCGTGCTTTGGATGGACATATAAACTAGTACAAATTTAATTAATAGTGATAATAATAAAGTCAAAAGATAAAACAAGAAGAACAACTGTCAGCTTGTAATACTAGAACACCCTAGAAACATTGTAGTTCGTATCATGTATTTTCTAACCAAAAAAGCTGAGTAGGTTTTTATTTTCAAGCAGAAAAAAGAGCCACAAGGAATGAGAGAGCTGAATGACACTAAACCTGGGGCATCACATCAGCTTCAGCAAAAGAAATATAATCCGATATAGCCCGAATACAATATAAAGCAGCCTCTGCCGGACGCCAATCACTATGTTCATCATTAAAGCAGCTATTTACAGCCTGATATATGACAAAAGTAATCAGAACCAAATCGAGAAACACCATATTTGACAAATTTTACTTTTCTTCTCTTTAATTTCACCATTTCTGACTTTACCTTCTTTCTTTCCAAGCTCAAAAACACGGCGTAAGAAAAGAAGGCATCTAATAACACTGCTTTGTGAGTCTAGAAAATTCTAAGCATATAACTGAGATTTCAAGTTTACAAAGGTATGAAACCTCAAGAAGCATAACAAATTAACCTGAAAGAATCAAAGATAACATGGCCACATTGCAAACAAATCTCGGACTAACAATATTTACTGGACAGAATATGAAATTATGAACAGAGATATAATACAATTAGAGGGGCAGGAGCCCACCCACTACGTAAACAAGTGGAGACATACACGTACACACATGCAATCTAGAAGTATTAATTCAATGGTTCCTGATAAATTTACATATTATTGTAAGAACAATTAACATAACTATGGCATCGAAGTAAAACAAACCTCGACGAGCTTCATGTAAAGAATTTTCAGCGTTGCTTCACCTCCTAACACTAATGCTGCATCAATTAAGACATCCGCAACAGCTAGCAACAACCCAGTTCATTAGTTGTAAAATGTCAATAGATTGGATTTATAACACAACAATTATGAAAAGAATATTTAACTAAAACATAAAATTCAAATATACCATAAGTTCATGGAGAATTAAGTACACAAGAAAAAGCTACCATGAAGATGACGGTGTAAAGATTTAGAGAGCAAGATACAATAGAGAAACTATAGATATTCAAATTGTCATCCTTTATATAGATAGACAAGATTTGGTAGATCACGCGTACATTTACAAATGTTGATTCCCTTTATCCTATTAAAGTTTTATTGTTTATGCTATTATTTTTCTACTACTAAACAAACTCAATAAATCAGAAGGACGATAAATAATCAATTTGGTTGGTAAAGTCTAATTTACAATTAATTTAGTTCTAAACTAATAATTATCAATTTCATGTTTCAAGCCAACTGCAATTCTTATCTTAAGTCCCTTCAATTAATTTTTCCTTCCAAATCTTCTCATTTTTTAAGAGACTTTTGAGAAGACAGCTGAAAATCTAAATTTTCTTCACTTTCTTTTCTTTTCTCTCTTTAAGTAAACTCCAAGATGGGGTGGTCCAATTATATTCATATATTCAAAGTCCAATTATATATATAGGGAAAAAGGGAAATGAGTTGTAGCTCATTTTTGTAGTAGACTCACTCGTGCTATGCTTTAGTTTCCAAAATATATGAGAAAGCCTAACTATACGGGTTGAAAAAGCATGCAAAAACAATTTTAAGTGAATTTTTTGAAAATTTTCAAGTTCATTTACATAGCTTTTATAATCATGTAAAAATCAATGTATTACAACCTTTCAAAAGAATATTATGTTTTACCTAGTTATAAAAACCAGTATATACACCATTAAAAAGGTGAGAAAATTGGTATACCTCCTTATCTTTTTATGTTCATTCAATTTGTACGGTTCGATTTTTCAAAACAATTGTCAATTTGTAGATAGAAAACTAGCAGGTATGATTACAAAAATGAGCTATCGCTCATTTTACTTAACCCCATATCCACATATATATATATATATATATACATATATATATATATATATATAGAGAGAGAGAGAGAAGCGCATTCTCTATTTTATATCCAAGTCGGTTGTTAAATTAATTACATAATTCAACAAAGTTAATTGGGAAAAATAGAGTGCTTATCCAAATCATAATATAATTTTATTTAACTACTAAACATATAAATATCAAATAGACTTCCATAAACAATGATCCATAATGAACAATATAATTCATTATCAAAACTTTTCTCATGCAAATTAATTATCATTATAAACATTAAAGCTCGTGAGAGCCTGGGCTACCAAGCTAGTGTATGAGTGACATTTTTCCCTATGTACTTTATTTAGTCTTTTGTTAACTAATCAGCATAGCAAGTAAAAGATATATATGCATAACCAAAAAAAAAAAAAAGCATCACCTAGAAAAAGGCACAACTAATGGATATATGACTAGACATGAAAAGATCTGTTTAATACCATATCTAGTTTGTTTGAAATCCTTCTGGTCCTCCTTCGAAAGATCTGAATAATCATCGGGAAATTGAACTCTGAAACTAACCTGTGAGAGCAAAAACACCACCTTAACAAAATTCTCACTAGTTATAAGATGATAGATCTCACTTGAAAATTCTAAATGAAGATGCATCAAACTTTTAGTTGTTCCTTGTTTTAAGGGTTCAATGTTTATGTCATATTTTTTGTATCAAGTTGGCATCCCCTACACATACTACTTATCAGGAGGTAGATAAAGCATTAATGAATCACAGAATCAGATTTATTAGTATATTATATTTTTTGCCATTAAAGAGCCAAGAATCATCTCATAAAGCCAGTTAATCCTCAAGTCTCAATCTTTTGTCAGAACATTTATATGATAGCACCCTCAAAGAAAGCCTTATATGAATATATTTTTGTAGGGTTAAATTTGACAGGATAATAATAGCAACAGAAAAAACATTGCCATATCCTCTATTTGGCTTATCCAACTGCTCAACACAAATGAAAAGTAAGTGCTTACTGTCTTTCATACATCTAGAAATATATACACTTTCATTTGGCCATCATTAGTCTCATATGAAGATTCTATAAATATCCAGAACAGCTGTCATAGGCAGAAGAAAATGCATTTGACAGAACTCTAAAAACCCAGAAACTTACCAGTGAAACAAGTGATTCATATGATGAGCAAAAAACCTGCAGCCGACAATTTCTCTCTGCTTCAATTATATCTTCAGTACCAAGAGATACATAAGAATCCCTGCAAGATAAGATTTGTTATGTCAGATAATTATATCATGAAAGATAAAGGAATTAAAACTCAATGAGTTACCTTTCAATCAAGCAAATTTGAAGATTGTGCCAAAAGTTAAATGTCATCGAGGCGATATCATATTCCGGATGTGAAGTAACTTCAAGTAGTGCATGCACTATCAACATTGATTCATTTGATCCTAAATAATATTGTTGCCATCGAAGGGGGAGATCAATCACAAAAGGCAGAGCCTTGTCCACAACATGCTTAAAATTTTCTAAAACTATACAATGGTCTACATAATGAAGTATAGGCAGCACTTTCAGAGAAATTGCTCTAGTAGAAGGCGAAGATATGTACCAGTCGCAATCAATTCAACATATGAATCACCCAAGTCCGCAAATAAACGAGCAATGGCCTTTATATCTTCCTCGTCCTGAATATAAATGAACAAGAGTGAAATTTCATCTCTCACAAAAGATAATCTCAAGGTTGCATTGTTAGGCTTTCCAGAAAACAGGTGCAATAAAATTAAAGAAGCTGTAGATGTTTGAAAGATTCATCATCCCAATTATCTAGTATGCTCCAAAACCTAAAGAGGCTTAAAAATAAACATTGGAATCCTTTAAGCCTGAGTAGTAGGACTATCTGTCTTGCGCACGCGCACGTGAGAGAGAGAGAGAGAGAGAGAAGGGGGGCTGTTGGGTTAAGGGAGGGAGGGAGGAAAAAAATATCCTCCCAAGATAAATCTTAATAAATATACTGAATAGCTAAGAAGCATGGATTCAGGTGTGGGGACATATTTGCCGTACAGGGATTCGCAAAAATGGTGATTAAGAGATCCAATGCATACATATAATTAACGAAAAATTATATTATATACATTAAATATGTTCTTCACAAACTCTTAATATATTAATATTTGTAATTATCTTACCTTGTTATTAACATATTACTATAGTAGGTTTAATGAATAAATGAAACTGATACATCATATTAGTTCCTTACCCATAAAACAAACATGGAATATATTTTTTACTAAATCCCAAGGCTGTAAATAAAATGCCCAATAGGGAAGAAGCCCAAACAGAGCTGAAAAGAGACCAGATACAAAGCAAAAGAAAACAGAAGAGAAGAGAGACAAAAGATTAACGGAATTGAAAGTTCGCAACTCTCGAGTTGAAGAAACCGTCCAAAGACGAAAAGAGAAACATGAAGAAGATGACGAAGAGAAACAAAAAAAGAGAGAAGACAGAAGAAGAAGAAGAAGAAGAAGAAGAAGAATAGTGATCAAGACTCATCTGAAGATGGGAGATGACAACGATTACTTACCTGAAGGTCAAAGACGATGAGTCAATGATGAATCCTTCAGGCCTCTAAGTTGGATCGACAGGACTTGCAGATTAGGGTTTCCATGTCATGCTAATTAGGGCTTCTCTTTTTACCCTTTTTTTTTCCTTTTACGTTTTATGCCCATGAAGAATCTTATAGCCACACCAATTTGTGAACTCAAGGATGCCGAATCGAATCCTGTAGCCAATCTTAGTGAACAATTCGTCGGTTGTTTGTTGAGTGAATCCCATAGCTAAATCACGGTGAATCCCCGCGAACCCGAATCACAGCCACACTGCTTCGGCAGTTCGTGGCCTACCTGGCGAATCCCTGCTTCCTAGCTGAATAGACATCAGGACTCTCTACAAAATATGCTTCCCACACCTGTGCAGATTTTTTATGAGGATTTCCTAAAGAACTTCCACCAAGGTCCCAAAAAGAAGCATAAAAGGACACTTTCCCAAAGCAAGAGTTGTGTCTTTCTCAAGGTCAACGCTCCCCATAAAATGGTATAATAAGCATACCTTAACATAAATCATCAATCCTTAACACCAACCACTAAGTTCTTTTCCCAAAAAAAATAGGAGAAACCAGCACATTATTCAAATCCCTTATAAATTTCTAATGAAAAGTTAAGCTAATATTATCTATATAGTTGGCATATTCTGACACTTGATGTATGTCAAAATACAACAAACTTGAAGAAAAATAACAACGAAACTAAAATTATGTTGAATTCAAGCAAACAAAGGTTTCACTAACATAGGATTCCTACACAGAAGATAGAATAATTGGCCAAGACCAATTGTAGAAATCTCAGTTACAATGATCAATAGAGTCCTCAATGTGGGGTTAAATCACTAGATATTATAGACAATGAGACCCTAATATTACTTGGGGAACATGAACAAGAAAAACAAAAGAACTCCTGAAATACTCTAGGCAAGTGAATTTTTTTTCTAAATCCCACTATTATCCAGGATAACAAATTACATCAATCATCTATTAGGACATGATAAAGATGAAAAAATCACATTAATAAATACTTCATAGAATCATAACTATTCTTGGATGTTCACTTCTAGTTCCCATCAACGTTACTGGTTAACAACGATTTTTTGTTATTATTATTATAATTAAATAGAATGTGGTGGTAATTTGTTTTATGAGGCTTACAGAAAGCACCATCATAGGAATCACTCTTATGATCAGGATAAATAATCACTAGATATATTTCTTCATGGGAACCCAAAGATAAGAAAGACATTATTAATTTCTCTTTATTGTGGAGTGCCTCAATTCTTAAAAAAGAGGGAAATTTTGAAATGCATTACCTTTGAGGGATCTCTAAGTTGTGCCTTGAGATTCATAACTTGAGGCACAAGTACTTGAATTAATGGCAATTGTTCAGATATTCCACCTGAATTTCTTGCAGCCGTATAATGTATCAACTCAGAAATGACTGAAGATGAAAAAGAAACAAAGCAGTTACGAGTTAAAATGTGACAACCTACAATAAGGATTTTTCACGTGTAAAAAGACTACAGTAACTCCAACCTAAATTTAACTCCAGATATTAACATAGTCTAGTAAAGAAAGCATTGCTGTACCTTAAGAAAACACATTGTTCAACCAATACGTGTACAATGGCTTCAGGTAAATTCAACGTGCTAATATCTAAGAGGGTAATAGAGCCAAATTATCCTACAACACCTTTATACACAGAAGATTATATAACTGTATTCCTATATATGGGTGGACCCCAATCAGTGTGCCTTTGGATAATTTTACTTACTATATATAAAAACACAAGTAGCTTTCATGTTTGTTAGATAACACGCACATCTGCATATCTAGATGACTAGATTCCTTTACCCTAATATTAGAATTTTACTGATCTACATAGTTATGAAAACCCCATAGCTTTCTAAATGAATTCAATTTATATTACTTACACTCTAAATATCTATTAAATTATTTTTATTCATCTAAATTTCCACTAAACTGTTTGTTTAACAAATTAACAACAAAATCAATCTAGAAAAGAAGGATACCATTTACTGATGCTTCTGAAATCATGTCAGAACTTAAGCTAGAGAGAGATGTAAGCACCAATGGATGTGAAGCAAGTGTAGAGGGAGGGATCCTGGAGATAACAGCATTCATCATAGGCATATCAGTGTTAATTATTAGAGCCCAAAAATAACCCAAAAAAGCAAGAAATCATTTAAAAAATGTTGAATAATCAAATGTTCATTTCTTTTCACATGCATGCAGGAGACTGCCAGAGGGAAGAGAAACCCATCCTGGGCACACCAAGACATCTGACGTGATATTGGTATCCAACCACTAACACTTTAGGTCAACGTGATTTTGACAAGAAAGTAGCTCATAGAAAAGAAAACATTTCAAGATATGTACCGGCTATTGACCAGACCATAAATAAGAAACTGATAACACAAATTTATACTGCTGTGATTTCTGCCAACTCTGGTGAATTCTGATCTTACTAATATATTGTAGTATTTGTCAACAATAACAAAAGGCTGAGCATGCATAATTTGTTTACGAATTGTTGTGTATAACGTACTAAATTACTGATACATGTTGAAAAATACGCAATGCACCAAATAACATGCTGCCCTCCCCCACATAAACTCTATTGTTAGGAAGACAACCATACCAGCATCCACAGAGCTCATACGGAAAACCAAGCTCTGAACCCCAAAGACAAGAAGACAAGAAAAGCATGGCAAGGATCTAGTAATTGTCATATTATACATTAAGTAGCCAACTGGCATTTACCAGTTTGTCGGTTTTCCCTTCGGCCTAAATATGATAGTAAGACACCTCCAAATATTTACCCACCTGAGGTTTCAATACACTCAGGTACAATAATTCAGACCTTTCAAGGAAACTTATGTTCTCCATCGTGACAAACTGTCACTTTGTATGACTAATAGATATCAGCTTAAACAACTTCTGTTCTCACTAAGGCATGTTCCCCAATCTTACCACCATTTTTCATCTAAAAGCAGGCATTTTTAATCCATTGTTTCAAACATGAAAGACAAATCTAACATACGGAATTTTCAAGTAAAACTCATTGGAAATAATAATGAAAAAGAATATCAACCGTTAAATATAGTCCAACTAATTTTCTTACTCAAATAACGAAGAATAAAGAGCTAAAACACAATAAGAAACCAGCACAAGTTCCCATAGACAATTGATCGTGTAAGAGTATCTCATATTGGGATCCTCAAGTTGGAATGGAATACAAAATTATCATACGCAATAAACCTCTAGGGTCTGTTAAAGACAAAGCAAGAGGGGTCTGAAATTACAATGGAGAAGCTTGTCGCGTTCAATCTAAGTCAACTGCTGTTTGAATTTAAAAAATGAATCAATAGTCTGAATAGCTGTTATCGATTGGCAAAACATCAAAAGTAAAGAAAACCAAATTAAAGCCATGAATAGCTAAAGATGCAAAGAAGAGAAGAATACCTATGTCTTAGTCGAAGCCAAGAAGCAAATGCTTCAAGAACCTGCAAATAATTAGGAATTCTTTTAAAGAAGAAGATTTGGAGAAAGCACACTTTTATGTTAATCGACTTGTACCTAGTGATAGAAGTTATTAATTTAGATTGATTTGATCGATTAAGTAAATGTTAAAAGAACAGCAACATGTTTTTTTTTGTGTGTGTGTGTGTGTGTGAGAGAGAGAGAGAGAGAAAGAGAGAGACCAAATACAACAAAAGGATCAGTTGGATGATTTTACATCACCTAGGCAGTATACAATATAAAAATGTCTATGCAACTATAAATGTTGACCCAATTAACTTGAATATAAAGGTTAGTTACTTGAAGTGCACAAATTATCAATAAAACTGAGAAAAGCTAGGTATATTTTTAGGTTGAGAGACAAAAGGATCAGTTGGATCAGTTGGATGATATACATAACCTAGACAGTATACAAAATAAAAATGTCTATGCAACTTTAAATGTTGACCTGATTAACTTGAATATAAAGGTTAGTTGCTCGAAGTTTCATACTGAGAAACACTAGGTATATTTTGGGGTCAACCTAAATCCAATAAAGAAATGCTAGGGATCTATTATTATTACAAAGAAGCGGTGTTAAGTAGTCAGCATATCATATCTAGTTGTTTTATATAAAGAATATAGAAATCCTTCACTTAATTCAAGATGGTAGGAAGTCGCTTGGTGATAATTTGGGTGTACCACTTCTTGGGGAAAGAGGTTCCCCTAAGTTGTTAAGAATATCATGCAGTGCGAGCATCTGCTTGAAAATATACATAGATGGAGGTCATAACCAATGAACATCATGTCTTTTGCAGACTTCGTCTTTCTTCTTTTTGTTGGGATATCTGGACTTCATCAAGTAGTAAAAGTTCTAACTTACTAGAAAACAAATGTTCTACCATGTCGCACACAATCCTGCTAATACTAAGATGTCTCAAGGTGTAGATGGAATGCAACAGTTTGTTTTAAGTGTCATCAGAAACATAATAAAAATAAGTAGACATCTTCTGAAAAGGAAAAGATCTTTTAAGATAACGAAAGAGTATTAGAGATAAGGAAGAAACAAAAATCATAAAACCTTTTACGCAGTAAATGTAGATACATCGAAAAATTAAGACTTGTACTGTATGGATCGATGTAGTAACTAAAATGATCCATGCAGACATCCTAAACCCAGAACCCTGAGTATCAAGTGGTCATATATGTAAAATGAGATGAAAGAAACAGAATTGTGGTACTGGCCGCTGACTCAAGAGCATAGGAACCACAAGAAGAAAAACTAACCTGCTCCTTGAGTTCATTAATATTCAAGCAAGCAGTCAGGATACCAAGAGCAACCTCAATAGCAGAAGCAAGTTCTTTTTCAAATTGGCGGCGTCTATCAGGACGAGCAGCAATCTTATAGTTGAATATTTCCTGAACATCGAATCAGAAAAGAGTACAAATTGAAACAGAAAAGAATAGGAATCATAAATATATAGAACTCATACTGAATGAGCCAAAACAAAATAAAGTTAGAAAGAAAATATATAAGCATATTAGAGAAACTCAAAGCATATAGAAGGCAAACCCTTGAGGTCTTGCACGTGGTTAATGCCCGAACGAGTGTTTAGAACGCCAAGGGAAAAACTCAAGCATAAATCAAATATCAACTCATTCAGAATAACATCAGCTGAATCGTATTGGAACTCCTAAGAGCACCAAGAAGACATTAGTCATTATTAGTCAGAAACTAATATTTAGTTCAATCAAATCTACATGCATCCTCTTAGATCCTTAGGAACATCAATAAGAGGTCACATAAACTGTACCATAATTAATCAAGACCATGGAATATTTTGATTAAAGGACGTTTCTTGAATTTCTTTTAGTAGTCAGTTAATTACAGTGCTCTTTTGAGCATTTTGGAGACTTCTGGGTGATATAGCCGGTGCTAGTTTTTGAAAGAGCTCTTCATATATAGCTGAGGGCCTTAAAGTATATTGATTTTTTTCCCTTCATACTTGGCAAGTTTTCCTTAGGCTTTCCTAGGTGTTCTTGTTCTCAGACTTCACATTGCAGTTTTGGTAATTATTGATCTACAAGTCTAACGAAGGTAGTCTTTTGCAAAGCTTTCGATGGTAAATCGTTTTTATTTCCCATATGCAATTGTATGTACTGTATCTTCATGTATCCAATGAGAGTTCACATAAACTGCTAGTCATATTTCAACAACGCCAGGGGATGTATTGATCAAAGGACATTCCTTGAATTCTTTTAGTAGTCAGTTCGCTCCAGGGCTCTTTTGAGTTTTTTGTAGATTACTGGATGATATTGCCAGTGCTAGTTTCTGGGGGGCTCTTCATATATGGCTGAGGGCCTTAAAGGATATTTAGTCCTTCATACTTTTCTATTTAGATAGTTTTTCTGAGGGTTTCCTAGATAGCTTGATGTTGCAGTTTGGCCACTTCGTCCTACAGATCTCTGTAGATGACTCATTTTGTCGGTACCCAATTAGATTCTATTTAGTTAACTATTCTCGGCATACGACTTAAAGGTGTTTGAGCCTTCAATGCGATAATGCTTTGTCCTTTTCTTAGAGAAAAGGCATCTCACTACTGAGGTGGTGGACCATAGACTTGTAAGCTTGTACGATTCTTGATTGCTAATTGACATGGGATGGGATATTATGGTACCAACATTGCCCCCAGTAGAGGGATGTAGGGGCTGTAGAAAAAACCGTGCACATTGTTCTCCTTCCCACAGGCAACGCCATTATCAACATCCCAGATATCCCCCACATAATTAGATTCTCTAGTGTGAAGTGTTGTCTACTCTGAGCATACAAACCAAAGGCATTTGAGCCCTCACAGATTATCCTTTTTCCTAGAGAAAAGGGGCTTCACTAGTGAGAAGGTGGAGATTAGACTTATAAGCTCATACAATAATCCATAGCTAATCAATGTGGGACATTGCGGTATCGACAATGAATAATATACACCTTTTCTCTAAGTAGAAATACATAAACACATGCATTTACATACACACGTGTGTGTGTGTGTGTGTATTTCATCAGGGGGTTCTGACCCACTCGACACAAACCCACATGCAGACAACATGATAAATTTAGAAAAACTCACTACCACAAAGGATTAACAAGAAACAACTTTTGATAATATTCCAAATTCAAGGACAGTCAAAAGGTACTCAAATTTAATTTCAAGAGAAAACATGAAACTTCAATTCATATAAGTGTGAAGAAAACAAGAACGAGATATACCTCGGGCAAGACTCTAAGTAGTTCCAGGAAACTTGGTATGAATTCATGATGTGAATTTATCTCATCCCTAAGCCAATTCACAATACCACCATCGCCCCAGTCTTCTGCAGGAACATGAACAGCTAGTGCAGCAACTGCAAGACTAATCTACAAATCAAGATAATTCAGCAGATATAAGTGTGTGCTCTATTCATGGTTCCATGCAAGCAAGGATATTCATATAAAGAAATCTTCCACTAATACCTGTGTTCTAACTTTTGGAGGGCCCTTGTGAAAAGTTTTCAATAAGTTCTGTCTCAGTGTCAAAGTAGCAAACAAGTCTCAGTGAGCTATAAGTCAAGAAGGGAATGAACAAAAAGAGACAGCAATTTTTAATTAGAGAGCAGGGAGAGAGAGAGAGAAGACTCTTCATGTCAGAAAATTAAAAGGAATAATTGGTATATAAACTCAATAGCATGCAAACCCATTTTGTGGAAAAAATTTTGAGAAAAATATACTAACTGATCTAAAAATTAATAACCTAATGTATTTAAAAGAATTTCCGTTACATATATGCATAAACACGCATATAAGCACGAGGCAGGCCAGTTTATACTATAAAAGATAATTTAAGGCTTTAAGCTAAAAAATATTTCACCTACTATTGAAGTATTTCATTCCCTTATTAAGAATAACCAAGGTTTACAAGTTATTCATGTATAAGTCACTAAGAAATGTAAACATGCCAAATGCAAATGAAATTGTGCTTACAATAATTAATAATAATAGAACTAACAAAACCATTTTGAATCTGACATTAAGCATGCGAATTTTTTGGCACGAATGAATATGGACATCCGCTTACATTCAAAGAATCCCGAAGTGGACGAAAAGCTTCAGAAGGCAATTCTTCAAAATCGCGCTGTACCTATTAAGCAGTGTTCATAATGGAACTTTTTTTACGCCAAAAGATATATCCGCAAAACACAAAAAACCAATAATGTAATACAACCAAACATCAGGTGTAATGTAAAGCTAAGCTCAGTCAGGAAAAAAGGATCAATTTAATAGTATAAGAAGGGAAATAATACCTTGCTTCGGAGAGTTTGAGAACAAAATATCAATGTTTCTAGATTACTAGTAGCATCGTGAAGTAAATTATCAGAGACCTAAATGAAAAACACAATGTTAGTAAACAGTAAAACTATGGATGCCAGAAAAGACCTCAATCAACTAAATGGGAAATATTAAGATAAAAAACCAAAACAGAAAGCATTTAGATCAACAGTGCAGCATTAAATAGAATCCAGAGATAAAATTAACCCAATAAACTCAAAGATAAAACATTACAAAGAAGATCCCATCATCAAAATTAAAATTGGCAAATAATATAAACAAATCGTACAAACTTAGAAACAGCATCAAATTATAGTGTGCATCGTTAAGAGCATTCAACTATAGAGAGCAAGAAAGTAAAAGCCAGACTTCAAAAGTAGACCAGGGTATGCATAATTTATGGAACCCGCCAAAGTAGGAAAGGTCAACACAATGTGCATTCTTCAGACGCCACGAGTTTGTGCCACTAAACCTACAATAACACTCTATACAGTGAACTATTCTTATGCGTGCCAGTTTTTCAAAACAAAGAATTAGAAGTCACGAATTTGCTAGCATATATATTTCTGAGATTTGCATTTCCAGAGACCTTGCTATAGAAAAATGGTTCCTTGCTATACAAAATTAGTTTTTACTCTCATGATACAAATGAGCTTTGCTCTTTCCTTCTGATTGCTCACGTATATCTGCCAAATACTCTAGCAGTTTATAGTTTTGAATATAGTTCCACATCATCTAGGACATACTTTACCGGGGAGAAAAAGTTCTGATGCATCTAGTTACTCTTAATGATCAGATTTTAAGCATGTACCACATAAATTTTAATAAACTCAAACGAATTTGAAACGAGTGGACACATGGTTAATTTGGTGAATTTGCTTCCCCCATAAGGCCCGGCCTACTCCCCGAATTTAAAAAATAAAAGCATTCACCTACCGACATAGTGGGGGGCTGTCACGTGTACTGTTTAAAAAACAAAACAAAAAAAAACACTCATTTACCAACATAAGTGAAGTTCGTTAATACTTCTCATCCGTACAGCTAAAGTAAACGAATTTTGTTTTTTCTAATATGAATTGAAATTAACAGGCTCCTAAAAGAGGATGTCGGATTATTGGGTACTAGTACAATCACATAGTCTCAAAAGGAACTGACAATGATTTGAATCCACATTTGTTTTTTTAACAAAAGATTGGTAATTTACTTCAAGAGAACAAATAGTGAATACAACTGCCTCATCAATGGACAAATTATATTCATACCCTAACAGCTTATCACAGCATCATCAAAAGTATATAATTCCCCATTCCTAGTAAAATGTTGGGGTACTCGTGAAAATTAAGATTCAAATTCATGATTCCCTCGGATACAAATCAATGATAATTGAAATTATCATTGATTCGTTATACCCAACTCACATAGTTCACTTAACCTAGTTTACTCAGAGTTTTAAACACGCAAACGGATAATACGAACAAAATTGAATTTGATATTCGCTAAAGAGTACGCGAGGTGAAAATACAAAGATCGAGCTAAGAAATCGAAAGCGATGGGGTTTCACCTGCCAAGCATCGAGTGTTCGTTGAAACTCTTGAAGCCACCGATCGGCTTGTAAGCGAACGGCACCATCTGGATGATGGTACAGTGCATTTAGGGCTTCTTTCACTGTGTTCTGAAGCTCCATGATTCGACAAAATCCCCCTAATCGAAGCCGCAATGTGTAAACGGATATATATATATAGGTGTATATAAGTATATAATTATGGAGAAAAGTATATAAGTATAGAGAGATGTATGTAATTGAAATTGAGTAGAATGGTTTTGGACTGAAGATGGTTTTGGCGCCCCAGCTGAGAGGCTGTGATCAAGAACCGAGTCGAATGCACAGCCGTCTGATTTGATCTCTGTCAGTGCTCTTTCACAGCTACACGAGTACGCAACCTCTTTCTTTACCCTTTTTACTTCCTAGTCATATCTTTAACGGTTAAATATTTTTGAAATTTTGTAGTTTTCGATAATTGATTTATTCTTTTCTTTGTTCAAATAATAAACAGTCACAATAACTTATGGCTTCTGAGTCATAAAATTTATACGTGTGATCTTTCTAAAAGAATTAGAAGAAAATTTTCTTTTCTTTTTTTTTTTTTTTTTTGTTTTCTTAAGATGGAAATTTTATCTATTATGTTAATTGATAATGCTAAGGATCTCCGAAATAATTGTAATGATAAAATTAACGAATAAATATATAGATGTTTGACTCTATGTTGATTTTCTAACTTATTTATAATTTAAGACTTCGTTATAATTATAATGTTGAATTTATACTTGTAATTTGCAATAGCTCAAAAATAGTTGGAAGCATTGGCGTAGCCATATGTAAGTTTAGTTGGTCCAAAGCCCAACTTAGTCCAAGAACAAATTGTATAATATAATTCGATTAATAATAATAATTTTAATTTTACATAATAATAAGTCTTCGGTGAGAGTTTAATTTTATCCCAAAATGACTTCTTTACATGGTAATGTCGGTTACATTGTCTAATAAAAATAATAATACTCCTTTATTTCACAAAAATATCTATACTCGAATAATTGTATAGTACAATGGTAATTATGATGACTATAATATATATATATATATATATATATATTTATTTATTTATTTATTTATTTTTACAGCGAATATTCAATATTTAATATGTATCGACTTTAATTACAAAATTTAAAATTTTTGCTAATTTTTACAACTACTTCAAAACGTGTCATCTAAAATTAATTTTTAATTTTATTGATTTTGAAATTCCAAATGTTATTATATCATTGACTTTAAAATTCAACTTATTGCATATAATAGACACATACTATAATTCGCAATTATTTTTCTTTTAATATCATTGTTATTTTTTTGTAAAAGTGTTAATTTTTTTACTCACCATAATTTATTTTTCTGCTTTGGTCACCGATTATAAGTGATTTTTGTGAGTATAATATACTGGCAAAAATTGTGTCACAATTTTAATATAATTGATGATTATAACGATAGTAATAATCTAACTGAATTGGTGCGAGAGATGAATAATGAATGAACAATGATATATATATGTGTGTGTGTTTGAAATCGTTATTATGGTTCCATTTTGTGTCTGATGATCTTTTAGATTGTCACATTATATTTATAGTTTTAGATCTTTTAATTAAAAAATATATAGAATATGATACAAAACATCAAATAAAGGATGATATATATATATATATAGATAGATAGATAGCAACGAAAATTTGAGATTTGATGGGGACAATATAAGAAAATATAACTGTATTTGTTCTAGAAGATGAGTTACATTTGAGTTTTTAAGGATATTAATACTACTATTTGAGTTTCAAATAATAAATTTTTTTTATGGCATCTGTAATTGTTATTTGTGGCTACTTAGTCAAAAAGAAAATTATCTCTATTATTTTGGGAGTCAACAAACAAAAATTTAAATATCTCCTAATTTATTACGGATAGTGAACTTGAAAATAAGAGACATGGATTTATGGGACGAAGAGGTTGTTAGAATTCATTTGATTAACCATTTTTTGTATTGGAGTGAGTAGCCTCTTTATCTAACATTAAGTGCAAATATATTTTCTTAATACGTGTGCACTTTTCTTATTAATTATGGTGGTTTCAAATCTAACCAAAAATATTCAAACGAAAAATATAAAGATAAAAATAACTTCTTCTCCACGATCAATTCCAATTTTCATGTTAATTTAGTTGCGCTCGTAAATTCGTAAA
This sequence comes from Centella asiatica, assembly GCA_014636745.2. Classification (NCBI taxonomy): domain Eukaryota; kingdom Viridiplantae; phylum Streptophyta; class Magnoliopsida; order Apiales; family Apiaceae; genus Centella; species Centella asiatica. The sequence continues at coordinate 15,667,380 of CM025785.1, forward strand.
TATTAATTGACAAAATTGTGTAGTTCAAAAAACATTGAAACCTTTTGTGACCTAGAAAAATACACATATTATCAAAAAGAACCATTTGTTTGTTGTTTACCGTCTCAAGCAATATGTTTATTACATGCCTAAAATTTTGAATACGTGACCAGCTACAATAAAAAAATATTAATTGGAGTTTTTATTTTATTTTATTTAAAATAAGCTTAATTGGAAATTATGAGATTCAGTTGACTTATGTTGATGCATTCCTGTTTATATTACTATTGTTTAAAAGAATTGTATTTACTGATATAAGAATTGATGGTGTAATATAATTTTTTCTTATATGATGTAAAAGAACTTAGAAAAATATCCAACTTGTTAGATGGATATATTCTGCTAGTTAAGTAAGGATTTTGATTACAAGTAAACACTCTGTTCATCAATCAGGAATGAAGCTAAAGGTGTAAAGAAAATTTTAACGACAGTCTTGCTTAGAATGGAAAGGAATGATGTTGAAGGTGTAAATAAAAATTTAAGGATAGTTCTACTTATAATGTAAATAAGTAATGACTGATATAGTAAGATCCCTTACCTTGATCCAAGTTAGGTTGTCAAAAAAAGACTATACCTCTTGTCATACTTTGTCAACTTTTAGAAGGTTTTTTGAAAAGTACTAGAAGACAAAATAACAGTTATCTTTTTAAACTAAGCAAGAAAAAATTGTAAAGGTACGAGTCACTATCAATACAGTACAACTTCAACGGATCTATTTCAAATTCTTAACGGATAGATTTTTGGAGTAATATAAATAGGAGTCATACATTTCATTTATGAGATCTAAACAACCAAGAAATTGCTCTAACAATCTGACATTTTAAGAATTCAGCAAAACACAAGTTAAAGACTGAACAAGTGTTATCTAATTTGCTCAATAAAGAGATTACTGTTTAGAGATAGCAAACAAGATACTTCGTCTGCTATTAGTCTGTGTGACTATTTGGTCTAAGCGACTCGTTGCATTTTTGGACTAAGTGTCATACCGTATATTGTGTGAACATTCTTAGTAAGTGTCATTCTCAAGTAAAAAGAAGAATAGTGGAGTAGGATTAGATCAAACCATTATAAAAATTATCTTGCTTACTTTACTTTGATGTTTATCTTTTACACTACTTATTTCCTTTATCCTTATTTTGCTCAGTCCTTGTTACTCACTTTACTTTGTTGCTTATTTTTTACACTACTTATTTCCTTTATCCTTGTTTTGCTCAGTCTCTGTTACTCACTTTACTTTGCTGCTTATTTTTTACACTACTTATTTATTTTATCCTTACTTTACTCAGTCTCTGCTAAACTTTTAGTAAAGATTTACTGACATTGATGCCTTAAGTCATTAGTTTAAAAAAACTAAGGGATTATTTGTTATAAATTTCGCTACTAACTCTTTTTAAAATATAAGAAAGATTTTTAATAAGCAAGAAATGTCTTAAAACTTCAAATTTTATAAGCGAAATTTAATTTTTGAAAAATACTAATCAACTCCCCTTCTAATATTTTTTTCTTTAGGACCTAACAACTTATATTTTTATTTTTTATGGTCAAACATCCAAATTATTTCGATAAATCTAAAATGCACATTGATTATACTTTTATGTGAAGAGTACTTCTGATAATACTTTATTTATGACTAATTAATTACATGAATACAAATCCATTTTACTTAATTAGATTTTTGTAATCGTATTGATCAAAGAATTATAGAGAAAGAGAGTATAAAAACAAAGGAGAGGATAGACAAGCTTTAAGGATAAAATATCAATGAAAATTAAGAGTTCAAAGAGAAAAAAGAAGAAGAAGAAAGTTTTGGAATATTTTTTTCCATACCATTTTAAAGATGAGAAAATAATTTGAAGGAAATAAATAAGACATTTCTTTATAATTGTCTCTTACTTTCATTGATTTAAAGATAGTTACAACTCAATCTAATAATTTTTCATGTCAGATAAAATATCGTATGCATTTCTCATTAGAGAAATAAAAGAAATAAAATAAAAAAATGATACTTCGTTCTCCATCTATTCGATATAAAAAGAGTTACACTTGAAAAAAAGATTTTTTCAACAAATAGTTATATGTATATATTTTTTATTTTAGCATCATTTTATCAAAAAAATTACCATTATAATATTTTACATTCAACATTAATTGAATATATATAAAATTTTCACAAAAATGCTTATTATTTAAATAAATAATTGTTACCCAAACATTCAATATTAATATTCGCAAGGAATGTAAACATAATTTTTTTTTTGTGTGACGGAGTATATATATATATAGCGGTTACATGAAAAAAAGAAAGCAAAATTATAAAACTTAAGAACTACAAATAATATTTCCAAGTACACCCACCAGAATTGTTAAGAAAAAAAAAAGTAGCAACCACCAAACCAAACAAGTAGCAACCACCAAACCAAACACGCCCTAGAAGCGGCAAAACCCCATGGGGAAATTTCCAACACCACAGCATCAACGTGACCCTGCAATTCCGGTACTTCTATTTCCTCTCTCTACACACATATATAGATGGAGTATATATAATTGCCGATAAATTGAGAGAGAAAGAGTGTAGTGTCAGCGATGGTTTCTTCAGTCAAGGAAATGGAGATTAGAGAGGAGGAAGTACCAGCAGCTAACATAATAATCCCGGAGGAGTGGTCGGAGGCGGCAAAGACGATTACATACGATTCAATCACTTCTCCGCCGCCTGTTATTTTGGTATGCGGCCCAAAAAATAGCGGCAAAACTACCTTCTCTCGCCACCTCCTCAACATTCTCCTTCTCAGGTATTAATCTCTCTCTCTCTCTCTCTCTCTCTCTATATATATATATATATATATATTATAGACACACATATACACTTATTATATGTTCGGAGTTTTTTTGTCCTAATTGATTTTATGTATCATCATATTTACTCTTAACTGAACGGCTTGCATTTGGTGAAAAAAAAAAATTCCGGTTATTTTTTATGTTGAAACTGAAATGGGTTCAAAGCTGGAAACTTTAGTAAATGTAGTTGTTTTGGTTTTCAAATAGATGACTTGTATATCTTGATATAAGAGTTAGATATTCTATCTTTTCTGATTTCTGAATATTAAACCTATCCGAATATGAATATGTTTGTAAGGCTAATGAAGGAACTCGCTCTGAGAAAAGAAAGGGTGAAAAGATTTTTGAACTAAAATGATCAATTCATTAATCTGCTAGAATGATGCTATAATATGATTATGCAGGTAGATGTAGATAGAATTTTTGTGGATTCTTACCTGAATGATACGGTTCCATGTATTCACACATCTTATTTGCCATCTTTTTTACGCAAATGAATTTCGGCACTTCTATACTTCCTTTTCGAGATAGATCAAGAGATTCATGCTTTGTTTGTAGGTATAAGAGAGTAGCTTACCTCGACACAGATGTGGGGCAGACTGAGTTTACTCCTCCTGGTTGTCTATCACTTTCGATCATAGACAAAGTAACTCCAGGTGATCTGCCATTGGCTTTAAAATCCAACATATGTCATTAGATATTGTCCATAATATTGTTTTCTCATTTTTCGTATGATTTCCTTCGGTTGATCAGATTTGACCATTCCATGCTTGAAAACCCCCGAAAGGTATGTATTCTTGAACACACATTAACTACATGCATGATATCTTGCAAGGCTGTTATTTCTTTTTATGAATACTTCTACAAGCTATGATTCAATTGAGGAAAAAAATGTGTAAATTATTGTTTTCCCTCTAATATTGTTTGGACTTATGTTTCATGTTGAGAGTGTGGATCAATCTGGTACAGGATTTCCTGAGATGATAGAGTTTTAGAGGAAGAATATATCAATTTCACCGTAATATAGGCCGTATACAACATAATTACTGGTTGCATTCCTTTTTGGTTATAATTCATTTTTCTGTCGTTCAATTTATTTGTAGAGATCGGATTCTGCAAATATAATCATCACTGAAACCTCCCTGTTGAAGAATAATGGTCCCTCCATTCCATAAAAAGATTTACATTTAGGTTTTTGACATATATTAATATTGAATGTTTGATTGAAAATTACATGTTCAAATAATAAAAAAAATTCATGAAATTTGTTATAAATGTTCAATTAATGACAAAATAAGAAGATTGTAACAAAATTTTTTGAAAAGATAGCATTGCAATTATGCAGATGTAACTCTTTTTATGGAACAAATTTTATTTTCAAATGTAACTCTCATTGTGGAGCGAGGAAGTATTAAATAACTAGTCACAAGTTCCACCTTTTTTCTCATGGAGTCAGCTTGATATGGAGTACTACCGGTAGCTGATGCAGCTGTATATCTCATAAATCCCAAATGTGATTTAATATAAGATTGGTTTATAACGAAAAGATTTGTATGTTTGTTAGCATTTGTTTTTCAGTTTGAGTTTCGTTGTGCAAGAGGTAGAAATTTTAGAAAAGAGACTAGAATTTACGAATATTATTACTAAGACACTGACGACTGACTTAAACCTGAAGATGCATATTCCAATTGAATAGATTGCCAGATATTGACCACATTTATTAATATTTAAGGGTTCTTTCATCTTTATGATAGGCAACCTTATCAATTCTGCATAGAATGGATGTTCTATAGTCAATACAGGTTGTTTCGTTTGACAGAATCATTTTGAAAGGGATGGAAATATAGTTGTAATCAGAATCGGAATGGATTGGAAATAAGACTTTTCTTTGACATGTTTGGTATGTTATTTAAAGATTACACTGGAAGGACAGAAAATTATGACTAATGACTATAATACCCTTCCATTTTCAAAGTGCTTTCTTCATATACAGTCTATTATAATATAATATTACATATAAAGAAAACACCATATACTAGAATACTTGCATATTTAGACCCAAAAAAAAGGGTAACAGAGAACTCACCCCCCGCCAATCTTATCATCGCCGCCTGCAACATTCTCTTTCTCTCTTTCCTGCTGCTTAGTTATATGAAACTTGTGCTGCTTTGCTTCTTTTTTCAAATCTGGTTCTTTGTCCTTTTTTTCTCTAATTGGTGGTGCTGCTCTTCAAGATCTGATCTAACCTTGGGTATAATTAGAAGTGGTGAGAGCGAGAGCTGAAATTGAAGGATAATTTAAATCAAATGTCTTAAACTCATTCCATTGTATACCGGAAATGTCAAACCCTCCCCCCACCCCTCAACACCCAATCTTTCTTGGTAATGATATCTCCGTAGTATATGGAAAGAAGCTTTCCGTTGAATAGGCAATCTGTCATTTAAGTTGTACCAAACATTGGAAAGGAAACCTTTCCGCCATGATTCCTACTTACCAAACACCCAGTTAGTGTTTGGGGGCATTCTTTATGAAGTAAATATATGCTAATTTAAGATTTTTTCCTCCTTTCCACCATTGAAATCCATTAATTATTTGAAGAATGTTTGCAATATATGAATGTTATGTGGCTTAGCCGAAAAAGAGAAATGACTACAAGTTATTAAAGTCTGTCCTTCATTCTTGTCAAAATTTCCTTTCAGATGCTTCTTCTTTGGTGATATTTCCTCCAAAAGGGATCCAACAATATACATGACATATATATCTACACTGTATGACTATTATCGGAAAGCGTTCAACACATTTGATCTCAGTGGTAGTTCTATAGACACTGCATTGCCCCTTGTTGTGAATACTCCTGGATGGGTCAAAGGTATGGTTAATTTCGTCCTTTTTTTTTCCTCCTTATTTTCGTTTGGACTTGGAATTATGTTGGGAATATTATGAATTTCTATGAACTTATTTCTTATTATTGGAGAATAATTTTATTTACTAAAACAATTACAAATAATTTCCAGGTATTGGATATGATATACTGGTGGATATGCTGAATTACATCACTCCTACGCACGTGGTTAAGATTTGCATATCTGCTGAGAGCAAGAATCTACCAACAGGAAAATTCTGGTTATATGAGGGAGATGCCACTGCTGTCACCTTAATTGAGATCAATGCGGCTTGTCAAGACTCTTCGAAGAGATCGTACATTCTTGTTCATTAATATTCTTTATGTAAAAATATCTTAATCTGTTACAAATTCACCACTCAACAATAATGGCATTTCCAAATCATCCGCTGGTAAACTCATGTGGGTTCTAGCATATTCAAAATTTCCTACTTTGTTTGCTCAATTTCCCTGCTGGCAATTACATTAGGTTGATGATAATTAGTACTGAAGCAATGACATTTCTAGATTCTATGCAATGAATTTATTAAAAAGCTTTATGTGTTCATTGGAGACATCAAATCATCTAAAGGTGTTAACTGCTTCCAGCATTCCAATGAGATACACATATCAAAGACTTGAATTTTCTGAGAGATTTATTTGGCTTTTCAGGGTGCTTGTACAAAAGGATGCACGTCTTCTGCGGGATTTACGTATAATGGCTTATTTCAGGCAATGCTTTCCAAGTGAGATGAACATCACAACGATCAAAGAACTTGCTCGTTCGCTGGCTGCTCACCCTCCATATGAAGTCCCAGTATCAAGTGTCAAGATTAAACATCTCCATTGCCAGGTTTCTTCAACACATTGTTACAAGGAGCCACTCCTTGATTCAAATTGTTACATGTTCCTTTAATCTTAACTCCCTTTGTTCCCAAAAAGAGATACATTTGGATTTTTTGCGAATATTAAAGTTGCGTGCTTGGTTGAGATTTACATATACAGATAATTAGCTTTTTAAAAGAATTGTTTTTAATCTCTATTCGATAATAAGATAAGAGTATTGTAATGATAAATTTCATAAATTATAGCATTATAATTAAAAAAAATAATGCAAATGTAATTCTTTTTGTGGAACAAAACTCGTTCTCAAATACAGCTCTTGTTGTGGAACGGAGATAGTATTTGTTTTTAAAAAGTATGCCTTACTTTCTAATTAATATTTCTTGACAGGTCCCAAATAGTGAAATTTTTTCTAGTTTGAATGCAACTATTGTTGGCTTGGCTGTTAGTTCTGAAGACAATGAAAATTTGCCTAGATGCATTGGCTTAGGTATGTCATTTTCACATCTCTATAAGCATTATCTTCATGGATTTATTTTTCAGTATTCATATCATATAGTTCACAGAATTGCGGCAGATGAAAGTGGACCCTTTTTGAGTTTTTGATTAATTTGCATTTATTATAGCACGGCTATGACAATTGTAATTGTTTTGTTTAAGTTGCACGCTTGAAATCTTATATCCCAGTAGTTATTTGTCGCATGAGGTCATAATTTTTCTCTTGTAAACTGGTTCTCCATAATCAGGAATTGTCAGAGGTATTGACACTTTAAAGCGGGTCCTCTACATAATTACCCCCATTTCACACAGCACTCTGGAGAAGGTTAATCTTTTACTACAGGGGTTTATCCAAATTCCGAATTGTCTGTTGCAGGTATGGATATAATTTAACTCTTAATGCAAATTAACTGATATCGTTGGATCTACTTAATACTCTCGTGTATCTGAAGTTATTCAATTATTCTTGTTTAATTGCACTTGGACATGACTATATCAGGACCACCTAGGACCTCGAGTCTGCTAAATATTTATATTCTTAGTCTCCTCATTATTTCCGTTGGCGCGCGCGCACACACACACACACACATGCTTGATTTTTGATTTGTTGTGACCGGGCTATCAATATCATAATTATATCCACATTGACTTAATAAATAAATAATATTTATATAGTTATATGTGGACTTTTGGTAGTTCAAGTATTTAAGAGATATCATATCAAAATTATATTAGATTAATACCTTGGATATCTTATCAACTTATCCAAGGTTATGTTCAGTGTGATGGACACACTATGTTTTTTTAAAGAGTTACATAAATGTAACATACACTTCTGCATGTAGCGAGCAAAAAGGGAATAATAGGTCCTCAAAATTAGCAAGCGACTTGTAAAGCTTCGTCCAATCCAATGCAGATAATAAATTGCGAGGCATTGCCTAAGGACAAACTAAGTGCATTGTCATCGCTTATAAACAAATAGATACATATTGTACTACTATTTGGCATACAGCTCATCTAAGACCTCTCTTTAACCTTTCCAATTATATTCTCTTCCTTACGATCTTTAGACGTCTACAGGTGGCCCAACTTCTTACTATAAGTTTCTCATCTCTGCAGGTGCAGGGATGCATTTCACCTTACATGTCTTCAAATGTTCTCCCGGTTAATTAATGATCATAATTTGTGAAGATCTGAGGTGGCTTCAACAATTCGGAGCTGAAATACTTGGCGAAAGTAGTATTTAAGTTCGTAGCTTGTCTGATGATGGTTTCATGGTTCCTCCGATCTCATCGTTTCTAATACATAGAAAATTAAAGTACTAAAGTTATACAGGTTCAGAAAAAACTTCCTTGCATCTGTAGCCCAGCCAAGAAAACCTGCAAGGCATCAATAGTTTTAAACCTCATTGTATTCATTACTCCACTCCATTTCTTGAGTTATTTTTTCGTTTAATAGACCAAGTTATATTATTGTGTTTATTACGTTTGAAGAATGATTATCATGTCTTGGCATGTCAGGCGAGTTAGCTTTGCATAGTCACTGGCCTTTAGAAACACTAGAATCTCCTTTATTGCCTGTGTGTTGAAAGTTGAAACCTGGAAGTCTGAAGCCCTTTTCCATATATAAAATGAGGAAAAAGAACTGGAACAGAACATTTTTATGAAGCTGTTAGTTATAAAGCTCAAATTTCTCGTAGCGCAAGTAGCTACGAGCTAAAATAGTGGAAAGAACAAAAAATAAACAAAACACATTGAAGGAAGCTCCCGATACGTTAACCGTGCACCAAATAAGCATTGCGGATATAATAGAACTGTATAGTACTGTACAAACCAAATCACAAGAACTAGTTCGTGTGTGCATAAATTTACTCAATTTGATAATGATCCTCTTCAGTGCGCCTCAGAACTTGTTCCGGTCAATGATATGAAGTTTGTTTAAATTATATACGACCCCTCGTACATACAATGTATGTCTTTTCTTTAGAGTAGGTTAAATATTTAAGCCACTGTTTGGAAACTACTTGTGCTTTTTAGATTATAGTCACTTTTTAACTTGAAATCTGACTTTAAAAAAAGTTAAGGTTTTGTTACTTTGTATTTTTAGATTATAAGTTATTGTAAAAACTGAACTTGTTTGGCACTACAAATAGCCTTTGGGTTATGATCAGCTCCCGTATGATTTTTCTCTGCAGTGTTTACGAATATATATATATTCTTTATTCAATGACTTTTATTATTCTATCGGTGCCATTTTGTTGAACCGTTCTATTTATCCTTCTGTTCCAAACTGCCGCGTACGGGTTCCTGAGACCGACTTTGTTAAGGTCATATGTAGTTTACCCAAAAAAAAAGTTATGGTTAAAAATAAAATTTGTTCAACAAAAAAGTTGTAATAGTATAAGCCTTTTCAATTATCCAGTTATAATTTTTAAAGTTTGTCATTACATTTTTCTCATCTTGTTATCCAGGTGCATAAATGACAAATTTTACATTTTTCTCATCTTGTTATCCAGGTGCATAAATGACAAATTTTATAAAAATAACTTGTTATTTGTAGATGAATTCATGATCAAACATGAACTTACCAGTTTAATATTTACAAAAAAATACAAATACAACTTCCTTTTTTTTGGTGTGAAATGAGACTAAAATGCAAAACCATCCCTTAAATTTATTGAATACTTGCAAAACCCGCCATCAAAGTTATATTTTCGTAAAACTGTTCCTCGTCTTGCCAAAATGTATCAAAAATACCTTGATTCAATTTTTTATGAATTTTCTTTTGAAGAAAGTCAATAATAATTATAATATTCATTAATTGTGAGAGCGGAATAATCATTTAGATAGTTAAAATTAAAAAAGAAAGAAAAACATAACGCTCATAGTTATTTAAATCACTATTTTGTCCCCTCACAATTTTGATACAATTTGGTTTCGATACATTTTTAATTTGAACATTGGAAGAGTTATGGTCCTTCCTTTTTATATATGGAACGAAGGGTGGTAGTATCGTACACCAACGGTAAGACCAAAACCTATTCAATCATTTCGCATTTTCTCTTCTGAAAATTTAAATGACCTTGCATAATCCCGAACATGACACCGTAAGCTAAATATTTACGAAATATTACCAAATCAAAAGCTTATTATTCCTGAAATTTAGGGTTTCATATCATTTGTTTTGAAGTGTCCTATTAAAAAGTATTAATAAAAAGAAAGTGAAATGGAACTTTCTCTAGAATCCGGACAGTAATTATTCTACGCATGATGTCCCATCACCACGTTTGATTCATTAATAAAACAAGAATTTAGGATTACAAGCTGCCACCTTGAAATAAAATATTAAAATCTAGAACTGCCCAGACCAGAATAATAAACCTGACAGAATAAATAATTGAGTAGATAATCTAAAAAAGACTCATTACCAATTCATATTATCGATGAAGTCGTTGGATTATACATTTGCCAACTCCAGAACAATTGCGCCAGAACCACTATAGACAAGCTCCATGTCTTAACTGGCAAGTCTGAAAGAAATATAAATTGTAATTATTTGGTACTGGCTACATCATTATTTAGTTGGAATATAAGGTTAGATTAAAAAAATATTAAATAAATATCCTACATCCACAAGTTTTATCTTTTAGCACGTAATTTGGCAGACAAGTCAAGCATGTTGGTCTTAACTAACAGAGAACCATAGTATAAAGCTAGAAATGGTCTCCAACCAGTCAAACATCAGATTTTTTTTTAATATGCTTCGTTTGGGTATTGATATATGTTTTTGTTTGTTTCGACTTAAATTTTAGAGATTTTAAATATTGACAGTATAAACTACACTACCAGAATCTATGATCTCTAAAATTTAAGTCGAAATAAAAGATGTCATAATAGTTATTAATTTAAGCTGAGAAATATTCTTCAATATACCAAACAATATTGCTTCCTGGCTTCATTAATTAAGTTACCATCTACGAAGTTCAACGCATCAATAGTTAAGTAGCATTGCTCCTTTACTTTTATCTAAAACATGAATCTGTTCAGTAACATAAGCCACGAATAAATGCCCAAAAATAAAGACAAACTTCAATACCCATTATGAATGATTATAAACATACTCACACGCTTCGGTACTTCTATTACTATGTATAAAGTACAAATCTTATAAGTTACATGAGGCACGAACAAATACCTAAAAAGAGTGAAGATCATCACAATTCAATATGAAAAAGACAAGGCGAACAAAAAGAAGAAACATGGGAGAAACTAAAGTCGCATAAGCTTACCAGAAATTCTTAGTTGAGTTGAACAGAGGAAGAGACAGCCTGAAAATTTTTACCCTTGCTGTCTTCCTTCTCCACAGGGAAGTAGTCCTGAAGAGCAATCATATCGATCTTGCTGCATTTCAGACTTTTAATTGCCCCAGCAGTGGCCAAAGCACCAGCAACAGTTGTTATTATAGGAATTCTGTAAGCAAGAGCCATCCTTCTCAGCTGCAGCCCATCAATTTGGTCAAGCTTGTCGCCTGAACTTGTGATCACCATCAACTGAATCTGACCATTAGCAAGCATATCACCAGCGTGTGGCCGTCCTTCATGCATCTTTAACACTCGCTCCACCGGTATCCCATCTAATTCAAGAATGTGGGCTGTCCCAGATGTAGAAATTATTTTGAACCCAATCTCAAGAAAAGCACGGGCAATCACAGAAAGATGAGGCTTTGTCAAGTCATTTAAGCTAAGGAACACGGTGCCTGAAAGTGGGAGTTTCTGCCCAGCAGCTATTTGGGCTTTGGCAAATGCAATTGAAAAATCATAGTAAATACCCATCACCTCACCTGTGCTACGCATCTCGGGACCCAGAAAAACATCACAGCCTTGGAACTTGTCAAATGGAAGAACAGCTTCTTTAACTGATACATGACTTGGGATCACCTCTCTAGTGAAACCTAGGTCATGAAGGGACTTCCCTGACATGACAAGAGAAGCATATTTAGCCAATGGATGCCCAATTGCCTTGGACACAAAGGGTACCGTACGGGAAGCACGTGGATTTGCCTCAAGCAAAAACACCTCCCCAGAAGCTGTAATTGCATACTGACAGTTCATAAGCCCACATACATTTAGCCTCTTAGCCAATTTACTGGTCCAGGACCTAATGGTTTCCAAGCAAGAAGCCGAAATGGTTTTTGTGGGTATCATGCATGCTGAATCACCTGAATGGATCCCAGCCTGTTCAATGTGCTCCATTATCCCACCAATCACCACATTACCGTGAGAGTCTGCAAGTGCATCAATATCAATCTCAATTGCATCAGACAAATATTTGTCAACCAGGACAGGATGTTCAGGGTCCACCGCAACAGCATTGCTTAGGTAGATCACCAGCTTTTCATCACTATAAACAATCTCCATCCCGCGTCCACCTAAAACATAGGAAGGTCTGACAACAACAGGGTATCCTATATCTGATGCAATGGAAAGAGCATTAGCTTCACTTTTGGCAATGCCTCCTTTTGGTTGCTCGATCTCTAGCTCATTAAGCATAGCATTGAACCTCTCCCTGTCCTCAGCAGCATCAATGGAATCAGGCGATGTGCCCCAAATGCGAACATGTCCACCACTGGCACATTCCGGTTTGAACTCATCTAAGTACCGCTGAATTGGAAGAGCCAATTTAAGTGGGGTTTGACCTCCAAACTGAACAATGATGCCATCAGGTCGTTCCAACTCGATGATGTTCAGAACATCTTCGACTGTTAGAGGTTCAAAATAAAGGCGATCACTTGTATCATAATCTGTAGAGACCGTCTCTGGATTGGAATTCATCATGATTGTCTCATAGCCTGCATTCTGCAAAAACCAACATAATATTATCTTAAATTCAACACAACGCATAAAACACTTGAAGAGAATAACAGACAAGTTAAACATGAAGAAGCACCAGAATTATGCACAAGAATATAAATATATAATGACAATTCTTCAATATATTCTTTAGGTAGGATTGCGGGTGTAAGGGTCTCCATTTTCTCCTTTGCCATATTGCACGGAGTACAAAACTACAAATGGCTGCTTCATTGAATCTCTAGCATTTAGAAATATTCAACAGAAAAGTCGTTCACACATGTAAAATGTATAAATTTCAATCTCAAACAGCGTTTCTATGAAAAGTATCAGAAAACAATTCCCCAAGTACTAGGTTTAGGACATTTGCTTGCTCTTACTAGTATAAAAACTTAGATGAAAGCACTTATATGTTATCTTTTTCCTTTTCATCTTAAGTAAGAGGTTCCCTAGCCTCAAATTTGTCTTTACAACAAAATTTGCAGGGCACAGATGGAACAAGGAAAAGTATAGAGGACATATATTATCACTCAAAATAAGTATTACTACAATTTTAGAGGTTTTATAACTTGTCAGTATCTAATAAAGTGCTGAAAATGCATTTAGATGGAAACAAAGATTTTGATAGTACCATTACTGCAGCAGCAAATGTGTTGCAGTGTACAATCCTGAATTTACACTTGATCTCAGAGAAGTAGCTAATTTTTAAATTACAGATTCATCTTATAGACAGGCCTGGTATTGAAACTAGCCCAGCTAAACAGTTCAAATGATGAACAAACCTGAAGGGAAAAGGAAGCATGGCAGCAGCAATAGTCAAATTCAATTCCCTGGCCAATTCGATTTGGTCCCCCACCTAATATCAAAACTTTTTTCCTCTTGGTGGGAGCTGACTCACATTCTTGATCATAAGACGAGTACATGTAAGGAGTGTCAGCCTCAAATTCAGCTGCACATGTATCAACTCGCTTATATGTCGGTTTGACATCCAAAGATAGCCGTTTCAAGCGAACTTCTTTTTCAGAAGTTTTTGTTGCAAAAGCTATTTGCTTATCACTGAAACCTCTTTTTTTCACTTCATACAGCTCATTCTTTGTCAACTGAGACAAATTTTGAGCCAAGAGGTATTGTTCCACATCCACCAGCTCCTTAAGCTGGGTGAGAAACCATTTGTCAATGAATGTCAGTTCATGAATTTCATCTATCTTCATCCCCCTCTTCATTGCAGCGTATATGGCATGGATACGGTTTGGGTTAGGGACCCGAAGGTTGTACTTCAGCTGGTCCAAGTCCCAGTTCAGCTCCTTGACATTTGCACAACCCCATCCAGAGTAGCCACATTCCAATGACCTAACTGCTTTCTGAAAGGACTCCTGAAATGTGCGACCTACTGCCATGGATTCACCGACAGACTTCATCTGAGTTGTCAGTATTGGTTTAGAACCAGGGAATTTCTCAAAAGCAAAGCGGGGTATCTGCATGTACAAAATAGAAATATGTAGGCAATGAGAGACATTAGATGCCAAAAATAAAAATAGCAGTACAGGTTTGGGGGGAACGTAGTGATGTACTAACACTAAATTATTAACCTAAAAAATGAGCAGACTCCTGAAAGCATATAGTGTAATATTTCTGCACATGAGTTTCAATTATGAGCAACAACTACTTTGGTATTTCAACAAACCAAACCATAAAGATAGTCACATAATTATTTGGGAAAACTGAAAGCATAAAGATGAACTAAAAGGAGGAAGACGACACAAAAATTGACAATAGCAACCACCTGCGCCAAAGACGGGGATCCCATCGAAATCTTTTAAAAAAAATTTGGCAGTCTACCAGAAATGTATCTCCATTTTCTCAGCTTATTATAAAAAGGAAAAGGGGAAAAAAACGGAGGTTCAACTTCATGTATTCTGACCACAGCATAATGCAAGATTGACAGATGGACATCAATGGATTCTTCACAAAGGTTAAAAATCCAGAAAAATACATCTAGTATAAAGGGTAATAAGTGCATATAAGTATGGGACCAAACATCACTAGATACAAAAAGAAACTAAACCACCACAAGAAATCATTTACTACCAATTTCTTGAAATCTCTTAATGAGATGAATCTACTCACTAATTCATGATAATCATCAATCTTCCAGGATCTATGTATAAAAAGCATTTTGAACCAGATGACTGTAATAAGTAAAACAGGATTGATAGAAACTTGCCTTGGTCACCACATAATCTATAGAAGGTTCGAAACTAGCTGGAGTTTTCTTTGTGATGTCATTGGGAATCTGATCCAGTGAGTAACCAACAGACAACTTTGCAGCCATTTTTGCTATCGGGAAACCGGTAGCTTTTGAGGCCAGAGCTGATGACCTCGATACTCTAGGGTTCATTTCAATCACCATAACTTCTCCATCAACAGGACTAACAGCAAACTGAACATTGGAACCACCACATTCAACTCCAATCTCCCTTATAATGGCAATAGAATAATCCCTAAGGCGCTGGTATTCCTTATCTGTCAAGGTTTGTGCAGGAGCTACAGTAATTGAATCTCCAGTGTGGACCCCCATTGCGTCAATATTCTCAATTGAGCATATGATAACCACATTGTCTGCCAAATCTCTCATGACCTCTAGCTCATACTCTTTCCATCCCAGTAAAGACTTCTCCACCAAAACTTGCGATGTTATGCTAGCTGCAAGGCCTGACTTACAGATTGTCTCAAACTCTTCTCTATTATAGGCAATCCCACCTCCACTGCCACCCAATGTGAAAGCAGGGCGTATAATCAACGGAAATTCCCCAATTGAATTTGCAATTTCGATGCACTGCTCAAGTGTTGTACCAATTCCAGAAGGAGGAGTCTTGAGTCCAATATTTTTCATAGCTTGCTTAAACAAATCTCTATCTTCGGCCTTTTTAATTGCGTCAAGCTTTGCTCCAATCAACTCAACACCATATTTTTCAAGTGCCCCTCTTTCAGCCAGTGCAACTGCAAGGTTAAGGGCAGTCTGCCCACCCATAGTGGGCAACAGAGCATCGGGTCTCTCCTTCTCCAGCACTTGCTCAACTAGTTCAGGAGTCATCGGCTCAATGTAAGTTCTATTTGCTGTTTCAGGGTCAGTCATTATAGTCGCTGGATTGGAGTTGATAAGAATAACTTCATACCCTTCCTCTCTAAGCGCCTTACACGCTTGAGTCCCCGAATAATCAAATTCGCATGCTTGTCCAATGACAATAGGACCAGCACCCAATATCATAATCTTCTTTATATCCGTCCTCTTACCTACTACAGATCTATCAAACACCACCCCATTACTCAAATCATTATCTTTAGCAGCAACAGAATTAATTCTGGTCTGGGATTTTGCAGAACAAACAAGAGGTGGCAAGCCCCGCTTATTCAAAGGCGCTGAAAGGTCCTTTCTTGATGGGTTTTTTGAGTAGAAAAACAGGCGAAAAGAATTGGGTTTTGATAAATTGAACTTGGAAGGACTAGTAAGATAAGACGACGAGGAGATGAGCCTGTAAGAGGCATTTTCACGAATACACTGGTTCATAGCTAAGTCACACATCGTAATTCGCGAACTGGGAATTTAAGAATCACCCTTTTAATTTAAGGATAACAAATGATAATGGGTAGGCCAAAATACGCTTACAATCCCCAAAACAACTATACCAAGAACATCCTTCAGGATACAAGTACTGAAGAATGGTGACAATCACGAAAAACAGGGGGTGATACTAGAAGAAAAGACAAAGAAAAAGAGGGAATTACTCACGAATCCGAGGAGAGGGGATTGCGTTTAAGGATGCCTGTCAGTGATAATTTCAGCTGAAATTGTTTTGATGTCGTCTTCTTTCTTCCTCTTGCTAGTGTTGGTTTTGTGTGTGCATGAACGGCCACTGAAGAAAGGAACCCTAAAAGACACATACACAGTTTAATAGCCATTTTCTTGATTTTATATATTACTCTCCATAATTCTTTCGACCAGTTATTTTTCACAACTACAAGGTTAAAAACCAATTATTTTACGCACTTTATGTTGTCACTTGTCAGTCAGTCTATCACGGCTACCACCCGAGGCAGTCAAGTTTAGCTGAACTCCATAAAAAGTACGTGTCCTAAAAAAGGTCCGATACAGATACTGATATAATCATCGACTATTATAATGACTTCACTAGAGTAAATTAATTTAATAATAATAATAATAATAATAATAATTATTATTATTATTATTATTATTATTATTATTGATTTAATTGTCATTGATCAATTATGAAAAATTACATTACTATTTATGATTATCTAAACTTTAATTTGATTATAATTATTGTGATTACATAAATGTGAATATAAATTCATTGATTTGATTATAATTTATTTTATAAACAACCTCTTCCTCGTTCGATAAGTCAAATTCATGAATGGTTCTTATAAAGTGCATAGTACATGTAATTTTATAATTATTAATTTGACTATAATTACTTTATTAAGAATAAATTATTTTAATAAATAATTAATATTATTATTGATTAATTGTCTTTGATCAATTACAAACCACATTATTATTTTTTATTATTGGTTTGTTATTTCAATTAAATTTGAGTAATAATTTGATTGTAATTTAATTTGCAATTATGCTGACTTTCAATCGGCCCAATTCGTGCACCACTCTTGTGAATTAATTTATTAGTATAAATATAGATTTTACTTAAACAAAATTTTTAGAAATTTTCTTTTTAAGATGCTACCTATATTATATTTATTTTGTTTAATTATTAAACCATTTTAAAATCTATTCAACTTTTAGATGAGTTTTGACTAATAAATTTAGACAATTCACAAATATGAATTACGATACTACAAGCTTTAAAAGCATATTAGTCCAAATCGTTTAAAAAATATGAACAAGACCAAGATTTGTTCATGAATGGTAAGTAAAAACAAAATATTGCAACAGCAGTAGGTAACACAAAAGCCAAGATTTGCCCAAAAATACAATAAGATACAGTAGCAAAGTTAAAATACAAACACTCGTAACATCACCATCACTTTATGATTATTGCAGCATATATTTTGGTGCTTAAATGTTATTCTGTCCTGCTCTAAAACAGTAAATAGGATTATACTATATGCCTATATAGTATGCTGTATTTTTTATCTTATATTCCAAGGTCCGACCGGTAAATGATACTGTAAGCAATAAATACTTACACAAAAATATGAATGAACACAAACATTACATATCAATGTTTATGTGATAAATTTTGAAAAAAAGAAATTAGACGTATATATGTATTTTCATAGGTAAAATCACCATATTAATTACATAACTCAAATCAATCCAAAATGTGTATTCGATCTATTACACCTTTTTTCTTATTTTAAATCTTATATATTGTTAGATTTTTTTCAACTGCCCTCAAATAATTGCACATTATAATTGTGTGATATATACATGAGTACAACAAAATTACATACCATATCTAACTGTTAACATTGAGATACCATGATCCAGAGCTTACATTTTAAATTATAGTTTAATGCTTGTTATTAGATGAGAGTTTTTATTATTATTATTTTATTTTGTTAGATAGTAGTTTATTATCGTAAGTTGGTTAATTATAAGTTTTTATTGATTACCAAAATTGATGTATGTGTAATTATTCCTCACGTAAGAGTGAGTTTAAGAAGAGAAGAAAGAAAAAAAACAGTTGATGTCAGACGACATCGTTTGCTTCCTTGTGTTGGTTGGTCGATTAGTGCGCGATGGACCGTTATTTCAGGTATATAGTGTAGCTGACAACCGTAATTTTGTGAACAAAATAAAAAGTGCAACATTTTCCTACTACATCTGATCACGAACATTTCACCACCCAAATGCTTGAAATCTTGTATTGCCAAAAAAACACACCATCACCATCAATCTTCGCATTCACTAACAGAAACAAAGGAGAAACAGATAGTGAAAGAAAGAGGTGGATCATGATCTGGGTTCTCTTTTCACCAAGGTCATGATCTGTCTCATCACCTTCCCTGTTTTCTGATCACTCCACTCTATTTTCTCTTCCATTCATTCCTACCCACTTTTGATCTTGATCTTTTTTTCTCTTCATTGTCATCTTTCCATTCGGGTTTCGTTTATTATTATTATATATATATTTTTTACTTTATAATGGCGTTGCAATTCAAGCAATTTGTTGAGGACTCTTTGGGAGAAATCCCACATTTCTTGATATACGCGTTCCTCGAATTGGTTATGATATTCTTGCTCTTCATTGACGGATTCATTGCATTTGTAGCCAATGGATTCGCCAGGTGTTTTGATCTTGAAATCCCCTGTTTGCTCTGCACAAGGATCGATCATGTTCTCGTAAATAGAGGTTCTGATGTTCAGTACAATGAATCTATATGCGAAGCTCACAAGAAGACAATCTCATCCCTTGCTTATTGTCATGTTCACCGCAAACTCTCCGACATCAAAACCATGTGCGATGGATGCCTTCTTTCCTTTGCAGCTGAGAGAGATTCTGACATGGATACTTACAAGTCTGTGGTTGGAATCTTGCACAAGGATGTTGATGGGTTTGTTGAGGATGATCAAAAGATTTTTCTAAAAGCCAATGACGTGGCGCCCTCAGAAAAGGGTACTGTTAATAGGTGTACCTGTTGTGGGGAGCCTTTGAAGATGAGAAATTCTAAGAAATTTGCGAGGAATCCGTCCATGAATGCCACCATCTTTTCAAATGCTCCAACTCCTTCTCCTCGCGCACCAGCTATGGCGTGGAGAAATGAGGAAGCGCGTAATCTGGACTTGCCTCACATTCGATATACCGAGCTCAAATTAATGGCAGATGCTGAACCAGAGCTTCAAGAAGATGAAATCGGAGTCAATGCAGATAGCCCACGTAAGTTCACATTGCAAAATTCCAAGATTACTTTCAAGAAGATGATACCTTTTTTTGTCAATGTAATGTTTTCCTCTGTAAAAACTAATAATAGAAATGACGAGATTCAATTAATTCTATTTTGGCAATTATGTCAAGAGTATTCTAAATGGACAATTTCAATGAATTCCAGTTGGGGAATATGTCGACTGAAATAAATAAGCAAATTTATCGACCACTGAATATACCGTATCATCCCTATAATGATGAAGAAAGCTTCAGTGATGTGGATGCTGTTCGATCACAAGTCTATAACTAAACTAGAAGGGAAAAAGACTTAAGAGAAAATCAAATAGGAGCCTTGTACATTGTAGCCGATACAGAGTGAAACCGTTCTCAAAAAGTACTCTAAATGAACAAGCTCAGTGTCATGGAATTTGGTAAAATATCGGTGACCACAGGGACTACTCAACTGCCAGTGTTCATAATAATTATGACGGGAAAAACGTAAGTATAGCCACATCCCGTTCCCCGCCAAAAATAGGGGGAAAAAACCTATTACCATAAAAAAGATTGCATTCTCATTGATACACTATAACAGTCTTTCATTTTATCGATTTCGTTCTTTTGCTAGTAAACTACCACGGAGTATATATTATGTATTATGTTAAATAAAGTGCAGGTATTGTGAGAATTTCTATCATGAATAACTTTTGCTTAATATTCTATACAGAAATTAGAGAGGATCTAAAAGCTTCATCAGTGCCATTACTGCCAGATGCTGACGATATTAATGAAGATGCTTGCAAAACTCCTAGTTTTATCAAAGGAAGTAAGTTTTTTGGAATTCCACTAACAGATCCAGGATCAACTTCAGGAACTCCTAAATGGGCTAACCGGCTTGCCAGGAAAATGCAATTTGAGAAGGAATTCTTCGCAGAGCCCAATGACATAAATGGTGCAAACGAAGGAGAGAGTGACATTTTGCACCGTTTGAAGAAACAAGTTCGATTGGATCGCAAGTCCCTCCTTGAATTATACATGGAACTCGATGAAGAAAGAAGTGCTTCAGCTGTTGCAGCCAATAATGCAATGGCTATGATCACAAGGCTGCAAGCAGAGAAGGCCGCCGTTCAAATGGAAGCTTTACAGTATCAGAGAATGATGGACGAGCAGGCAGAGTATGACCAAGAAGCCATACAAGTTATGAAGGATATTCTAGTCAAGAAAGAGGAAGATATCAAGGTTTTAGAGGCCGACCTTGAGGCCTACAAAGAAAAATATGGAGATTTGAAGAAGGTTGGTAGCGAGGAATGTGAAATTGATGTTGATGACGATTACCAAGAGTTGAAATCTCAATCTGTTTCATCTTTTGGCGAGAAATCCGAGTGTGGAAGCCCTGCTGCAGCAGATGACAATGGCGAAAATGAGAATAATACTGCATTAGATTTTGAGGGTGAAAAGTCCTATCTTTTAGGTATGTTGAAAGATCTGGAGAAGAAAATTCAGTCTTCTTCAAATGAGGGCGCTGGTTCCTCATGTTCTGACCTTAATGTTGTTAAGAAAGAAGATGAAGACAGAGGTAATAATAGCAACATCTTCCTCCACGTTTCTCAATTAATCTATCATTTTGTTATGAACTAAAATGGATTGTTCTTGCGTGGCAGGAGTTGAGAATAAGGCTGTCCTTAAGAGAGAGTTATCTCTATTTAGGGAGAGATTGAGAGCCATTGAAGCAGCAAGTGGATTCTTAAAGCATGCTGCCATGACACTCCAGAGGGGTAGTGAAGGAACAAAACTCTTGACACAGATAGCTCAACATTTGGAAAAGCTTCGACTACCGGAGAAAATGGAGGACACTGATGCATGAATTTAATCCTAAATACGGTTCATCTCTATCTCGATATACGTATGCATAAATATAGATATACAGACACAGCAGCGTGCACACACACACATAATAGTAGCTTTAGAATCTCTTCTATCTTTAATAATAGTCTATTTTGCTGTTTTCTTTGTTTTGCTTTTTTTAATTTTGTCATCTAATATTCCTTAGCATCGACTTTATCTGCTAATACGAAAACTTCACTTTGTCTCACATTTATAAGTTGTAACAATTTGATTTTCTTTCAATTTGGATGCGATTGGTGCTATTTAAGCGTATACACATAATAAGGGTTACAGTTTTGAAGCATTCTGCTAGATAAGGATTTACCATGAACCAACAATAATTACCTAACCATTTATCTTTCTTGGTCTCCTGACGTCTACTGTTATGAAAATACCAGTTCACTGCTGACCTTTTCTACAAATCTTGGAGCTGTGTTTAGTGAACAAAAGAAGATCAATTAAGATCTCCATGACGTGACAATAATAATTTATTTATTTTGGTTGCTAAATATGACAGTAATAAAATTATTATCTTTCTTTTTTTTTTTCACTGACGAGTTAATTCGTAGATTCTTATGGATGTAAGTAAATAAGGTGCAAGTAAATTGGGCTATATCTAATTATATTCATTAATCATGTTCAGATATTGCAAACAGCATCCATGTGGTACATGTAATCCCATAATCAAATCAGAAATGAAGACAAATCTAACTTATTTTAGGAGTTTCCACAACTAGAAAATTGCTTGGGTCTTCACAAAAAGAATAACTTACAAAAATTTTCTGCAGGAAGAAATAGCGTTAAGCATGGCAACAATTAAGGGTTTCTGCAAGATTCACCAGCAATAGAACCGGCTATCATAGATTCAGTGCAAAGATTGTGATCAAACTTAAGAAGGTTATATTTCTTATTCTGAAATCTTTTAAGTTTCAGAATGGGGAGGGGATTCTCTGACGATCACATGGAGGAGGGTATACATAACATAGAGAACATCAAATGAAGAAGCTTTACTGGGTGAATATAGACAGGCTCATTAAACCTCTAGTGTGTAAGTTGCAGATGTTTATTAATATTTGTAATCTGCATAGGTTTTACTTTTTATTTTCCCTTGTATAAGGTGAATTTCTCACAGAGTGGACATATATACCATCGAATCATCATCTAATGATAGATCTGTCAAGATCATTGGGTTTGTTTTTGGCTTTTTGCAAAACCGATGACACTCATGAGCAAGATAGGCAAACCAAAGCTGCAGATAACACAAATCATATCAGCATTCTACAATACTGCAGTTTATTGTACACATTAAATCATTAACAGATTGATTTATGGGATGCCATTGAAATGCTACAAATGAATGCTATTTCTTTTTTTTTTTTGTTTTACAATGTATTTCACACTTTTATTGTTTTTAATTGACGGAACAAAGCAGAGTTTTATCATAAATATAAAACATATAGTCGATGAGAAGAAAAGAGCATATTCACGAGAAGTCAACTAAATTTCTGATAAAGTATCAATAAGTGATACAAACTGTTAAGAACCAATGAAAATGTAAGAAAGGCAGCTAGACACCGATAATCTCTGTCCTTAAGGTGCTAAACATACCCTACCAAAATTGGTTTGCTAAAGGGCTCAGAAACGTTCCATTTCAAACATATATGCCAAGCCTTTAAGCTAAATCTACTTTGATATCAATTCATAGTAGACCTCAGAAGAATACAAGTTGTGAAAAATGTAGTTTAAGAGGTCTTTTTTAGGAGGAAGAATGATTCTCAAATGTTTTGTGTAATTACTTATGTCAGAAAACTCCAATATATACCAGTTTCATATTGAAACTGATTGATATGTCATCAAAACTGATATCAATGTTGAGCAGTAACATCTTGTAACTTATTGCCATTCAATTGACCATTAGTTCAAATAACTGATCAATTTAAATGATAGAAATTGACTATCACTATCAGTAAATTGACACAAAAACATGTTACGAACTTCAAAACTCCAAAACTCTATTTTCAGAGCATTTTTTGACAAAAACATACATCCCCCCCCCCCCCCCCCCCCCCCCCCCCCGCCCCCCCCCCCTCCCCCCCCCCCCCCCCCCCCCCCCCAATAGAACTTTTCAAGCTTCGAATCGCTATATTATGGGTCAAAAACAGACACCGTATACAAAAGTTATGGACAAAATACGAACAAACATTAAAAAGGGGTTTTTAAACACAAATACAAATTCTAACATAAACTGTCAGAAAAGATACAACTATACAAAGGAGGTAATGTGTCCTGATAAAGGTTATGCCACATATTGAGGCCGAGTGAAGCTTGATCTAAAGTAAAGAATAAAAACAGAATACAAACCGGGTAAATAAATTCTGTTAGTTACATGCCATATTCATATAGATGAATAGTCTTCAAGGATTATAATAAAAGCAGCTCTGAATCAGACATAAATAGATGCTACAGTATTTAAGTAAAATATGCTGCTGAAAAATATCAATCGGTTGGTTGAGGGAACTGAGTCCCATGTTGCTTTGTCAAAACTGCTACGA
Organism: Centella asiatica; assembly: GCA_014636745.2. NCBI lineage: Eukaryota > Viridiplantae > Streptophyta > Magnoliopsida > Apiales > Apiaceae > Centella > Centella asiatica. The sequence continues at coordinate 15,691,665 of CM025785.1, forward strand.
ACCTGCATATGCAGCCAGTTGCATTACAATCCTTGAATATATTCCTTTGGTGCCCGTGGCCCGTATAATGATGCAGTGGCATCCGATGTAAGTGTTTGAAGCTGAAAGACCATATAATATAATCAGAGACTGAACGAGAAAGTTTGTGAGAGATCTATGGTTCCTTAATTCAAAGTGAAGAACAATACGATGTCTGAGAAGTTCTAATACGAAAGAATACCATTGAGATAAGCTTCACTGAAATGGGGCAGGATAAATAAAATTTTACAAAAATTATTGGCATATCTGAAGATGAGTTAACACCTCTTTTTGTTTATAACAAAATATACTAGTTCTTTATTTTCATCTGATGACCTTAGTAAGACTCATCCTTTGTTTCTTTTATCTTTTGCAATCGTTCCTCTTCGGTAGCTGAGTTATTGAATATTTTGTCAAAGTTTACAATTTTCTGTGAACTCTCAACGTTTCTACTAAATTTTACATTCTTCCTTGAATTCTGGAACTATTTTCTGAAATGTTGTATTCTTCTGAGTTCTCTTAGTAAGCCAATCCACACAAAGAAGATTCATAGCAGTAAGCAGCAACTTCGTTTTGCTTCTTTCTTGTGGTGGTTTTAATATAAAAGGGCTACTGGATCAAAATTAAGCTTAATAATTTCAGATGATCATTAATGCTCTCCACTGTTAATTCTATTAAGGTAGAGATGGGAGTGTTGTTCTTATGCTGCACGTATATTGAACAAACTATTGAGTTTGCAATTGCCAAAATTTATGGTTATTTTCATGCTTTGAAGCAGCGAATGCATATTCTGGGAGGATTGTACATCTATTGGGACAAGACTCGAGAGAGTATATAACCAATGTCAAGTGGAAGCATATCCTATTCACCTTTCTAAAAAAATAAGATGAATGTGGTTCCTTTGTCCAATTTCATTATTTCCGTCTTAAATTTAAATGTCGTTTTCATATTTTTTACAGATAAATAACCATAATAAACAAGAAAACGGGATTAGATATGAAAGTAACATTACAACTGCCAACTCTATTGCTATTGAAATGAAAAGATACTACTCCCTAAATCATAACCAATGCTACAACTTAAATTTTCTGAAGGAAAACTTTCGATGACTGTTGGTTCCATCCTTGAATTTACTGTTCCCAGCTTCATTGGCAGGAACTAGAACAACCAATTCATAAGCCATGAATTAGATTCAACAGCAGAAAGGATGACAATAGTGTCATACGAAGCTAGAAAGAGTAATTACCTCAACCTGATGTTGTAATGACTGGATGTAATTAATTATCTCATCAAGAACAAGTGCTTTTCTAATAACCTGTCAAAAGAAAAAGGTAATATTTAGACATATTGGAGATTGAGAAGATGACATTTGTTGACAATTAAGACAAGAAAGCCATCAATGAATTAGACATGCACCTCGTTACATCCGGGGACCAAATCTTGCAAAATCTTCATTCTCTGATTGATCTTTTCTCTCCTGGCATAACAGAGACAAGGTCTTAATCAGCAACTTGAAGAAAATTTCAGCGCATAAAAGAAAAACAAATTAACAACTCAGGTGGGTCTTGAAGAAAATTACTCTCTCAGCTAAACTATGGCTATCAGTAGCTTGACCCCTTCTTGCTCTCACGTGGATGTAGTCTTTAACTAGCGAAGTGGGCTTGTTGTCTAAGTCGGAATTTGGTTCTGCTTCAAAGTTTGAACCACAATTTCCATCACTGATACTCGCCATTTTCAACCGTTTGCCACTCGAATCTTTCTGGCCAGAAAGCAAGGAATCAAGTCACTAATTAAGTTTTTCATGAGTAGAATGTAATTTTAGAACTTTCACCGATAAAAATATCTAACAAGTAACAAAATGAAAATTAACAGAGAAGTTAATTAAATTTTAGATATTTTATATTTTTATATTATAAATTGTTACCTCTTAAGTACACTAAAAAAATTCTCTCTAAAATCATGTTTAAAATACATATTTTTCTATCGAAAAATATAAACACTCTTCTTTTATATTTTTTTTCTTCTTACTTTAATCGGTAAATCCCATATTTTTTCAAATTTTAAATCACACGTTCAAAAGTCACATCAACGACAAAAAGAAAATAAATATATTAAAATTTTTAATCCTTAACTTACGTGTTTGGATGTATTTATGTCACATTTTCCCTTTAAAGTTTAGTATATTGATATATTAGTATTAGGGTTAGACTATAAAATTTTTGAAATCTAAGTGAAAATTGACGATACCTATCTTGTTTTGTTTAATAAGCTTGATATATTTTTCTCAATAATACTATTTAATTGTATTTTGAGTTCATAATAATGAAATGCCAATTTGCACCAGTCGAAGTTACATGAAAGGAAGAAAAAAAAAAAGACGAGTAGAAGATTACCATATTATTAGCATGACTAATGATGTTGGGAGAAGCAGAAAGGAGCATCGAAGAATGATGGTCGGAATTAGCAGGTCTCCGCTTCTTAACGCCGCCGCGGCTCCTCCAACGACTTTGATCGATAACAATAGCTGATTCATCGAAGGAAGCATGGCGAAAAGTAAAAGTGGTGGTGGAGGTGGAGGTTTCAGCAGTGAATATTCCAGTCATCGGAAGCCCTAAACCTCGTCCAGCAGGAGTAGCATTTGTGGAGCTGGTGAAGTGGTGGGTGGGTTGTAAATTGGGGAAAGAGAAAGAGAAGTGGGGGAAGGTGTAAGAGGAGATTGAGAAACAATTGTTAGTCTCCTCATTGATTATGGAAGCAGCAGCATTCGTGTTTTCAGAATACACCACCACCATTCTATTATTTTTATTGTTTTTACGACTGCAACTCCCTATGTATATACGTATGTATGTAATGTTTATATCATGTGCCTGCTTGCGAATCAATTAATGGCAGTGAAGTGATGATAAGAAGAGTCTGGTACTGAAAGCTATCGACACCAGAAAAAGAAAGAAAGGAAAGGAAAACCGCTTCTGTCTACTTGTTATAAACGTGTTTCACTTCCTAATTCACTGTTTCAACCACTCACCTCTAGTTTTTAAACTAACTTTTAGTAGTTTTACAATTTATTACCAAAAAAAATAATTTATTTTAAAATATATATTATTATACGGTCCTGTTTGTTTCTGATTTTAGATTTTTGTAGTATATAATACACTAATAAAATCTCTAAAATTTAAGTTTTATATTAATAATATTGTGCTTAAGGAGGAATTTTAGATTTAAGAATGAAGCAATTTAGCCCAATTAAACAGAAAAACATCTCAGTTTTATTCTTCTGCCAACTTTTTTGAGAAATGATATTTTTATGAGAAAAATTGATGTTTTCACAAAATTTTATGTCGCATTAATGTGAATTCCACTACATTTTCATTTCATATGAGAAATTTATAAAAATAACAATTTTTGATGTAAGAAATATCACCACTCTTTCCTCTAAAAAGTGACTCATTACAATCAAGCTATATCACTAACTTCCACCAGATTGTTAACATAAGGATCATTTTTTTCATTTAATTACATTTGAGTTCAATTTGTAAAAGATAATTGTAAATTCAATTTTTCTAAAATCATTGTACCTTGATCCCCTCAATAGAATTACACAACTTTATTTTTATGGTTTCTATTCAGATTTATTGTCACCAATTATAACCAAAAAAATTGTAGATTTTTTAACAGTAAACGAGTAAAGTTAGGAATACAAATTTATATACCAATAAATATACATCAATCGAGATGATTAAACATACAGAAAATTATTCAATTCTAAAACTTAAAATTCAATAGTTCAAATTTTGTCACACACACACACATATACATATACATATATATATATATATGAGAAAAATGAATATATAGCAAGTCACACTTAACACTAAACGTAGATGACCACTAAAAGCACATAATTTTGATATTAAAAATATAAAAATAAAATTACAAATTCCACCAATTGCCACCAACGCCCGCGGCACGCTGTCACCTCCCATCATCGCCGCCCATCGCTGCCGCTCACTGTCACCATCCATCACCGTCATCCACCGCCGTCCACTGTCCATCGCCACCATGATGAGGTTATGTTTGTCTAATTTTTATTTTTTAATTATTAAAAAGTGTCTATACTTATTTTTCATTATTTTCATATTTTTTGTCATTAAAACTTCAAAATTATGTAATTTTATTGGTCATTTACGCCTAGTGTTAAGTGTAACTTACCACATATTTACTTTTCCATATATATGTGTGTGTATATCATTTATTTATACACTTTGTTATTGTACATGATAATTATCATGTTGAAATAGCATTATCATATTGAAGTAGGGATCAATTTTTTTGTGTTATTGCATAATTCATCACATATTATATATATATATATATATATATATATATATATATATTTAAACATTTATAAGTGCTTGTTTTTTATCTTTTAATAAATAAAATCTAAAATTTTATTTCGGATAGAAGAACAATGGATGTAACACTTATCCCCATCTCCAATATGTATGTTTTTTCTAGTTTCTTCTCTCCCATTACCACTTAATTGCATTATGAAATTGTTTGACAAACTTCTTCTTCCATCTATTTCTTAATTACTTGGGACATTTTGGCACACGTGTCCAAAAAATTGGGAATGAGAGAAGAACGTTCTTAAGATCAGAATGCACATGCAAACATAACAAAATTGGTACTACTCCGTTGTCAGAATTTCTTAGTGTGCTAGCTTTCATTTGAATGGTTATGATTGGGTGGTATATAAATATATAACTTTAGAAGATACTAGGATCAACAAGAATCCAATTACAATTTGGTACTCTCTCCGCCTTATTAAATAAGTTGTGTAGATCATTTTTCTGTATTTCATTATATAAATAATTTATACTTTTATTGATTAATTTTTAAAAATAATCTCAATTAAATACAATGAAAGTTAATTATTTAAAAGAGAAAATAAATACTTACTTTTATGCATTAAAAAAATATAAAGTTATTTTTAGTATTTTATATAAAATTAATATAATAATTAGTAATTTATTAATATGTATAAAAATCTCTAAAAAGTTTATACAAAAGACCGATGGAGTAACTCTTTATAGACTGTATCTAGATATGCTTCATTTAATAGATTTGGAGACTTTCTTCACCAATTTTGCTTGTTTCAGCTCTATTAAGCACGGAGTAATAATTATATATTTCATGTGTTGTTAGGCCTGTTATTTAGGGCTAGCCTTGGTGCTCATAGCTTGGCTAAGAGGCTAGCCAACCCTTGGATTTCTATCTTCCAAAAGATAAATAAAAAGGATCGTTTCTTTCTGCTTTTTGTTTATAAATAAATAAAACGAGAAAATTACGAGGTCAAAAGGACCGATTAATTTGGGAAAAGAATATTCTTAATAACCGAGTACACTCATTGGAAACTGCAAAAGTTGTACTTGTACTTGAACCGATATAAGTTATTTTTGTTTCAAATTAAATTTTAGAAATTTCTTATATTATCAAAATTTTGTTATTTTTTCTGCTATACGTATGAAGCTATTATATTTTACGGATCCGCTCGGACAAACAAACAAACATGCAGCAAATCAAATTGATCACCAAGGTAATATCAGCTAAATCATCAAGCGTTGTCATGAATAAATTTGGGACATTTGTTATGGGCATCCGGCTAAGAATGTAAAAACTTATGCTCAAAGTTGCCAAGTTTCATTATTTTATGATAAACTATTGTTTAACAAGAATAACAATTAATATTTGAAGGGAAGGCAATAAGAAAAAATATTAGTTAGGCTGATATAATTTTTAGAATGATTAATTTCAATATTATTTTATTACTCACATGTAAGTACAATATTTAATATAAATAGTACCATTATTTTATGTATAAAAAGTACAATTCACATGAAAAAATAACAAAAAAGAGTGCAAAGATAAAATTTTTGTAAGTTTATATTTATGACGAGTGTATATGTATTTGGTATTCTAAATTACTACATAATTTGGTTATTTCTTATGTTGGCCGTAAATAATACGAAGAAATAATTTTTTTTATTAATTACAGGAAACTCATATAAAAATTATTTTGGTACAAGTAAAATACTACATAGTTAAATATGATTAAAATTTGATTTAGTAAGTAAAATTAGAAAATCTTGTAATGATTTAGTCATTCATATTATCAAACAGATAAAAAATTAATATTCAAATTCAAATTCAGTTTCTAATTCATTAAGTTTATTCAACTTACTTATTGATTAAGTCATCTTTATTCAATTTTATCAAACAAAACCCTAGTCTCTATAAGTGAAACTTGATTTGAAGATACTTTATCAAACAAAACCCTAGTCTCTATAAGTGAAACTTGATTTGAAGATACTTGACCATCTAACAGAAACAATGATAAATCTATATCTATATTAAGTATGTTAATGTAGGAACAAAGATCTCAAAAATCATTTCATACGTACGATTATGCATCCTTCTTTGACTTTATATGCCTTTCTTCTTGACTTTAATTGTTTATCCTCAAAATTATAAATATCACCTAAACTTTAAAAACCAACAAATTTTAAAATATACTATAATTTAAATTAACGAATTATATATAACTTTCAGTTTTAAACTTTAGTATAATAACTCTTTCAATACTCATCATCTCAAATTATTAACAAAAAGAAATATTTTAATTTCTCCCCAGGATTATTATTTCATCAGTATTTTTTATTTTATTATAAACAATAATACTTCTTACTATTTATTTACTCTCAAAAAAATTATAATACTAAAATTAGTATGAAGTACATATCTGAAATTTTCATATCATTATATATTAATAGACTCTAAAAGTGAATCGTCTAAATTAATTAATTCAAAGTTAAATCAAAAAATTTACTTCTTAATTTCACAAAATAATAGCATTGACTTAATATATTATTTTAATGCATTCAATCACAAGCCATTTAATATTAATTTATAAAAAAACCTTCTAATTACTATATATTAGTTGAAATTCGAATTCCAAAAATAATATATTTACCCTCTTATATAAAATTAGAAATTTAAACAAATAGATAAACAAAATAATTTCTCATTAAAAATAAATATTATTTAAGTTACATTATATAAATATATTTATAACATAAAAAAAAACTAGTCCACGTTGCGTCATACGACTCCTCGTTCAATTCTTTCAAAGTCATTAAATCATTTTTCGCGTTCGAGAATCCCCTCCCCTTTTCCACTCCGTCCCGAAAAATAACTAGGACCGATTTAGTCACGTTTTCATGTTCACAAATGGTAATTTCTGGTAAATTGCAACTTGATCCACTCTTTACACCCAATCTTAATTTAATTAAAAGTTCCTTATGGCTAGAAAACAACACGCGTCGTCCTTATTTTGCAACCAAAGGTCCAAAACTTTATATACATAGGGTGCTTAAGAACTTCTAAGCTAAATGCAGTTCAAATCAAATTGTGTAAAACATATTATGCAAACTATACTTTAGTCTATAGTCTTCAATGTGCATGAATTGCGGGAATGATTGTCAACCATATGAGAAACCAAGGGAATCAAGCAAACCACCGTAAATAAAATAACCAAACAAAAGAGCTACAGAAAGACGATTAATATAATGTCACTCACAAAAAGTTCATTCATCAGATCATCTATTCTTTGCTCGACGCAGATTTAAACTAGGCCACATGAAAATGCAAGTACCAAAAAGAAATTACAAAATCTTCATCAACTCCAACTGAAATTGGAATTTACACACTTTCTTCTGTATATTCAAACACTTCAAAATAGTGGCACATTTAATTTTCAGCTACAACGAACAACTTGCTTGTATCTTACATAAAGCAGATATAAATAAAGCCTTGAGATGTGCTACAGCAGCACCGGTCCTAATTCCACGGACTTGGGTGCCTTCCATCTCTAAATACCGAGGTTCCACCTGATGCTGCAGGTGAAGGAGAGGATGTCATGTAGTTCGTTCCGGATACAGAGACTGTTGGCAGATTTGCAGGGTGACCTTGTTGCACAGTTGGAGCAAATCGGGATGGACTAGCAGAAGCCCCCAAAGTTGCTCGTGAGGGGTGTGGAACCTGCACAAGTACGGAAATTTTCAAATGGATATAAAAACTGTAAACTTTCACAGGTTCCAGAAAGATAGATATTGAACAGAATAGTTCTGCCAGCTAAAATTTTACAGTTCTAACGCTTTCCCATCAGTTGCTCCGATAGGAAACTCCCCTTGCAGTTCCTTAATAAGTAATGATGACTTCCATGATAATAAGCAACTTCTAGAATGCATCAAAATTTCTATTCAATTGTTCTTATGCAATTTGTTGCTTCGAAAAATAAGATTGAAGTAAACATTCTAAAAGTATCATGATTCATGCAACTACATAATTTGGAGAAAATATCAATCCTGATTCCTGATACATGAAGGTTATTTGATCAATTAACTACCTCAAAAAATTTGATCACGTGTACTAAAAGAATGCAGCGTGTGTGACTAATATGCAATCAGCTAAACCACACAACTCCTCATTTATGAAAGAGTAGCACATTCAAGAATAGGTTTCGGTTATTCTTCCAAGACATAATCAACAAATTTCACGAGAGTTGAAACAGGGCAAGACTCAAGGGAAAATGTCTTAGTAGTCAATATGCTCAAAACTCACATCTCTCCCATCATACTCCAAGACAAGCAACATGGGTTCAAATCTCAGTCTCCTCTGTTACTTTGAACCTTGTTCCTTTGCATTAAGCAGTTTTTTCACTGAAACCAGTTATCAAACAACCAGAGGCCAATAATAACATCAAACACCATACATAGTTTTCTCCCTTTAAGTGAATTAATATCAGCCATTCAAAGTCTGCATCACACAAGAATGAACAAAGGCAAACAACTCCCTGTCATCGACCATCCAACTGAATGGTACATCAAGTAGAATATAAGTTTCCCTCGGCCCTTGGTGATTTACTACTCTAGCATGAGCTTTTCACAAATGTCAAGGTTGGATCCAACTGCCTCTTTGGTCAGTAAATGTAACAATATACCTACTGACAAGCTTTACATGGAAAGTCTTTTGTTGTTATTTTTAAAAGTCCGAGAGGTATATATATTGTGTAAGACTAAAGACTGAAGTATATGATTTATGTGGGGGAATCAACCTATAGGAATCACAACAAGTGACTAGAAAGAAACTGAAATGAAGACAACCTACTCACATTGATTTGCAAAAAAAGATTCACGAAATCGAAAAGTGTAAACTCAAGATTGTACAAATCTATATTTTATAATTTCAGAATAGTCATGAAATGTGCCCCGTGGAAAAAGATTATGTTATACATTAGCAACGTCGAAGTGTATAGAGAAATTTTATGAGATTATAAACATTACCACACTGTGGGAAGGCCTTCTATGAGGAGAATCTGAGGATGGTGACAAACTACTCATCCGAATCAAATGGCGAGAATGCATATTATGGTTTGAAGCATCATCAGCTTCTCCTCCTTCAACATCAACACCAACGTTTCCATCTGAGCCCATTCGTGGGGTAGGATGCCTGGTCATTGATCCAGAGTCATTTGTAGCATCTACTTGAAGTGAAACAGATGGTCTGACCGCCATCCCTTGCATACAACTTCGTCTCTTTAGTTCTTCTTCTGCATTTAAAATCTGTTAAGCATCATAGGAAATTCGTAAGCAAGCAAAGTCAGTAACTTGAGCTGGGTGGTACAGTTTCCAGAATTACTGTCTAAAGCTGGAACTAGGGAAAGAATAACGTAATGGTTACCTGTTTCAGCACTTGTACCAAATCGTGCTTTCTTGCATTCAAAACTTTCAACTTCTCCTCAACATCTCTTTTCCTTTCCTCTTTGACATTCAACGCAACTTCTGTTTTACTCACCTGGCAAGTAAGACAATTAATTAAAAGTTTAAAACGAGAAATGGAGACCTAGATACTACAGTAGTATTAAGCATATTTGAGCTCCTTTTCTATTAGAGGCACTAAGCAATGAATTCAGAATATAAGATCTAAATCATGCAATTAATTGTCATTTATAACTACATATAGGATAAAATTCATAAAACTAAATAATTAAAACAACATTGCCCAAGACAATGAAGCAAATGACCTTTACACGAAATGAAAAGAATCTGGGATAATAATATGATATCACAGAAACAGAAAGTTCCCGTTTGGGAACGATGCTGCCAGAGCTGCTTTGGCACTATAAAAGCAAAATTACAACGACAACAACCATTTTATAGCATCAATAGCTAAATTGTGAAAAAAATTCGTTACCTCCAAGCTAGGGTCCGACGGAACGACGTTAACCTCGGGTTTAACATCAAGTAAAATCTCCGAACAGTCACTTGGTTTCACCGAAGATTTCCCGTCTTCGGATTCGTTCTGATCCTTGGGAGGTCCTTGGTCGGAATCAGCGATCGTCGTCGCTGGGTCCGACTGAATATTCTGGTGAGGATCGGTGTCGGATTTATCTTCCGCGATGGGAACTTGCGTTTGCTCTTGCTGCTGCTCATCTTGTTCTTGCTTGATAACAGGTTCAGGAGGATTAGGATTAGGGTTAGGGTTAGAAGTGGTGGCGTCGGATTGGAGGCAAGAGAGGGCTTTGGAGCGGCGGTGAAGGAGGATTCTGAAGTCTTTGAGGGAGATTTTAGGAGTAGGCATTAGCCATTGACGAGGAACATCTGGGACTCTGTGCAGGTTTCCCCTGTATAGAGATATCGCTACCATTTCTTAATTTTCTGTTATTTGCCTCTTCGCTTTCCGCTGCAAATCCCGATTTCTGTCCGAATTGAGAAACGAAGATGATGACGAATGGAAAATTTGTTGAAGATAATAAACTTCGTCTTTTAATTAACCCAAGAAAAAAGAGAGGATCTTTTAAATAGTTTAGTTTATTGACTATTTTACTAATTAATCGTAAAATTGTTATAGTATTAACTTAAAAATTAGGCTAAATTAGGTACATACTCTTCTAAATTTTGCTTATTAGATATTTACACATACAAACATTAAATTATGGTATTTACCCATGAATTCTTTATTCCCTTATATATTTGTCCAAAAAAATTATTTTTAATCAATAAAAATAGATTTTACTTAATAAAAAAATCTATTAATTTGGAATTACATATTTACCCTTCATTTGTTTCCCTCCTTCATTTGTTTCCCTCCAAATGAAGTATATCCTTCCTAAACCTTGCTTGTTTCTCTCCTTCAAGAATTTATATGCTTATATAAAAACACAACTCAACATAAATGACACTGAAATATACGACAATCATTAAATAAAAAAGACCTGGTATGATTAAAAAGATGTTGCTCAGCTCACATTTTCAAAATCAGCTCTTTTTTAATCATACCAGATCTTTTTTATTTAATGATTGTCGTATATTTCAGTACCATTTATGTTGAGTTGTGTTTTTATATAAGCATATAAATTATTGAAGGAGAAAAACAAGCAAGATTTAGAAAGGATATACTTTATTTGGAGGGAAACAAATGAAGGAGGGAAACAAATGAAGGGTAAATCTGTCATTCTAGATTAATAGCTTTTTTTATTAAGTGAAATCTATTTTTATTGATTAAAAATAATTTTTTTGGACAAATATATAAGGAAACAAAGAACTTATGGGTAAATATCATAATTTAATATTTATATAAATAAATACCTAATAAACAAGGTTTAGAGGAGTATATACCTAATTTAACCTAAAAATTATAAGGATCTACATCTTGAAGGAGTTACCTTAATTTTGCAAAGTAAAAAATAATGATTTAAGTGCACAAAAGAAAGAAAATGAAATACAAGTAGTCAAGAGAATACACATATATAGCTGTCTTCTTTTATTTTATCTATAAATGAACAACTAGTTTCGAGGTTTTTAATTTAAATTTAGGGAGAACTTTCTTTACTTTGGAAGACATCTTCTCTGTATATCATTTTTTTTTAATTTAGTAGTTTTTTTCCAATAATTATTCTAATTATATGGAGTTCTCACTTTATCTCTCTAAGTCTTATGTTTTATACAATAAAATTTTATTCATATTCAATAAAAATAAAAATAAAAAGTCGATGATCAAAAGTTTATTTAAATAGGTGAAAATAATAATTATATTTATGATAATTTTCGTCGTCGTTTTATACTCGACTAAGATGTGATGTTTAGAATATAATTTGTTCAATTTTTAAAACACTTCCTCCAACTACTTAATGAAGTTTATTATTTTTCTTACCCAAAATTTCTTTGATTATTTTAACTTGATTGTAATTAGATTCCATTTTTAGACACGCAAATCTAATTAAATTCTTAATATATTTCTCTTGTTTATGAAAATTCTCCTTATAAAAAGAGAACAATCATGTATTACATTCGTGTATGTATGTCTGTAGAAGCACCCATGGAATAATGGTCACATGTGCTCGTTAAACGTCAAGAGCGATTGATAAGTAATACCACGTATTATAATTTTGGGAAGTACTATTTTTACAAAGTTTTTTTATATTTCCACATATAAATTTTATATTTTGTACATAAATTTGTATTATATGCATCAAAAATTGTATTATAGTAGAGTCTTGTGTAAAAATATTAAAGTGTAAAAATATCAAAATAGTTTGTGAAAATTGTTGGAAGTTAATGAGAATGTGAATGAGAATTGATTTTTTCCTTTGGAATGGAAGATGCAAAGATGAGTTAGTAAAGGGAACTTTGTCCCACATCGAAATTTGGAAGGGTTGTTGCTTACCTTTTATATGGGAAAACAAGCTAACTAGTCAAATTGAGTGGTTACATTATGCTCCATCCTCCACGCGTGCGCGCAGGGGGGTGCAAATCCTAGAATTTCTGAAGGGAACTTTGGCGCGACATGCGGACACGAATACCGGACCGTAATTAGGTGGACCTGATCAACCTAACGTTTTGCTGGTTTTCGGTGTTGAGCATCAGGGTGTGCACTCCGTGTCGAGAAACCCGTCAGGGGATGCGAGTAACGTGGTCCTGTAACTTAACTGTTGGGAACGTGGCCATGTATTTCGACGGTTGAAAACGTGACATTACATCTGAGTTAATGGAAACATGGTCTGACTGAACGGTTTTCCCTTGCCTATAAATTGAGGCTCATTCCAGCAGAATAAAACAACGGAAAATATACAATCTTCCAGGCCTGTTTTAATTTCTCATTCATTCAAGTGTTCATTACAGTTTCTAGTACTGTTCGACAGTAGACAGACTTTGTGCCAAGTCCGGTCTCTATAATCCGTTGTATCTTGGGAAACAGTAGTCCATCGATCCTCTGAAGCACCTAGTGAGGGGACTAAACTGTTTTAAGGAAAGCGTGTTTACACGTGCCTCAGATTTCAATTGTATTTGATTTATTTAAGCCGTTTCGAATATATTATTTTCCCCAAATATTTTCCAACAATCTTAAAACAGTTTAACTTTTTATTCGCGATGGCTAATCTCGAAGAGGCTCCCGTTGATGTCACTTATGCTGCTGCTGCAAATACCTCTGCTTCAAATCCCACAAAGATGGATGCTTCCGCCGTTAATGTTGTTCCTGTTGCTGCCACTATCCATGTTCCACCAAGTCATGTTGAAAAGCCAGAAAAATTCACTGGCGTTGTTACTGCGTTCAAACGGTGGCAACAAAAGATGTTGTTCTTTTTGACTACCTTGAATTTGGCAAGGTTTTTAACAGAGGATGCTCCAGTGATGCTGAAAGATAATGTAGATATGGCAATACATTCTGCAGTTGAGGTTTGGAGACATTCTGATTTTTTATGTCGCAATTATATTTTGAATGGTTTAAATGATTCATTATATAATGTTTATTGTAAATTTAAAACTGCCAAAGAACTATGGGAATCAATGGATTGAAAATATAAAACTGAGGATGCCGGCGCAAAGAAATTTGTGGTCGGACGGTTCTTTGATTATATGATGATTGATTCTAAGACTGTAACAAGTCAAGTGCAGGAACTGCAATTAATTTTGCACGATATCCAAGCTGAGGGTGTGTTGCTCAGTGAGTCTTTCCAAGTGGCTTCGGTCATTGAGAAATTACCTCTGGGCTGGAGAGACTTCAAGAATTACCTTAAGCACAAACGCAAGGAGATGCCCCTAGAGGATTTGATTGTTAGACTTCGAATTGAAGAAGACAACAAGAGATCCGAGTCTAAGGCATCAAACGGTGTTGGTGCTAAAGTTAATATTGTGGAGCATGGCTCTAAGGGAAAGAATGCCAACAAAGGCAAGGGCAAGTTGGGGCCAGTTAACGGCAGTTTCACAAAGCCAAAATACAAGTTCAAAGGCAAATGTTTCAAATGTGGCAAACAAGGCCACAAGTCAAATGAATGTCACTCATCCAAAAAGAAACATGAGGCCAACTTGCTGAATGAAATCACCAAAGATGTGGATGATTTGAACTTGGTGGCTGTGGTTACCGAGGTAAACATGGTGGAGTCCAATCCGAAAGAATGGTGGATGGACACCGGTGCTTTTAGACATGTTTGCACTAACAGGAACCAATTCTCCACTTTTGAGCCGGTTAACGGTGAGAAATTGTACATGAAAAACGCTGCTGTTGCGACAGTTGAAGGCAAGGGAAAGGTACTGCTGAAAATGACTTCAGGCAAGGTACTGACACTACAAGACGTGTTGTATGTGCCTGAAATCCGCAAAAACCTTGTGTCTGGTTCTTTGCTTAACAAACATGGCTTTCGCATTGTAATAGAGTCTGACAAGCTTATTCTGTCTAAATCAGGAATGTTTGTAGGAAAGGGGCATGCCACTGATGGGCTGTTTAAATTAAATGTAATGACTATTGTCAACATAATTAATGAAAGTACCTCTTCTACTTATTTGATTGAGTTTTAAAATTTATGACATGGTAGGCTAGGTCATGTTAATTTTAATTCGATTCGTCATTTAATTAACTTGAATCATATACCAACATTCCAGATTAATTCAGAAAACAAATGTGAAGCTTGTGTTGAAGCAAAATTAACCAAGTTGCCGTTCCCATCTATAACAAGAAGCACTGAATCGCTTGAATTAATTCATAGTGATGTTTGTGATTTGAACATGATCCAAACATGTGGTGGTAATAAATATTTTATCACCTTCATCGATGATAGTACAAAATACTGCTATGTATATTTGATGAAAAGCAAAGATGAGGCCTTAGAAAAGTTTATTCTCTATAAAATTGAGGTTGAGAATCAACTTGGTAAAAGGATCAAACGATTAAGGAGCGATAGAGGTGGTGAGTATGAGGCACCGATTGGTGACTTCTGTGTGAAACATGGAATTATTCATGAAGTAACGGCACCTTATTCTCCACAATCTAACGGGGTTGCTGAACGAAAAAATCGCACTCTAAAAGAAATGATGAATGCGATGTTAATTAGTTCCGGCTTACCTCCAAATATGTGGGGAGAAGCTATCTTGTCAAGCAATTACCTTTTAAATAGGATACCCCGGAAAAAGGAGGACAAGACTCCGTATGAACTATGGAGAAGAACGAGACCATCCTACAAATACTTGCGAGTGTGGTGGTGTCTTGCTAAGGTTGCTGTTCCAGCACCTAAGACAGTTAAGATTGGTCCTAGAACAGTTGACTGTATCTTCATCGGGTATGCACATAATAGTAGTGCTTATCGTTTTCTCGTGTATGATTCGGCAATACCAGATATACACAAGAATACGATAATGGAATCAAGGAATGCATCTTTCTTTGAAAATGTTTTTCCTTGCAAGTCTAGCAGTGGATCTAGTTCAGTTAAACGGACTAATGAAGAAATTCAAGATCACACTAAAGTTCAAGAGATTGAACTGAAACGGAGCAAACGAGCAAGAGTGGAAAAATCATTTGGTGATGACTTTGAAACCTACCTGTTGGAGAATAAGCCACTGACCTATGTTGAGGCAGTAAGTTCCATTGATGGACCTATGTGGCAAGAAGCCATAAAAAGTGAAATTGATTCCATCTTGCAGAATCATACTTGGGAGTTGGTCGATCTCCCTGGGAATAAACCATTAGAGTCTAAGTGGATTTTCAAGAGGAAAATGAAACCAAATGGTTCCATTGATAAATACAAGGCAAGACTTGTAATTAAAGGGTATAAGCAACGCGAAGGCTTAGACTACTTTGATACGTACTCTCCCGTGTCGAGAATAAATTCTATAAGGTTGATTATTGCTATTGCAGCCTTGAGGAATTTGGAAGTCCATCAAATGGATGTGAAAACAGCTTTCTTAAATGGGGAGTTAGATGAAGAAATCTACATGGAGCAACCTGAGGGATTTAGAGCTCCAAGAACCGGGAAGAAAGTTTGTAAGCTAGTTAAATCATTGTATGGTCTTAAACAAGCTCCAAAGAAGTGGCATGAAAAGTTTGACTATACAATGATCACTAGTGGATTCAAAATCAATGAGTGTGACAAATGCGTTTATGTCAAAGAAACTGAAAGTGGTTATGTCATTTTATGTCTATATGTAGATGATATATTCATTGTTGGTAGCTCTGACAAGTTGGTCAAGTCTACAAACGATATGTTGAATTCCAAATTTGACATGAAAGACATGGGTCTTGCGGATGTGATATTAGGAATTAAAATCCTTAGAACCGCAGATGGTATAGTCTTAAGTCAAGCTCATTATGTGGACAAAATTCTTGATAAATTTAACAAGGATGATCCATGTGTTGCAAGAACGCCATTAGATAGTAATTTTCATTTAACCAAGAACCTTGCTGAGGGTGTTTCCCAAGTGGAATACTCACGCATTATTGGAAGTTTGATGTATCTAATGAGTTGCACACGTCCTGATCTTGCTTTCGTGGTAAGCAAGTTGAGCTCCTACACGAGTAATCCTAGTACTGAGCATTGGACTGCTATAACTAGAGTATTACGATACTTAAGATATACTCGTGACTACGGATTATATTATACCAGATATCCTGCTGTACTAGAAGGCTACACGGATGCTAACTGGATATCTGATATAAAGGAATCGAATTGCACTAGTGGTTATGTGTTCACACTAGCTGGAGGTGCAGTGTCATGGAAGTCTGCAAAACAGACTGTGATAGCCAGATCCACAATGGAGTCAGAGTTTATTGCTCTAGATAAATGTGGTGAAGAGGCTGAATGGTTACGCCATTTTTTGGAAGATATTCCAAATTGGGGTAAACTTGTGGCGCCTATTAGCATTCACTGCGACAGCCAGTCTGCTATTGGTAAAGCGCAAAGTACTATGTATAATGGTAAGTCAAGACATATTCGTCGCCGACACAATACCATTAGACAATTAATCTCAACTGAAGTTATCTCAATTGACTATGTTAAGTCAAAAGAGAATATTGCGGATCCACTAACCAAAGTATTGAACAAAGAAGCAGTTGAGAGATTGACCAAAGGAATGGGTGTTAAGCCTATGAAATGTTAAAAGTTTTACGAAGGAAAACCCAACCTAGTTGACTGGAGATCCCAAGATCTAGGTTCAAAGGGACAACCTAATCGTGCGACTTAGTGTGATCACTGTGGGGGTAACCTCAACTCATTCCTGTCAAGAAACAGTGATAAAAATAGTAAGGTTAGCATTATGTGCTTTAATGACTACTAAGAGACTATCGTGTTTACTTTGGATTTAGGCAGTCACCTATGTGAGAGAGAAGTGGGGCCGCTTCAAAGGAGAACTAGAAGGCTTAGTTCTTTAACAACTCTTGCAGAACCAAGGGGGTTCCATGGCCACAATGGATCAAATTATGAGAACAGAACGCCATAGAAATGGTTCCTGTGTACTGTATGTGGGTCTCTTTACTGTAATAGATGGACAGTTCAAAGACATCATGTCTACTGGACAGCTGGTAAAGCAAGCATACTTTACAAAGGGGAAGTTCAAAGGGTAATACCTACTTTCTTTATGCAGGGATCAATTAATGAACAATTTAACCTAGACAATATCTAATTCATGTGGGGGATTGTTGGAAGTTAATGAGAATGTGAATGAGAATTGATTTTTTCCTTTGGAATGGAAGATACAAAGATGAGTTAGTAAAGGGAACTTTGTCCCACATCGAAATTTGGAAGGGTTGTTGCTTACCTTTTATATGGGAAAGCAAGCTAACTAGTCAAATTGAGTGGTTACATTATGCTCCATCCTCCACGCGTGCGCGCAGGGGGGGTGCAAATCCTAGAATTTCTGAAGGGAACTTTGGCGTGACCTGCGGACACGAATGCCGGACCGTAATTAGGTGGGCCTGATCAACCTAACGTTTTCGGTGTTGAGCATCAGGGTGTCACTCCGTGTCGTGGCCGTGGTCGAGAAGCCCATTAGGGTCTGCCGAGAAACCCGTCAGGGGATGCGAGTATCCATCAGGGTGCCGCATGACCGTCAGGGTGTGCCGAGTACTCGTCAGGGTGTGTCCGCAAATAGAGGGGGCGTAATCCACTAACGATGACAGATGACGGTTGGGAACATGACCCTATAACTTAACGGTTGAGAACGTGGTCCTGTAACTTAACAGTTGGGAACGTGGCCATGTATTTCAACGGTTGAAAACGTGACATTAAATCTGAGTTAATGGAAACGTGGTCTGACTGAACGGTTCTCCCTTGCCTATAAATTGAGGCTCATTCCAGCAGAATAAAACAACGGAAAATATACAATCTTCCAGCCATGTTTTAATTTCTCATTCATTCAAGTGTTCATTACAGTTTCTAGTACTGTTCGACAGTAGACAGACTTTGTGCCAAGTCCGGTCTCTGTAATCCGTTGTATCTTGGGAAACAGTAGTCCATCGATCCTCTGAAGCACCTAGTGAGGGGACTAAACTGTTTTAAGGAAAGCGTGTTTACACGTGCCTCAGATTTCAATTGTATTTGATTTATTTAAGCCATTTCGAATATATTATTTTCCCCAAATATTTTCCAACAAAAATATCAATTCTCATAATTTATGTTAATTCAAGACATTGTACTATATTTATATTTATTCATTTATGTCTGTTTAAAATTCATGCAATTATTGTCATTATACGCATGTAGTTTGTAAATTGTAATATTTATATCTTTAAACTTACATGTATATGTACATAAACATACGTATACGTACGTACATATACATTTTTTGTTACACGAATTTTATATTTTAAAAGATCTCTTATATTTCGAAAGGAAGTGAGAGATGATCCCTTAGAATTATTTTGGCTCTATAAACGAATAATAATAAATCACAATCGTATTAACCACGAACTAAGTCTTATTTTATTCGTTTGAATTGTCGAGCCATGGTTTTTAATGTTTGACGTGGTCTTAACTTGTTAAGTCATCACTTCCTCGTCTGTTTGAGTTGTCGAGTCAATTGATGTGAATTCAGTTGTACTATTTCGACATTGTACATTGTATTGCGTATTGTAGAGACCAAATGTTAAGTTTACATTTAGTTCGGTTAAAAGCATGATATCAGAAAAAAAATAAAATTTATATTATTTATTAATTTATTTATATGTAAAGTTCATTAGTTATTTTATTTATTTTTTATAAAATTATATATATTTTTAAATTTATCTAACTAAAATTTTTGTATTTTTTATTTGATATAATCAAAATTTTATATATAATCTACTATTTTTCCATTCATATACTCACTCGTAAATTTTGTAATCTTTATTTTTTACCACAAATTTCTTCTTATTTTCATGCCTTTAAACCAAACACAACCTAATATTAAGTCCCAAGTTTATTTCTTCTTTTAATGGTTTACACTTCTCAAAAACTATCACAATCGGGACATGCATCTGATCGGAGGAAATAGAGTGATACGGAGTAAATTATTCCATCTGATTGTTTTCAAATAAGAAATACATGTTCACTTATTGATTGTTTAAAAATGGGAGATATAATTTTATTTTTAGGCTATAAAAATTAAATATTATTTTACTATTCAATTAATCTCCAACTATCTTTACCATATTTACTACTTATTGATTTTTATCATGACTATCACTATTATTACTTCAAATAATGTGATAATAAAAATATATTTGCAATATGGAGATTATCTTTAGAACCCATCATTTTTAAAATGTATCTATAATTTTGAAACACATGAAATAATATATAAGAAACATAATTAAAAAATTTAATATGTAAGAAAAAATATAGTAATAGAGGAGAGTGATAAATCGTTCTTGAGGGGTATAGGGGTATGAAAATAAATATATAATAAAATCATTTGTATCAAGTAGAGGGGATATGAAAATAAAGATATAATACAATTATATGTAAAATTTTAGTCACGATACGGTGGACAATTTTCATGAAAGAGATAGGATTAAAAATAAATGTAATTTTGAAATAATTAATTACATATAAATAATTATTTCATCAGTAATATAGAATTTATTTTATACTTATATCATTTAATTTAATCGAACCAAATGTGACGTAACACTATTTAATCATCTATTAGTTTTTTTACAACGATAAGTAATAGAAGGGAGGAAAGTGAGAAAATCAAAATGGAAATTGTTGTTTGACGTTTCACCTCAAAAGTCCATAGAAACTAATTTAAAGGCTATTGTCGAAAAAAATCAGGTTTGTGCTTATAAGGATTATTATTTTCTTTTTTCAGTTTCATCTTTAAGCTTCAAATGCACTTTTATCTGTCAGTATATATAGAAGTGTTATCTTATTAGAAATAAGTTTCAAAATCCAAGTAAATTCAATAAAAGTAAAAAAGAATTTTCAATTCAGAATTCAAAAATTGTTTTACCCAGTGCTACGAATTACTTGACAAAAGTCCGATTTTTTGGTCAATTGACAAACTAATATTAAAAAAAAGAGTTTTTTTTTTCTTTAATGGAATTAACCACATATAGTTTAAATTTAATAAGCCACATACAAAAAAAATAATCGGTTAACCATAAAATTAGCATTTTCCCAAATAAGACATGTTTAATGAAATGTACACAAGATCTTAGTACACTGAACTTACAAACTAATATTTTTAAATAAAGAAACATTCTGTTATGAAAAATTCGAATTTTATTATTTGAAAATTTTACATAAATATTAATTCTTATACAACTTATATTGAAAATCGCTCAATGAAAGAAACCACGGAGCATGTTATACCGGTGTCTGCCGTATACACAATGGAGTGCATAATACATATGACCCATAGTCCATACACTTTGAAAAAATTTACTTGAAAAATTACTCCTTATTGATCAGAAACTCAAATGAGACAGTTTTGAAATTAACATGTCGATTGTATTAGGGAAAATGACAAATATATTTTTTAACCAATAAATTTGCAACTTTTATTGCACATGGAATAAGAAGTAATGAATCAATTGTGCTAAAAACCAGAAATGACAAATAAAAAAAATAACATTAAAACAATTATAAAATAAAGATCGATTCCTGTTTATATGAGGATAGAACCAAAAGAAAAGATGGAAAATCAGTTCAAGATTTATGTACTTGTAAGAACAATCAAGATGGAACCATCAATAATTGGATGGATTCGTCCAAAAATTAGCAAGTGTCCTGATGACACAATATTGTGATTTTGTAAATCAAGTATATTAAGGGGGGAAAAATTCAGCACAATAGTAGTAGCATTAAAAATACTCATGTTCAAAAGTTTTGGTGCTTTGACTAGTGCCTTGGATATTTAGGTGATCTTTTATTGCGTAATAATTGATTTGATTGTTTTTTAATTAAATTTGTCAATTGAGCATGATTCAGTTGGTAAATCCCAATAATTTTTTTTATTAAATTAAAAACTCGAGTCTTGATAATTAATTTTGTAAACCAAAATTAAATAATACTTCGTATATAACGTTGAACAGTATTATACTATTATATATTTATATATGTGTGTGGCTGAGAGAATAAGACAGGTGAGAAACCAAAGTTATGCCAAATGCCGAAATGCGCAACGGATACTCCTAATAGCTTTTTCCTAAAGGGGGAGGATTTAGAATTCTTGGTTGTTTAATATCCGTGAGTATTTTTTTGAACTCCTAGTCATTTTGACCAATTTCTTGGTTGTTCAATTATGATTAGGGGGAGGATTTAGAATTCTTGGTTGTTTAATATCCGTGAGTATTTTTTTTAACTCCTAGTCATTTTGACCAATTTCTTGGTTATTCAATTATGATTTGAGTACGTTTCTTTATATTATTTTGGCATCACGGCTTGGCGTAAATATTTAATTATAACTATTCGTCATTAATATATTTACGTCTTTGGGCCCGGTACAAAATAATTAATATAGAAGTTTTGAGCTGTTAGTTTGTTCTGCTCGACTTAATTTATTTAAAATATGTTCGAGTTAATTCATTTATATAAATAAGTTGATTTTAAATATAATTTTTTGTTCGTTTAATTTTTTAAGTTTAGATAGATTTGACTTATCTTGAATTTGAAAATCCGAGTAAGTTTAGCTCATTTGTGGTATTTTGCTTCTTCAATTATTTAAATGTGATGATGTCAAATACAAAATTTTATTTATTAAATAAAATATGTTTGTCTTGATTAAAAGATCGACTTGACTTGGCTATTTTATAATCATATATTAATCTAATGCAAAATATCTATAATACTTATTATAGGTTTGGACTAATAGAAGTCTATTTTATGTTATAAATGAGTGCATCCATCGTTATAAATTTAAGTTATAGTTCCGTGAAAAGTAAATTATATCACATTTCACTCATTTATAATGTCAAAAAACTATAAACAAAACAAGTTCAATATATATTAAAAGAATAATACAATATAATGCACAAAAGGCATGGGTAAAATACGTTCGTAATCCTTGGCTCGTTTTTGTCACATTAGTGGACTCCACAATATTCTTTCAAACATGATTATTGCTCTCTGAAATTTGAAAGAAACGGTCGATAATTTAAAAGGCCAATAGAAAAATGGAAATAATGACATTGAGTGGGAAGGAATATATAGCGCACTTGGGCACAGCTCAGAAAGCTAGCAAAAAGAATTATCAAAATTCATATTATAACTTTCCAGACTAACAACATTTTAGTTCAGCTTCATTCCCACGAGGGATCCATCACCGAATATATCATACATTATTATCATCCACCCAACAAAATTCAACAACTTCTCTCTCTTCCACCTCCCAACATTCCATTCCGCCCCTCCCCCCCCCCCCCCCCCCCCCCCCCCCAACAAAACCAACCGCTTCCAGAAAAAGAAAAAGAAAGATCGATCTCTCTCCCCCTCCATATATGCTGTATCAATTAAATTATCAGTTCTAAGTATTTCTGAGGCACTTGTTGCAGAGCAGCAGAATTATTTAAATTCGTGAGAGGTCCCCCCTCCCCCACCTCCTCTCTCTCTCTATTATATATTTATTTATTATTATTTTTTTGTGGTGGTGTTTGTTTTGTTGGCACATCACATTTCTAATAAAATTAGATATATGCGTTAATCTTTTATTAAATGATGATAATTAAATTCTGAATTATTTAATTGATGTTAGTTAATATAATTATTATAATATTATAATTTATGACAAAATTTTGATTACAACATATTTTATATAATATATTCATAAATTATATTAATAATAAAGTTTAATTTATCGTCGTTTGATTTAAAATTTTAAAATGAAAATTTAATTTTAAAAAATTATCATTCCATTACGAATGCAGTTCTAAATGGAAGAAATATGTCGACATAAATAGTACTTTATTCGTTTCAAAATTAAATATATATATTTATATTTTGGTTATTTTAAAATTAGAGATACAATTTTATTTTTGAACTATAAAAAGTAATGAAAATCCTTAAATATCATTCTACGATTCTACTACTTCAATTAACTCCACTTCATTCACTATTTTGTGGTTTTTTTCATAACTCTTACTATTATTAAATAAAATGATAATAAAAATATATATTTGAAATATAAAAATTATTTTTAAAAACTATCATTTTAGACACGTATTTTTAATTTTAAACCGGAGGTAATAAATGATTTGGATGATCGAGAGTTCACTTCTTTTTTTTAACAAGTTTTTTAAAAAATAGTCACTCTGAATATTTTCTTCTTAAAAGGATTCCATCCAACTAGATACTCTCTCTATCTAAAAATAAGGAGTTATGTTTGAAAAAATAATTTATTCTAAAAAAAAGTTATATTTAAAATTTTTATTTGTTATTTTACGTTAAATTAAAAAACTTTCAATTATAAACTTATAGATCTCGTCATAATTTCAAGATTTATAATAAATTTCATGAAAAAAATTTAAGATTTGTAGATAAAAATCTCTATCAAAAATGCAATCTTAATATTTACAAAAAATATAAATATAACTTTTTTTTTTGTGTAACAAAGAGAATATAGATTAATTGAGGTAAGTTTCTTCGTATTAAGATGTTCTGATCCTAAAATTTAACTTGCGATATTAGCATCATAAAGTTTTTAATTAGCAAAAATTTTACATTTAAAATTTTCATGTAATTTATAACACTAACCTTCGTATGCATCAACATAACTGATTTGGTTTGAATTTTAGAATTCTTCAAAAGTACCAACGGAAGAATGAAATAAAAACGTGATAGACAAATGAGTTAATGTCACAAAAAAATTATAAAATTTTTGTTTTTTAACACTTTAGCTTCATGATTAATATTTTAACAATTAAACCTTCAAATTAGTTAAAAATGTATAAGAATAACTTAAATTTAACCAGAAATTCAATTTTAGTTAATTAAAATTTGACACGACACCATATTTAGTAATTTTTTTTATTTGTACATGAATAACCTAAATTTAACCGGAGACTCAATTTTAATTAGTTAAAATAATTCTTTTATTTTTATTATTTATTTTACGTGACATAGTAATTGAGAAATAAGATGTGATGTCAAATTTTAATTAACTTGAATTAAATTTGGGTAATTCTTATAATTTTTAATTAATTTAAAATTTTAATTATTAAAATATTAATTATCGGGATAATGTTGAAAATCGAATAATTTATAAGCTTTTTGTGTCATTTACAACTTTTTTAAACGACGGTAGTATGATTTGAATTTTAATTTGATTAATGATACTTTATATAATGGTAAAGTTTGCAATTAATAAATTTTTAAGTAATTGATGCTGATATATGTTTACAGTTTATGATAATTGTACGATGCAGCTCGAATAAATTTTATGTAAACCTTAAATCAACTTATTATCATCTTTTGATGCCAAAATCATCTCTCTTTGTCATAAACACAACAGTGGTGTTACAGACACTAATTTATATACAAAAAATTATGTACAAATTAATATAGTTAAATTCTATAGGAAATTATTGAATCGGAGTCCGAATTTAAAAAATTAATGGTTTAAAAATTGACACACATATTTGTATATTTTTATTTGTATAATTTAAAAATTGATACTAATTTATATACAAAGAATTATGTATAAATTGATGTAATTAAATTTTATAAGCAATTGTTAAACCGGAGCCCACATCTAAAAAACTAATGGTTTAAAAGTTGGCACACATCTTTGTATATTTTTATTTGTATAATTTATTGGTATTTTTAGCATTATTGTAAACCTAAAATGAATGAAAAAAACAAAAGAAAAGTAAGAGAGTTCAAAGAGGAATTTTCTATGTGAATTAGGGGATTGACTCCTCTCTATTCCTCGTTCTCTCAAATTTATCTGAATGTACTTTATAATCTCAAATATAATAAATTTTATGTAATTTTAATTGTGCAGATGAATAAAACAAGAGTATGTGTCAATTTTTATATAATTTAATAATGTAAAACACATTTATTTTAATAATTGAAATTTAATGTAATTTATATGGTTGAGATTTAATGATTTTTTAACTATTAAAATGATGTATTTTATTTTGTTAAATTGTATAAAACTTGACACACTTTTATATTATTCATGTTCTACTAATTCGTATGATTAAAATTATATAAAATTAATTTTATTTAAAATTATAAATTGCATTAAATAAAATTAGAGGAAAAAGTAACGGAAAGGAGTGAAGTGGTACTTCCATCTCTCTTAAATTTCGTTAAAATGATGGATGGATACATACAGATGCAGATAGCCAACCAATATGTTGACTACACGACAAGAAGACACATGGCTTCCAATTCAAATTTTCTTTCTAATTGCGACACTCACGAAATATATATAAATAAATATTTCAAATTTGCTTTGTACTCTATTGTCGATTTGCCGTAATTTTGGTCAATCTTTGCAATTTTATTAGGACTGCTTATTAAGTAAGTTATACTTCATCACTTATTATTTCTAAAATTATGAGCTTTCTAATTAATTCATAAAATCTTAAATATTATAATTTGATTATAGTTTACCTAAATCTTAAAATCAAGGAATCTGAAAATTGCTAGTTCTAATATTTATTTTATTTATAACAAATTTGAATTTTAGAATACATGAATTGACTTCAAATGAACAATATTCACAATATTATGTACATTTTTCATTTCAAAATTACAGTTCTGGAGATGTTTTTCATTGTTCGGGTAGAGGTACACTTTTATTTTATAACTATAGAGTAATACAATATTTAATGTATCATTAATATTATATTTATTGACGTTTTATTGGTGGCCTTCACCATCATGACCTTTAAATAATGTATAACACAATCTCTTATTTCATTTTGATGTTTTTTTTGTATTAATAAGAAATTTTAACATTTACTACAATCGGAGAGAATTTAAAATAATTTTAAAAAGTCATGGTATTTGAAATGTGTATCTAGTTTTGGTAACAGAGGAATAGTCATGAATTTTGAATTTAAACATTAAATTCTGAGTATAATGCTAATTTATACAAACATTGAATGTGTTCCGAACGCTTTCAATTTTATCTACCTAAATAAGTAAAATTATTTGTGAAATTACTAACCGTTTCCTTTTTCCATTATTTAGGCTTCCCAAATCAATCAAATTGCTTTTCCTAAAAAGTGAATAAAAACAGAAAAGTAATAAAAAGTGATGGTTACTTTTTTTAATCAAAATTTGAATTGGGAAACAGAATCGTTTTGTTCCAGGGAGGCTAGTAGGCCACCGACCTCAAATCTTACAACAAACCACCATTCTCTCTCTTTCCCCTCTATCCTCTCTCCTCTCTCTCTAACCGCGTCTCTGACTATCCCATCTCTACCGACAGCTTCCCTTTTGATTTCAGAACTTGATTCTTATTTTTTCTCCAGAAAACTTCTTGTTTCTTTTTGATGGTTACAAGGAGCAGAGTTCTGCATTAGGGTTTTAAAGTTGTGGGCTTGGAGAGAGATGAAGACCAAGAGACCAAAGTTGGACTTGTTCAAGTCTCTGAGTCGACAGAGATCGGTTCAGATTCTTATTTTTGTTGGATTTTTGTACATACTCCTGGTGAGTTTTGAAGTGCCATTTGTGTTCAGAACTGGGTTTCGTTCTGTTTCTCAAGAGGGCTTCAGTGACATACTTTCTCGGCCTTTTCTCCTTCAAAGTGAGGAGGAATTGGAAGAAAGAGATGCCCCAATTCGGCCGTACACAGTACCCCGCAAGGTTTTGAATCAGTCATTGCAAGTTAGAGAATATAGAACCCTATCAAGCTTGAATTTTGATGGGTTGGTTGTGAATTCTAGTAGTAAAGATGGGTTTTTGGGGATTCAGAAGTCTGCAGTTGAGGCTTTTGAAGTGGGGAAGAGTTTTTGGACAGAGCTTGATTCAGGGAAAGTTCAAATTCTTGGTAAGAAGACGGCCAAGGACAATCGAACCGAGTCTTGCCCGCATTCGATTTCCCTTTCGGGTGCTGAATTTAGGGAAAAGGGGAAAATTATGGTCATTCCTTGTGGGATGGCATTGGGATCGCATATAACTCTTGTGGGGAAGCCTAAACACGCTCACCCTGAGCAGGACCCCAAGATTTCCCTGTTGAAGGAAGGGCAGTATGTGATGGTGTCCCAGTTTATGATGGAGTTGCAGGGATTGAAAACTGTTGATGGGGAGGACCCACCAAGGATATTGCATTTCAATCCTAGACTGAAAGGGGATTGGAGTGGGAGGCCTGTTATTGAGCAGAACACTTGTTATAGGATGCAATGGGGATCAGGCATTCGGTGTGAAGGGTGGAAATCAAGGGCTGATGAAGAAACTGGTTAGTGACTCCTTGGAGGCTTATGTTTTATGTTTTTGTTGAACTTGCTTTTAAATTGATAGACTGATGACTGTCGTGGGCGAATTCTTAAGATCTTATCTACATGTGGGAAACATATTCAAGTGGAAGATGTATAATTGTTAGATAGAAACATCAACTAAAAGAAATAATGATTTTTTACCGTATCAGTTTAAGTTGCAGATGTATCAACATTTGACTTTTGTTCGGTAATAGTATGCATTACATTTCCAGGAAGTGGAAACCTCGCCAAACTGTGCTATGTAAAATCACGTATGCTGGAGTTAAAGGAACAAATTGGCCATGCTTCGCCTGTTATTCTGATCGTAAATACCAAAAAATCTATAGTTCATAAAAGTCATTGCCTTATTTCAAATTAGGAGAGAATTTGTCTTATAAATTTACTTCTATTTGTGCATTGTTCTGACTTATTAGTTATAGTTGTTTGAGTGAGGATTTTGGCAAACCTCATGTTGATAGTTGAACGGCAAATATGTAGGTTCTGTTCTGTACAACATTTCAATGCTTACAGTGGACAAGGATTGTTAGACGGTGCTGATTATTGCTTTTGGCCATCTTTTGCTTCTAATAACTTCACCGTTTATTTGAAATTCAGAACTTCAGTTGATATAAGCTGTTTATAGTTTTGATTATTAGATAATACCCTTTTCCTTCCTCTTATGCTGATTTTCTACTTCTTATGTTGAAACTGACTCCTTCAGTCTCATTCTTTTGAATTTCTCCAGTGGATGGTCAGGTGAAGTGTGAAAAGTGGATCCGTGATGATGATAATCACTCTGAGGAGTCCAAAACATCATGGTGGCTTAACCGGCTTATAGGCCGAACGAAAAAGGTAACTGTTGACTGGCCATTCCCATTTGCAGAAGACAAGCTATTTGTCCTAACTCTCAGTGCTGGCTTGGAGGGTTATCATGTCAGTGTTGATGGGAGGCATGTCACTTCATTTCCTTATCGAACTGTGAGTAACATTGTACAACCTATTGTCATGGTAAATATGGAGTGTGGGCATTCCTTATGGTTCTTTGTTGATGTTTATAGGGTTTTGCACTTGAAGATGCCACAGGATTATCTTTAAATGGAGACATTGAAGTCCATTCTATATTTGCCGCATCCTTGCCCACATCACATCCTAGCTTTGCTCCTCAAAGGCTTCTTGAGATGTCGAGTAGATGGAAAGCTCCCCCTCTTCCAAATGGGCCTGTGGAAATGTTCATTGGTATTCTTTCAGCTGGTAATCATTTTGCTGAAAGAATGGCCGTGAGGAAGTCCTGGATGCAGCACAAGCTTATCAAGTCTTCAAATGTTGTGGTGGCTCGTTTCTTTGTAGCACTGGTTGGTAAAGATAATTAATTATTGCTCGTCTTTTTCCTGTAAAACTCTTATATGCAGGTTGTTGATTTTATCTGGAACTGGTGTTTTAATAGAATGGAAGAAAAGAAGTGAATGTGGAACTTAAGAAGGAAGCAGAGTTCTTTGGGGACATTGTTATAGTGCCTTACATGGATAATTACGACCTTGTTGTTTTAAAGACTGTTGCAATTTGTGAGTATGGGGTAAGTATTTGATTGTTGTACTGTAGAAATGAGCTAAGGTACTGCTGTATTCAAGATAATTCATGATTTTTCCTGTTACAGGTTCATACAGCATCTGCAAAGTATATAATGAAGTGTGATGATGACACATTTGTTAGGGTGGATGCTGTTATTAAGGAAGCAAACAAAGTATCTAATGAAAGGAATTTGTATGTTGGGAATATCAATTACTACCATAAGCCTTTGCGCAATGGTAAATGGGCAGTGACATATGAGGTATTACTGAATCTTCTTTTTCTCTTTTCTTTGAGGGTTTGTTCCCCCAGAACTTCCTATATTCTATGTGTATACATATGTATGAACACGTGTATTTATGTTGCCTCCACCGTTCTTTTGGGAAAAGAATTATATTTTAATTTTGTTTCAGAATTATATATACTCTTTTCTGTTTAGTTGGTTTTGAAAAAGGGAGATCTTGATTTCAAATGATAAACGAGCATGAATTTCCTACTACTAAAGTGTTAATTTAGAGATCTGATTTTGAGAATTTTGTGAATATATTTATCTATAACTATTGATTAGTGAAAAAGTCTATGCTATAGTTACATAATCCACTTAAAATTAATACTCTAATCGACAACTTCAATACATTAATTAATTTTTTTTTTCAAAACAAATACCACAATTCTCGTGTCTTAGGATTTTAAATAATAATATTGTCTAAATTGAACTGATCATGTCATGTCTTATGCATTGTCGATTTTGAGGACTATCATGTAACCACTACTTCATTTCTGTTTAATATTGAAATACATAATCATCCTTAATGATTGATTTAAAAACGTATCTTTGGTTTAACACTGAATGACTTTTTAATGTTCCCAATTTTAGGAATCAATGTATGATACTTAGAAAGGTGATATTCTCTCGATCACGTTGTTTTCATTTATGTTGCAGGAATGGCCAGAAGAAGATTATCCGCCTTATGCAAATGGCCCTGGATACATTCTTTCATCAGATATTGCACAATATATTGTCTCGGAGTTTGAGAAGCATAAATTGAGGGTAGCTGATTTAGAATCTTTTTCTTTCACTCTACAATTCGCACACTTTTGCCCATATATACGTTAGATGATTTTAGATTTCTCACAGCTGAAAATGAACTATTTTTGCTCCCCTTGCAGTTATTCAAGATGGAAGATGTCAGTATGGGGATGTGGGTTGAGCAGTTCAATAGCTCAAGAACAGTGGAATACGTACACAGTTTGAAATTCTGCCAATTCGGCTGCATTGAAGATTATTATACAGCACACTATCAGTCTCCGAGGCAGATGATGTGCATGTGGAGTAAACTGCAAGAACTAGGAAGACCTCTGTGCTGCAACATGAGATAACAGAATGGCAGCTTTAGTCGACATCTGTGCTGCGAAACCAACACGCCTTTGTGCTGCGATATGGAAGAACATGGACAAGATTTCTCAGTTGTGGCACCGTGTCTTGTATATTATCCGGAGCATCGGGCTAGGCATGATAGGGCCATTTTGGAGCCCCCCTCCAAAATTCTTTCATTATTTTTCCTCCTTGCTTCTTTTTCTCTTTACTCTGTACCAAAAGTTTCAGGACAATCTGTTGGATTTACATACCTGGGCGGGCAACAGGTCCTTCACAAATCATAGTTCTGTAATTTACAGTGTAATATTTACAGGAGGAAATGAATGAATAGATAAAGTAATCTGATATTTTGATGTTGTCTCAATTCTAATGCTACTATAGGGTGCTGATGAGTGCACATTCCACGTTGGCTGGTACAATCTTTGTGTGGTACTGTAATGTGTAATGTGTAACGTTGGACTATAATGCGTATTATATTAAGATGCGCCTAAACAATCCCGGTATCTTAATTTCTTAATGTGTGTGTCCTGTATTAAGACGTATGTATAGATAAATTAACGAGTATGTCTTAAGTGTCACTATTCTTTTAATTCAATTTAAGAGTTTATTCTTTATACAATTTATTAAATTTTGTCAATTTACTGTCGGTAAGTTCTTTTTATGTTACACGTAGTATATCAGTACATCATTTCATAAAATAACCACAAATTTATTATATTAAGCGTTTGGATCTAGAGTAAATATCTTGGTCTTTTTGTTTCATCACTCGTAGTTTAAAATAATAATAAAAAAACTAACCCAGCCCATGCCAATTTCTCAATCTCTTTTTTCTCTCATCATTCTTAATGTCAATAACAGATAAAATTTACTTTATTTATTTAGTAAGAATAATTAATTCTTAATAGAATAAGTAAATTGTGCACATGCATCAAATGTGCCCAAATACTATATATGTTAAATTGTCAATATATCTACTAATTTGTGTAAGATGTATTTGTGTTCTTTTAATTATATGTAGTTTTGACTAAAAGGGTATTACTTGTGGTGCAATGCAATTTCAATACAAGATTTTCCGAAAATGTAGAACAAAATCTAATAACCAATACTTAACCATCTCTAATTACTAAATGAAGATAAATTTGTATTATGTTGCAATTTGGATTATGGATTAGTTTACATAATTTCTAAAAGCATAATCCAGGGGACATAATCACAATTTTACTGAAATAAAATTTGAATGTAAAATATATTTTTTTAAGGTAAAGCTGGTCTGATTTTCCATTTAATCTTCACCACGGGACTTACATATAGTTAGAATAGTTTGGAAATTTAATATATTACAACAGCAACCACCAAAAAAGAAAAAAGGTATAGTTCCATATTTTTCTAAAAAGGATGGTCCTATATGTTAAAAAGTAAACAAGAAGAAATTCGTTGATTACATTAAATATTATTATTTTCACGTGTTTTTGTTATTTCTTTGATCCAGGTACCATAACTGTTTAATGTACAAAGAAACTTACCTTTAAAATAAAAAAAGACACGCATGGAAATGGCAATGACCTAAATTTTTATAGCATTCAAAGATGAAAACTTTCAATCACATTTCAGATAACAGGCTATATTGTACACAGATTAACAAAGACTACAGAACAACAAATTTCACGTTCGTCATTGTTTTGTTGGTTGTAGGACTTGTAGCAAACTAAAAATTGACTACCCACTCTACATAATGTTTCCCTTTTCTTTCTAGCTAATTAATTTCTCAGCATCTCTTCCCCTGCTGGAATCATAAATAGACATGCAGGAAGGAAGTTGCTCTGATTTCGCCATGGAAGAACTCTCTAATAGTAACTTCCATTGAAAAAGTCGAGGTGACGCAAAATTTATACTCTATTGTACAACCAGCCTTCCCAAGAGAGAAACCTGCAACTCTAGTCTAGCTTCACAGTGGCGAAGCTTTAGAAATTATCCGTATCTTCATCTTTCATTGTTGTGCTGGGGCCTTCGTCAAAGCCAGATCCTGGGGCAAGCTCATTTAAATCAAGAAAACGTCTCTTTTGTACACCAACCTCATCTTGATCTGGGCTATCAGCCTTTTTTGGTACTTGATTTTGCTGCTCCATCTCCACTGTCCCAGTCTTGTCTTCAGCAAGTGGTTCAGCCTTCATCTCCTGATCTTTATCATTTTGCTCGAAGTCTTCACTCTCACTCCCCAATGAGAACTCTGCATTCTCACTTACATATGTTTGCTTGTCCAACGGATTTGGTTTCTCAGGTTTCAAAGACTCATTCTCTGAATCCGATCCCTCTAATTGTCTGTAATCTATACGGTTTCTAGTAGCCCTTTTACTACGTCTTAGGCCCGACTGGAGCTCACGAACTGATCTTAGTTTAGTTTCCATCCTAGTGCGGCCTGACAATTTCCTAAATCTTGGAGGCTCATCACTATCCTCACTAACACTCAAAGAGTCTTCTTCTTCTTCTTCTTCTTCCTCCTCATCTTCAGCATTTTCTCCTTCCCATTGATACTCCTCATCTCCTTCAGAACTGCTGGACATCTTCCTCATTTCTTTCCTCTTCCTCAAATATTCTTCATCATAAACAACTTCCCCAACGATATCATCATCGCTGTCAAAGTCTGCATCATTATCTGAAACTGCTTCAACAAACTCCCTTGCTGAATATCGCTGAGGCCTCTGCCTACGTCGATTGCTGCAAATCATAAGACTATCAGTTAATTTGAGTACAAATTTTAGCATTAAAATAAATTGTGGTAGTAGTAGATGTACCCGCGATCCAATGGTTCAGAGTTATGGTCTTCATCAGTTTCAAAATAATCAGGAGAATTTGGTGATGGCATACTAAATGACGCTTGTTGAGAAATATGTGAAGGGCCACCCAATCTACCATTTGTAGGAGTTTCAGCTCTCAAGCCTTCTCTCCTGACAGTATGTTCAGGGGACGGCTGTTTTCTGCAGTTACCAGAAAAAATAAATAAGATATCAAACTGATATGTGAGTTCTACTTTGGTCTGGATTTCAGAAAGCAAACTACTACTGAATCTCTTGTGCAAACTCTTTTTACAATTGATGCATCTTATGCAAAACAAATACCCAAAAAAAAAAAAAAAAAAAAAAACCAACAACAATAAAAAGGATGTTTATAAAAAGTTCATGCGATGGAACATACTTGGTTATCTTGATAGCTTCATTGATTGATCGGTCATAATCATCTGCAAAAATCATCAAATGTAACAATGAGCTCTGCTTAAGAGGCATGCCTTGATATATTCAATATACACAAATATGAGCATGTGCAAAATATTGTTGACACTATCTTCTGGTATCACATGCAATTTTCTTGGGTGAGGAGAGGCTTTCTCCTCAATCCTAACCCAACTGCTGAACCAGAAGTAAACAAGTTTTGGGTGAAAATATTTACAGACCAAGGAACTTAGAGTAGAGGTTAATACTGTATGAGTCTTACCAAAAGTATAAGATACAGGTTTTCTGCCACGAAGGGAACGTCCAAGAGCAATCCCATCCACACCCATCATATTATCAAGAAGAAGAGCTTGTCTATGTTGTTTTTTCAACAACTTTTCTTTTCTCTGAGCATAGAACAAACATTAACAAATGTATATAGAACATAAACTTTATACGAAGAGGATTCAATGCGAGTAATTCAATGAAAACAATATGAATTAACTCAACAATTTTGCAACCACGATTACCATCTAGTCAAAAAAGTAGAAATTACCTTATGGACCTTCTCAATCTCCGGAAGCATGTCAATCTTTAATTTCTTTCCAACTGAAGCTTCAGTTCTATTTTTGCTTGATAACAGCTTCTCCTGAGTAACAGAAGGTGGACACGTTCAGAAAATTAGCACAAGGACAAAAAATAAAAAGAATGAGTATCTAGTTATCAGCACAAGGTCCAAACTCATAGTTTATTGATCTGAAGAAATTAGGGTATGTGATAAATGTCAAAAGCAGAAGGCTGAAACTCAACTACTCGAGGAACAAAATGTATCCTTGAAAAGTTTTTGAGACCCAAAGTTGAATGCTATGCCCAAGAGTTGAACAGCCGGACATCACATGTGAAGCACTTCTAAATTACAGTGCCTGATGTATCAACCTGAAACTAAACTTTCTCGAACTTCAATCTGAATTAGAGGGAGGGAAATGAATCGCTTTCTAAATTCTTCTTTCTCTTCATTTTTCAACCCTTTTCACTTAGGTTTTGGCTGGTTTTTTTGTCCTTTAGTATCTTATGCAGTTATAAATAAAAGGTTCCCTTGAAAACAAAGCAAGTCTGGCCCATAAATATTGGTCAATTTAACACTAACGACTAATGATGTATTATTTAACACTAATGACTAATGATAAGTTATTTCTTGGACATCTTTGTGTGTTGCGCATCCAGAAAAAGGCCTCAAGCGTATCTATATTTCCTAGTCCAACGAGCTAGTAACTTATTATATAAACAGGTTCACAACTATGGTGATTTGGGTTTTGTTGTGTTGTGTCAATATGTTGGATTTATACATCTTCAGTGGAAGATCTTCACCATAGCAGATTCAAGAACGTGCAGGCAGAAGAAGCCCCCAACCTCCCCGCTGTGCTGCCCTCGTGGTACTTTGAGTGGGAGCTAACAACAATCACACTACTAAAAGACTTCAAAATACAGCTTTATTGGTGCAATAAATATGAGGACACGACTCAATCCTTTAATTATCTGTAAGATACATATATATAGTATCTAAACTTGGATGCAATGCCCTTAAGTTGACATGTATTGGTCAAAGTGATTTTTTTACATATAACAAGAACCATGAGTACTTACAGAAACATCTTCAAATTCATCCAAATTAGTTGCAGCCGTTTCCCACTGGTAACACGAACTAGGAATAGGTGGTACACTTTTCCCTTTTCCTTTCTTTACCTCCACTTTTCTAATCTCTCGGTACAACCGCTGACCAATGACAGGATCATCTTCATACCTACAATGGTAAACAGTGTTGGTACATTTATCATTAAAACTTATATGGTCAATATATTGCACTTACTGTCATGAATTGAATTCTACTTATCTTGATACTCTTATAAGGATAAGTACACGAAAAGAATAAAATAACATTTACTTCACAAGATCTTTAAAAACTGATAAACTATAGCAAGGATGAGGAATTACCAGTAAGAGATTCCATGGGAATCACCCCCAATACGTTCCTTACGGAATGCTGAAAGATGAACACCATGTTTTATTGAGTCATCTATATAGTTTCGAATATCTTCTTGCTGTGAAATAAGAAATATCATTCAGCTCTTTATGTAGCAAGGGAAAATATATATCAGAAAAGGAAATGTCAGCTACACAATCTCCACCACTTCTTCAGTATCTTGGTCCAACCTTTAGCCTTCTCAAAATACGTTAATTTTATACTTATTGTGTTTTAGTATTCTACAATGCCTGGGAATTCTGACAGCACTGAACTATACCCTTAAACTAAATTACAGTTCTTTAGTTTCAGTTATAAAAGCAAAATACCTAGTACTATTTCAAACAGAAACTCCGTTCACCTAATATGGGAAAGCTAATAGATAAAGAAATATGCAAACCATGAACTGATATCCATAAGACAAAAGAACAAAGAGGTTAACAATGTAGAAATTGTACTTGAATATAATATAATAAGAAATGGTTATGATAGGAGAGACAATTAAAACCAGATCAATATTTAAGCGGCAACACAATAGAATTCATAGAAAAATATGAAGGTGATTCTATACCTCAACTCGAATATCACACAACGCTTTCAAAATCACCACTCTGACACCAGGATCGAGTGTATTATATGCCTCAATCTCAGTTCTATCAAATAGATGTGGTAAACCCTGGTTATACATCAAATCCACAGCAAATTTATGACTTAGAAAAACTAAAAAGATACTTACCCATGTGATGCAACAATTGGTAGCTCCCCATCTGCAACCTGAAACAAAGTACCAAACCAATTAAGATCACCAATTAGCACAATTGGAATAGACGTTCCAAATGAAAAAGAGGGAGGATTAAAAAGCTTAGTAATCTACCCAATGCCACCAGTCCCTTAACTTTCTGCATAGAACAGTAATCCAAGTATTTGGTCCAAGAGCCATTCGGGTGACAGGAGGAATTGCCTTTCAATATAAACATAATCATAAGAAATCAGAAACCGTACAAAAGATTTGCACAAGCTCATCAAATAAAGCTGTGATATTTTTTTTTTAAAAACATTATGCAGTATATAGCAACACTTAAAATACAGCATTGATATGGAGTTCCCTGCAATGGAAACTCAATATACCTATGGTTAACAAATTTGCTTCTTCCCCACACAGAAATGAAAGTGAAGTCCAACTCCATTAACCTTGCATACCATGAATTTTAAAAGAGAAATACAAGGGAGAATACTTTTTGGATCTGGAGGTGCACCAGCAATACCTAACCAGGAAACAAATTTTAGTTCAAGCTATGTAGGTTGTACGTTGCTCGCATGTAGTTGTCCTCTTTTCACAAATTGTTATGTATGTACAAGAACCAAGACCTGTGCCAAATTAAATTTGCTCAAGGACTGATGAATCCCATTTATTGATTCATATTGTGACATAAAAAACACCCCCTTTGTCCTTGAAGGTTGATAAAGGTACTGAGGAAAAGGTCGACAGTGCAAAATTTTAACCTCAGAACTGCAGTTAAATATGGAATTCTAGTTTTAATATCAAAAGATTCCATAAGAGTACTGGGATCCAATATGTGGAAAATTTCACTTAAAACCCTTTTACTTTGTAATTTTTTCTTAACTTGACTGAAAAATGTATTTATCTCAATCTTTCAAAGACAGAGGTACTAAGCTTAACCTTCTGACAAAAATGACCAGAAAAGTTGCATTCTAAAAGAGTGATGAATATGTCAAATGCTCACCCAAAACTCATCATAGTTTGAAAAGGATGAATAGAAACAGATTACAAACAATATTGGTCATTATTGGTTACAGGGGTTCTTCTCATTTTTATAGTCTTGACTAAGTTGTTAAAAGGTAATACTAGCATGGAATCTAAAGCTATGTCACATGTACTAGCGTAAAGGCCGAAGGCAATAAGAAAACTAAGAAACATTAAGAAATCAAACAATGAAAATAGGAATCTAAATCTATGTGCAACATTAAGAACCAAATGAGATTTTCTATTTTATATCTATCAGAGACGATGTTAGAATTTTCCGATAGGTGAACATTTTTAGAATTCTTGAAGAAAATCAATCATATTTTAATCCAGACTGAAGAGGTTGAGTCTGAGAGTTCATTGGATGGTACTTCCAAGAAAGAACTATTGATTTATGAGGGATATATCACAATGCTTCACTCTTTATCTTATCCCTGCTAGAATGCCTATTCTAAGCCATCAAATAAGAATGTCAATATGGGATTGCGTCAATCGTTCATTTCTCAAGGAAGAAAGTTGGAATTTTTTTATGGACTGCCACCAGTCTACCACAAATCAAGACTGGTAACCTATACATAAAGTAAATCCAACTACAGATTGACATTCTACAATAACAAAGAACTTCCACACTTTCTACAAAAGTTTCACTGCTGATCTATCAGTGGTTTCCTATCAGGCCTTATTATCAAGCCCAATCTTCTTTATTTGTCACACCTCCAACATAAAATAGTACGTACATTCTCTTCACCAATTAATGGACTGGTTAAACAGCAAAGCATGCATTAGCATTTTCTTCTTCCTTTTTTCTGAACTTCAGTTTATAGATTGACCAAATTACAAATAATGATTGTATTCTGCTTGTGCTATTGATCTTATACATAAAGAAGGACAACCAAAACATTGAGAGACTGAAACCTTGAACATAAGGAGTAAGCACCACTACTTATTTATAAACTACAACGCGGGAGAACTTGCAATTTTGGCTACTTGGAAGTGAAGACTCTAGTTGCCTCTACAATTTTGATGGAACAGAAAACACAAGAAACCACAATGGAATATGTATTTAACAAGCCAATTTTGAACTAACCATTATTATAATGAGAATTAGTTACGAGATCATGTAAACTCGTACAGAAGCAACTGGAGATACATAAAATTAAATAATCTATATAATTCCTTATAATCTTTCTAAGAGTTCAACTCTAGCCAATGAACGTGCAAAAGCAAAACGCACTTTGTTCATGCATAAAGCTATTACCTTTATACAAGAACATGAGTGTTACCAACAAAAAAGAACATAGTGAGACAGTTAGCTCCATTAAGTAGCTCTAGCACTACTTTAAATTCTCTAAAAAGGAAGAGAGGGGAAGGAAGGGGGTGTGATGCTTCCAAAGGATTTCTAACGTCCGAGTCATATGAATTGCAAATTAACTACATCAACCACATATCCCTACAGGAATGAGTGTTGACAATTGCATGCAAATACGCAAACTGATTCATGGATGCAAGGTTTATAGTTGAAGCAATAACACCAACCTTCAACAAAGGAATGTGTATATCACCCAGTGTACTATTTGGTGTAATCAACGCTGTTTCGAACTCCTCTGCAGAGAATTCCACTTTGATATTCAAAAGGGGCCTAAAAACCTACAAGAAAACAAACACATCAGCCTCACACACAACAGACAACAAGAAAGCATCACAGTTCCACGGCAAAGAGTTAGCTCACATTTAAGAAATTAAGAATTGAACCCAATTCCCACATTGACCTAATAGTCCAACGTGGCAGCTGCGAGGGCGGTGGCTCCCCAACGAGCGGGGTCACGATCTTGCTACATTGCCGGTCCTGTGGCGGAGACGGGGGCGGAGACTCCTCCCGTGGTGGTGGAGGCCGCTCCTTCCTCTTCTGCTTCCGCTCGGCAGCAACAACTTCCGCCTCAGCTGCAGCGGCAGCATAGAGCCGGGCGGCGGAGCGTATAGTACACGCCCGAGAGGGCCTTTCTCTCCTAACTACTGTATTGTTATTAGTGTTGTTATTATGGTTAGAGTTGTTGTGAGTATTTTGCGTTTTATTTTCTTGGGAATCGGAATGGATCGGAGAGGATGGGTGGCCGTCGGACATAGTGGAAGGGGGATCGGAGAGTGGCGTGGGATTGTGTGCGGAGGGGTCACACAGAGAGATCATGGGGTTGCATTGAAGGGGTTAATGACCACCCTAAAACCATGAAACATGAATCAATAAAAAAAATTAGAGAGAAGAAAGAAAGTAAGACACAGAGGTGGGGTTTGAGAGAAGAAAACAAAAGCCCTTCTTTCTTCTCCTTCCTCACTTTTCTTTTCTTCTCTTCTGTGTGTTGGATGTGAGGGGAGGGAAAATCGGGATTGAAGAGAGAGAAAGACGGGAAGGGAAGAGAGAGAAGAAAGAGAAAAGGGGGAGAATAAAAATTGGATTTTTGGGTGAAGGAAGAATTGGGGATTTTTATGGGGATGTTGAGTTGAGGGTAAAAAGCCAAAAAGAAATAAATTAATTTGGTAAAAAAAAGTTGTTATGTCTGTGCTGTATGTATATCGTGAAGAGATTGAAATTGATTTTTCTGGAAGTTGAGAATTTTAACAATGCTGCGGTTTGAGTAATTTAGGGCAGAGATGGCAAAGAAACCATTCTCGACTCGTCGAGGCGAGGTTTGGAGGGCAGAAGGCAACAGAGTGTATAATGATGTCCGTCGATCACCGAGTCATGACCCGCTCATAAGACCATTGGGTTCTCTTCTTTTGAGGTTCGTACAATTCTAGTCCTAGTCAAAACTATATTCATCTTCATGACTCCAGCACTCCAACCCCCAACCCCGCTGCCCTCTTCTTCTTTTCTCTCTCCCCACCCTCGGCCAACCCCCACACCCCCGCCAACGCACCCCACCCCAGTTTTTGTTTTATTTTTATTAACTTCTTAAATATGATTGATAGGATAACCAGTCCTTTATTTTTGTATCGAACATTTCCTGCAATTGTATTTCCTAACCTTTTATAACTTATAATTCTGACTCCGATTAATAATAATTATTAACTTTAATATTTATAATCAAAATGTGACAGGTACAGTTGTACAAGTCATATTCCGTATTTAATTTATATTTCTTCTTCTTCAAGTACTAAAGCATGTGATGTTCGTTGCTGATTTTTTGGATTTTCTGTATTTTTCCTTCAAATTTTGGTAAGTGCATAACACAGAGAACATATAGTCTGATTTTTCCTTTAAATTTGAAGGACAATTTTGTCTATAACGTTCATGTCTGCTACTTTTTTCTTTGTTATCTTAAGATTTTATGTGAAACTAATTAGCGATGTACGACATTATTATAATTTAGATCTGGTCAAAATTTATTCATGATGTTTTTTTTATCAATTTTATTTTGTCTCAAGTCAATTTTGCGCGCAAAAATTTATCGAGGAAAGTTAAATTCTTGTATTTAACATTAACTTTTCATAACAACTTAGTCAGTTTATTATAATAGTATTTTTTGTTCGCCAACCTATTGAAATGTATTTAATTACTATTAAGTACATAAGATTCAAGAGAATTTGCTGTAAAAATGACATTTACAATGATAATAATGTGATGCAATCATTATGTTAGTTTTGATTGATGAAGTAATTAATGATATGATCCAAAAATATTTATTTAAATCTTATGTAAATGATATTAGTAACAACAAAATATAATATTGTAAAATATGAATAATTGTAGTTACATAAACAAATTCGGGGTCTGATCACAAAGCGATTTCATTTCTTATTCAGAGCGGTCAATCTTTGAGATCGAACCGCCTATGGAAAGTCAAACAACACAACGAATCCGGAACTAGCAAACGTGGTGGATTCTTCTGCCCCGGGCTGAGGTGGGGTGGGGGCTGGTGTTGAGAACCAGCAAAGGTTCTCAACATTCCCTTTGGCAAAAAGACTTAATAAAGGCACATATGGTATCATATCATCAACATTGCTTTGACATTGTCACTAAACCAAAGAAATAACAGGATGCAATATTATTACACAATAAAGTATTAATTGCTGGGTGTTGCATCCTAAACTAAAAGTTTAAATTACAAATAAATAGTAGATTGAAATTAATCATAATACTTAGAGTGTTTGGGACCGATTTAGATTAACTAAGCGCAGAAAACTTTTCTATTACAATCTTGTCTAACTTTGTTAACACCCTTTTTCAACCCGTATTTTGTTCCTTCTGAAAATACTAATTACACGGACAAATATTATTGAACTTAAAATATTTTGAAGTTTTTTACTTGATATTTGTATTTAAAAAAATATATTTCGATAAATCTTCATTTAAATTAGTTATATCCATATTATACTATACTATATAGTTGCGAAACAAGAGTTGATGCCTTACTGCTGGTACCCAACACCACCCTAGAGTAGCATATTATAGCAGTGTAACCTTGTTACAAATTCAACAAATAGAAACCTCAAAGACTAAACATTCCCTTTGGCAAATACTTAATAAAGGCGCATATGCTATCAAATCATCAACAGTGCTTTGACATTATCACTAAACCAAACAAATAACAGGATACAACATTATTACACAATAAAGTATTAATTGCTGACTGTTGCATGCTAAACTAAAAGTTTAAATTACAAATAAACAGTAAGAGAAAATCCTAAACTAATGTACATGTGAAGTGCAGTCTCACCATACAAAACCAAATCACCAGTTTCTTTCTTTAAACAGATGATACATACATATATATTGGCATGGACTAGACTAATCCCAGAAATAGCAAACAAACAGAAAAGAAGAAGAGCACCCAATATTTACAAGGTCTCATTAAAGAGTTTGCTTGTGAAGGAGTTGAGGCTGGAGTGTTTGCATTGGTGTTGGTACTTTGTTTAGTGCAAGTGTACTTGCAGCGACTAGGAGGAACAATTCTGTACACACCACTACTCGTTAGGACAAAATTATCCTTACTATTGTCCTCCCCAAATGAAAAAATGTAACCCAAAGCTGGAACTGAATTTCCAGGCTTATAGGTACAAGCTATAGGAGAATCTTTAGCACAACTGAATGGAATCTTGGTAGATGTAAAATTCCCACTGTTTTCTGGGGTTTCTATGCCTGTCCATACAGGCCCCCCATATAAATCTGCATAGATGTAGCTGCAAAAGGGTCACTTGATAATGTTAGTACAAAGAAAGTTCGGAGCTTTTGTCTCAATATTTTCAAGAACTTAGTTTTCACCATTGTTCGAAAAGTCCCGGGCTACTCTGATTAGTTACCCTCCTAAGCGCTAAGTAGTTTTCTATTGCTTGCACCACTGCCTAGCGCTGTCTAGAGCTTAAGTTTGCCTAATTCCAACTAATCCCGTATAATACTCGTCTACGCACCTAGACTTTTATAACACTAATTTTCACCTTTGAATTAGGGGCTTAGGGGGGGGGGGGTAGGTACTCTTAAGTTGTTTTGAAA
This sequence comes from Centella asiatica, assembly GCA_014636745.2. Lineage (NCBI taxonomy): Eukaryota > Viridiplantae > Streptophyta > Magnoliopsida > Apiales > Apiaceae > Centella > Centella asiatica. The sequence continues at coordinate 15,735,336 of CM025785.1, forward strand.
TGTCTGATGAAAAAGAGAATTAACTCTTACCTTCCATACAAGCATGGATCAGTCATTGACCTATAGAAATATCCACCAGTGATGGACGCTGATCCTTCATTTGCACTTATATCAGAGTGAGTATATCCCATGACAGGGAAAATCGGACTTATGGAATTTAGAGATGTATTTCCTCCGGGAGACTTTAGAGGAAAGTAAGGATTGGGGCCCTCATAAGCGCGCCAGCCATAGTTTCCATCCTTGGTGATGATATCGACCTCTTCATAATGATCCTATGGGACAAGTAAAAAACACTGTCAGATCAGTTAAGAAGGTAGAAAATCTACGAGTAATAATGTCTTTTCAGGAAATTCAACATCCAAATTGCCCAAGAACGCTTTAAGTGTTGTTGTATAGTACAATAGTTTAATGCACTTTAGAGCGTTCAGATTCAAAATTTCTGAATTCTTTACTTGGTAGTAACAAATTAAAAATACCTGGCCTACGTCTGCGCACATGAAATAAGAAGGTCTAGAAGAATCAAAGCTGCATCTCCATGGATTTCGAAATCCTAAGGCCCATATCTCTGGCTGTAATTCTTTATCTTCAGCATATGGATTGTCTTCAGGGATTGAGTAGTTTCCCCATAGACCAAGTCTACTAATTTCTGCTGCACCTGGAACAACCGTAACAAGCAGCAGTCCTTGTAAGCAATTAATCTGAAACTTTTTCTACATAGATTTTTATTCTGTATTCAATCGCTTACTTGGTATGTTATCGATGTCAAGCCTCATAATCTTCCCAAGCAATGATTTTTTGTTTTGGGAGAAATTGTAAGGATCACCTAAACCTCCACCATCTCCCATCATAAAGTATAAATACCCATCTGGTCCGAAAAGAATCTGTCCTGCATGATGAGATGTAAATGGCAGACCCATGGTAAATATCCTTCTCACTTCTACTGGTTTAGCTGCCTGCAAAGAAAAGGTCAAACTCATTTCCAGTCAAGGAGTTTAACAAAATAAGCACCCTCCCCCGCCCCCTCTTCCCCCATTAAACCCCAAGAAAAGAAGTTGTGTCTAGATGTATGTACCATAGAAGATTGCGAGGTACCATTAGAAGTATATTCTGCTACAACAGTATGATATTGGCATGGCTGGGCACCATTATCAGAGCTTAATTGTGAAGGATCACAATTGACATCCGAGTTACAAGAACATCTTCCTGCGCATCCAGGCCACTGTGACTTGTCACAATTAAATGAAGCAAAGAACCTGCCATTTTGTGTGAAATTCGGGTGAAATGCAATCCCCATCATCCCCAATGCAATGTTGAAATAAACCTCATCAGTCAAGTCCAAGAAGGGGTTCGATTCATCAAGTTGCATCGTACCTCCTGACCCTTGTTTGGGAATTGTTGCCAGATAAATCTTTCCAGGCTGACTTGAGAAAAAGGCGCGATTAGAGCCATCAGGATGTGCCACCATGTTGAGGAAAGAGCCATTATCTATTTTCTCAAGGCACATCCCACTAGAGGGACTTGGAAGACTCTTGTTGTCTAGGATTATGGGTTCACCATCAAAGCACACTGAATCATCTCCTGAAGCTCCACCAAATGCACTACAGAAATCTGTTTTAGATTGCCAGATATCAGTAAGCTTGCTACTGGAGTTTGAAGGTGTTACTGGTTTGCCTAGTAAAGGAGCTGCAAAGGGTGAATTTATAATTGATACATTGTGACATGTATCCCACACTTTAGAGCAAAAGTTGCTTGTTGATTTGGTTGTATTGCAAAGTAGAGCAACTTGCCGAGGAGAAGAATCAACACTATAAAGCTCTGCTGAAAACTGATCACATCTCTGTGATAATGAAGATAACATAAGATACTCATAAAGATTATTGAGATATAATCAAATAATGCAATATATGGAATTATATTTATAAGCAAGAACATTGAAGCTAAGATTTACGATTTCAGTAATAAAGAAATGTATGAGAAGCAAGGATAAATTCTTACAGCACATAGGATTGATTTAACTAAAGAAGCACACCCAAAATCAGATATGTTCATTGCTGCAAATTGCTTCTGCACACTCAAATCTTGGCTGGAGTTGCAGCATATTGACCCTTTATAACGGCAGAATGCCAGTGGAGTCTTGGAGATAAAGGGTGCCCCTGCACCAGAAGAACATGCAAAAAATTCAGAGTTTAGAACTTAGCTAAACTAATAGCTGATAAAGATCAAAACTTTAGTACTAAAACAACACCATGAGAATGAAAGAAAGAGAAGGAATTAAGAAGCTTACTTGAATCAGTACACAAAGGGTGTGAGAAGGAAGGGAAGATTTGAAGGTTCAAGAAACTCAACAACAATAAGGCGATCAAACCACAATTAGTAGCCATGCCAACAAACTGAGAAGAGAACCAGAAGTTTTTACAGATATAAAGCCTTTCTGGGTTTCAACGGATCCTGTTCCATTATTCTGTTGGCATATTTTGGCATCTCTCGACTCTTTAATACAAACTTTTAGAAGGAAAAAATGTTTTCCCTTTTCTTTTTCTTTTTTTTTTTCCCCTCCAGTCCCTTTCTAATATCCAAGCAAGAACAATTTGACATTTTCCTATTTGTCAATTGTGATATAACGGGGGGGTTCCCATAGTTGACTTTACATCTTATTTAAAATAAATTTTAAGTTTTTGGTGGTTGAGACATAATACACATTACATATTTTTAGAGAAGAAATTTATTTTTATTTTGGTGGAACCAGGTTGGATGGATCTTGGTTGGTTCAACAATATCTTGAACCCTGGGTATAAAATATACTAATGATGGTTTAGATCTTGTAATCTTGTATAAAGAATAATGTACAATAATATTCAAGTACATATTCTAGACCCACTTGCTGTCTTGGTTTTACTCTTTGAAAAGCTTAGAAAACACTAGCAGTCATTCAAGGAAAACAAACACAGTACGTATTTAAATACAAAGTGACCTTTGAAACTAAGAGAACAGTTGGATGAGAAAAAATGGAGATCGAAATTTTTTCTCCTATATATAACGGCAATAACCTATTTCATCTAATACTTAAAAAAGGTAAAATTTAGCGTTATCAATTGTATGGGGAAAAAATTCAATACCCATTCGAACTAAGTGATTGTGACACATTTACAATTGTAATAAAAGAACAATAGTACAGTTACTGTTGATGTATTAACAATAATCTTGACATTGAAGCAGTTAAGAAGCTGAAAATGGTGAGAGTTGAAATCCTCCGCATAACATTTGGTGATCGTATTTGTCTCATTCTCACACATGAACGATATCATTATGTGATTTTGATGAAATTTTAAATTTCGATTCCTATATAGGTGCGATGAAAATCTTAACGGGTATAGTCATAAAGAACACTGACTAACGTGAACGCGGTAGTAGATATTTTATCTCTTTTTTCATTTTCTTTTTTGCACAAAAGAAAAAGAAAAAGAAGCTCAAGATGCGGAGAAACAATGCTTAGGATTAAAAAAAGCTGCAAACAGTGGGAGGTAAAGCAAATAGACATTCTTTAATGAGCACGTACTCAAGTTTTTCTCTTTTAAACAGATTAAATAGTATAAATATTGCATCTCGTGACCTACAAGGGAGTCTCAAGAAGCACATTATACCGCATGGTAATATGTTGACCCTTGTGCATGAAAGACGAGAGACTTTGGTCGACGGGTAAAAAAAAAAGTTACACTTAAAAAATAATTGGTTCTAAAAAAAATTACATTTAAAATTTTCTTTTGTTATTTTATTATAAATTTAAAAATTTTTAATTACAAACTTATAAATCTCGTCGTAACTTAAAAATTCATAACAAATTTTATGAGAAAAATTTATTATTTATATATTTAATTTTTGATCAAAAATGCAAAACTAATAATTATCAAAAGTTAATACTGTGGACAGCCGAGGAACTCTATCAGATACGTCATCACGTTCGTCAGTTTAAGCATACCAACAACAATGTTATCAGATGTCTTTTATTTATTTTTTTAATACAGGAAAAATGGAGGAGAAATCAACGAGGAAACGTTATTATTTTTGGTAAGGTTTTATTAAGATCGAACTAACTTGGGTTCCATGAATGTGAACGTGACAAGATTGTCAGGAGCATCACTTGATTAATATTATTATTGCAAGTTGTAACTTGTATTAAAATTAAAACTAACACTTTCTATTTCAAAATTAGAGTTATATTTTTTCTGTAATATCATTTATATATTTTATAATTTCTTTTCATATGAAATTGTAAATATATTAAAAAAATATAAAAGTTTATAATTAAGAATAATTTTTATATTCTTCATGATATTTCATTTAAAATTATTAAAAATAAAAAATTTACTTCAATTTTGAATTATAAAATTTCACAAACATATTTAATGTGAAATAAATTTTATCTCTAATTTTGAAACGCGTATAGTATTAAAATTCATGCACATTATTAATAAATTTATTATGATTTATTTGATTATAATTACTTGTTTAGTATTAGTTTAATTAATTATTTTAATTATGATTTGTTTGTAATAATTTCTCAATTTAATTGTCATTAATCAAACACAACAAATCACATCTTATTTTGTGATTATGTATTTTAATTATATAAATTTTATTAATAGTTACTTTTATTATACCTAATTTGATTCTAATTACCTAATTAAGAGAGTCTGAAACAAACGAACCCACTCCTAATCAACTTAATTTGTAAACAATGCTCTCGTGTGTGTGTCTATATGTGTGTTAAGTAATGAATGATGATTCTTATTTGAAAGAATGAAGTCAAGCTAAGGTTTCCAAGCATAAGGTTTCCAAGCAGAGGTCGGAAGAAGTGTCTTCTGCTTAATCGGAATAATCCGCGGAAACAAGCACTACTTTTTATATATAGACAAATTCTCTATTTATTTCATCTACACCAGATTCCCTAATATATAATATATTATAATAATATAATAATATTTTAAATTTTTATTATTTATATTTGTTAATTCTTTAATTAATAAATAATGTGTTATTATACATTAAAATATATTATATGTATAATTTATCTATATATCACATTTATATATGTAAAACAATTATAATATAATATTAAAATATCAGTACATATAAATAATATATTAAACATTTTAAATCACATTTTAATATATTATAACATATAATATCAATATATGAATAACATTAATTTAATATTTATATATTATGTATTAGTTTTATATATTATAATATATTAATATTATATATGAAATACTATACAATAATCATAATATAATATAATATTTATATAATACAACAAAAATAATTATAATATATATGTTAATATTTTATATTAATGTATTAATTAATCATTATAATATTGTATTAATGGATTTCAATATAAATAAAACATTAGTTTTTATATTAAATTAATATATAATATTTTAACACAAATGATATATATATATATATATATATGTATATGTATATATATATATTGATATATTATTAAAGTAGAATTATAGAATAATATAAAATATAATAAAATAATATTATAATTTTGATGAATATAAATAGTGATTTTATAAATTTAAGAATTTACTGTTTACAATTATTAAATTAATTTTAAAATAAAAATATTGGTATTATTCATATTTTTTTTATGTTTTATTAAATTTCTCTAAATATAAGTAAACAAATTGAGTTTAAGGGAATGGATGCTCGTATACACGCATAAGTAAATTTATTTAGAATATGCTCCCTTGGTAGCTGTAATCACTTACATTTTACATCATTTACATTCTTATATATAAATTGCACCAACTTTTAATGAACTTCGTGCACACAAGACTACACAACGATTTCTCTTTTTTATTTTCAACACAAATTAAATACTCATGGGAAGGTGCTGATCCGTCTGACAACCAATTTGAAATATATATTCCATTATAAAGACTAAGTTTAACTTTAGTATTGCCGCTTTAAAAATAATATTATATATATATATATATAGTCACATTTAGGACAGTAAATAGAATCAAATGGTTTGTGATTCACTCGTACTCGATTTAAAAATTAATCGATTCCAATTTGATATAAAAACGAATCAAACGTGATACTCTATTTAAAGTTCAATAAGTTAAATGAGTAAAATCTGAGTATATCAGCGCTCGTTCAAATATACTCGCGAGTAGTTCGCTTTCTCTCTTTATATTAAAATATCATAATATTTTTTACAAATATATAATCAATTATGTCTTAATAATACTTTTTAATATTATACATATTGAATTATTATATATAACTTAATATTAATGTTAATAAAATTTATGAACATTAATATTAAATATTCATATTTAATGTTCATAAATAAAATGAATTATTATATATATCTTTTATCCTAAAAAAATAAAAAATTGTATTTATTATGAAATTTTTACCAAATTTATGTGTTCGTGAGTAGTTCGTAATCAACTCAAATTCGATTATAACAGAATCTGAGCACCAAATTTCTATTCAACTAAATATTCGAGTATTAAAAAAATTATTACAATAGAATTTGAGCACAATACTATTTATTCGAATTTGATTCGTTTACACCCTTAATCACTGTCTAAAAATTTATGTAAACGTTCATCTACCTATCTATCTATAACATTTATTTTACGGTGTAACTTTTATATAATATAATATACGTGTTTAGAATTCATAACTCTTGGCCAATGGCCAAATCAAATTGGCTTATTTCAAACTTAAATCTATATGTACTCTGTACTTTATAAAATTATAATCACACGTATAAACACTATATGAATCTACATCTATTTTGTAAATCAAATTAAACTTAAAAGTGAAAAACAACCTGAGATATATGGAGTATCAATTATCAGTTTGTGAGATAAATAAACAAATAGGAGAGAATTCAATCTGTTTGACTATTTAGAGAGGGACCTGTAAATCTGTAATGACATTGATTTTTTTTAATATGTAGAGCTCACAAAGTCTACGGACAAGGACAATGAAATAAGGGCACCCGATAGATGTGAAGATTTAATTAATGAATTATCCGCCGTATTATATATAATTGTACTCTCCTAGTCAAGCTGCAAATATTGGTTGTTTTTTTTTCTATTGCAGGGTCAAATATGTCATCAATCACGATTACTAAGACTTAAACTCTCAACGTAACACAAACGTTTACTGAATTTTAACAACTGAACTTGACTGCAAATATTGGTTTTTGTTTGTATGTAAATACAATATCCACATATTCCTCAGAGTTCAGAATAACCAAATCTGCAGCTTCTAGGTCTTCAAAAATTTATTTACTTTAATTTGAAAAGAAAGTGTCCACTACAACATTTTCTCTAAAAAATACTTCGTACTCAGTATACAAATATTATTTTTTTATTCTTGAAAATTCCTATATATATTAAAGATGTACGTAGTATACAAATATTATTTTTTATTCTTGAAAATTCCTATATATATTAAAGATGTGACCCTTAGAGTAACTATCATGGACATTTTGGGTTAATCATTAAAAAAGATAAAAAGGAAAAAAATAATCTACGAATCCACATCTTCTTACTCACACGAATAACTTCTTCACAACTTCTCAATTTATAAATTAATTTAGTTTATTACAAAAAATGAAATATTTAACACAGGCATACACACATATTATCATTTTATCTTTAGTTTTTTTAACAATTAACCTTTTGATATCTTTAAAATTTTAAATTAAAAATAATTATTTGCACACACAAATGTGTTGGTCCCCCTAAGGCTCTAGTACCGAGTACTCATTTCGTTAAAAAAAAAAAAACAGTTACATTTAGAGAAAAAAAATTATTTCAAAAAAGAATTACATTAAAATTTTTTTTTATTATTTTGTGATAAATTAAAACTTTCAATTAAAAATTTATAAATCTCGTCATAAGTTAAAGATTCATAACAAATTTCATGAAAAAAACTTATGACTTATACATTTAATTCTTGATCAAAGATACAAATTAAGAGTTGTCAAAAATTTAAATGTTACTCTTCTTGTGTAAGAGATGAAATATAATTTAAGGGTATTCGGTAGTTGAATGTAAAATGATTTCAAGTGCATTTAAGTGAATAAATTAGGTAGGAGCTGGAGGGATATCCAAATATAAATTGCTAGCGTATTATTATTACCACCTGTCGTGGATACAGATCCTCCCTTATAACTGAAGAGTGACGGAGGTTTTAGTTTCTTCTGCAATGAGCTAATGGTGTCGGGAATATGGAGAAAAAGTAATAAACTTACGTACATAAACTTAGCTCAATAAAAGCTTAGAAATTCATATATCGACAAAAAGAAACGGGTGGACTCCACTTGAATAAAGAAGGAGAGTAATAGATTATCACGCGTCAAATTCTGATCGATTACATAAATGTTAAACAAAATAAAAAATAAAAAGTACTAGAATTTTACATGGTTCCCTTAGTCAAGTAAATAGAAATAGTGCATTCACCATCTACAAAGTTGGATATATTGTTGAAGTCTCCTTCAGTATATTTATATCATTCAATTGCTTATCTAAAGAACTGCAGCTCCAACTGCTGCAGATAGCATAAGCTGCATCTTCCTGGCCCTTTCTGATTACTTAATAATTCCAGAAGAGAGCAAATATCTAATTTCTTTTTAAACAAATAGTCCTGTGGGGCACTTGGATTAAAGCCAGAGACATTAAACTTTGTAAATGCAGAATTGATAAGAAATATGGGATTGGAAAATGAATAAACTCATCAACAAACGCAATAGCAATTGCTGAATTCTAGTAAACGACAGTGTCGTGTGGCAGCTGACAATAATTTTCTGCAGCAATTTTTGAAGCAGCATGCTTCGTAGCATTTTGTATGAATTGTGCCGATAACTTCATTGAACTGCACCAATGAAGTGCAGTGGTAGCTTCATTGAAATTGAATCCAATAACTGTCGAAGTTGCTAGGAAGAGACTGTTTCATGGGTTGCTGCCTGAAATTTATTGGCAATGAATATGATGGTGGCAGTGTCAGCAACAACGTTGATCGTAATTTTTAACATTGTCACTGCACTGACGATAAGTTATGGTCCCATCCTTTCATGCCAGATTCACAACTCGAAGTTTGATGTCTCTAACTCTAAACAAAGTGGGCACTGGAATATCTGGTTCATCTCTCAAACACAACCAGCTTTGTTTTTCACCAGAATAGCTTGGGAAGGTTTGAGTAGATATGGGAAGTCCTTCAGTTCATATTGACTAGCACACCCAAAGGTTACTGTCGATAAAAATGGATTACTGGGAATGGGAACTTCCCATTTTGTCTTCAACCTCTTGAACTCCATTTTGTGTCTAAGCAATTATGGAGACATATTTAATGCCTCACTGAAACGAAATGCTTGTAATTAAGGTAATATACTAATATATTAAATAATTATGATATTATCTCGTACTAAGATCTTTACCACACTTGCACTAATTTGAAGAAGAGGAAGAGGGCTGGCCATAAGTTTCTCTATGCACTCCATAAACAATGCACAACCAACAAAGAAGGAAAAAAAAAATATGAAGGGGGCTAAGAAGAAACAGACCTCAATGATCTTAAGAATATTATCACAGCAGTGAGCGGCATACGGTTTCCTCCTTTCCAAATTTTAATGATGCTAGAAGCTATTCCATTTCTGCAAAAGTGAAAGCAAGAAGAAACACTTCTTGTTAAGCATATTTTAGAACAGAACAAATGTGATTATTTACTATTTAGAAATAAAAATATAATCCTTAACTTTATACACTTTTTTGAAGAAACTTTAGTAACCACAAATTTCATCCATATTTACTTACTGCTTCAGAATGCAAAGGGGAAATGCCAGCAGCATTTGAAGGCTCTAACCAATACAACTCGACATTACATGAAGGTACTTCAACTGGTAAGAGTCTAACGCTATGAAACTTAAATTTGTTCCATCCATTAGGTAGGTTTCTGCACAAGATACATATATCAGTACAAGAGTATACAAAACTAATAGTATCACTACTACACACATTACTTTACGAAATGGCAGCTAACGGGCTGTGACCATACCTTTACACTAGTTAAATATCAAGTATAATTCCTTTCACTAGTCAACATTCAGTCGTAATCTTACAAGTATAACCTCTTTGTAGAAGGATCTTGTTTTTAAGAACAATCCTAACGCAGCAAGAAAACCCAAAAAAGTAGTTAATGCCATGATAATAAAAGATAGAATGAAGCAGTGAGTGCCAAAGCATGTCTCTCCTTCCACAGAAGTTTCTTTGTCATAGATATAGCCCAACACTCTCACAGATAGAATATAAGTCGCCAAAGGACCTGCAACAGTAATTGTGTTAAATATTGTCCCCATATGCACTACACCAAATATCTCAGACGCAATTGTAGGCATCAATGACCACTGTGAACCATAGCAAATGCCCACTATGATAGATCCAAAATACAGAGAACCAGCTAAACCAGAAGCAATCACAGAATGGCCAATGCTCATGATTACTAATGTGATGGCCATGAACAACGGCCTTGCCCACCCTTTTGCATGCAGCAAGTAATCTGACACATACCCAGCTCCAAAACGCCCAAGAAAATTCCATATACTCCATAACGAAACCAAAGTACTTGTCTCAAAGTCTGTATAGCCTAGAGCTTCTCCAATTTGACTGATATTATTTACTGTGGAAAGTCCTGAGCCAATGCCACATGCTGTGGCGAGAAATAGAAACCAGAAGTTACTAGTGCACATTGCCTGAAACAGATTCAGGTTTTCCCCGAAAGGCATTAAGTGGTCATAAGTTCTTGGCTGGAGATCAGCACCACCAGGCATCTGATGGTAGCCACTAGGATGTTGTCTAGTGTATATTCTTTCTCCGTCCAACTGATTTGAACCATTGGTCTGTTGATTTTCCTCGATGAAAGGTGTCCTTAAGATACTAATGGAGGCCTGCCGCTGGGCTTTAATAGCGATGCAGATAGGTGTTGATATCAGTATAATAAGAACAAGAAGTATGATAACTCGTGCCGCCAATGTTAAAGTAATATAACTCTCAACGATTATTATAGTCATGAGATAAGCAGCAATTAGCAGAGAAACAACTGAAAACCTATTCAAATGCCTCTTCTCATCCACCTCATTTGTGTTGATAATTCTTACAAAATACATGAATACCACAGTGTTCAAAGTGGGTGATAGTGCTAACATCAAAATATACGAGGAAGGCCTATTCTTGAATATTGTCTGATATACTTGAATTAATATTGCCGCACTCAAGCCATTGAAGCCCTAAACAAAAGAGGAGGAAAATCAGAAATAATATAAAACTGAAAGAAAATAAAATCATACGCTAGAGTTTCAAAATTCGCAAAACTAACAGTAAATACCAGAAAATAATGCCGTAATTAAAATAAATAAACAAAAGATGAGTATCTCTAGCTTTATATATTGCACAGGCCCACAGCTGATGAACCATAATTGATGAAAGGAGAAGAATCAGTACAAAAGCAATATTAAACTATTACCCTCAAGTGTTATATTCAAATAATTCAACTGTCCTACTGAAAAATGAATATTAGAACTGCTCAAATAGAGAGCCTACCACTTATTGAGTTACTGACCGAGCAAAATCATAGTACCGTACAAAGTACCCAATATTGCACCATTATTATAGTTAAGAAGATAAGATCTAAACGAGGATAATAATGAAAAGGAAACTTCTCCTAATAAGATACCACACACTCAAAGGGGACAATACTCATCTCATCAAATATTGAATACAATGTTTTACTTTTCGACCTAAATAAAGAATGAAACAAGAAGCGAGAAAGTAAATTAATGTTTGGTTCATGAAAGCGGAAGAGAGAGTATATTTTACAAATGAAATTAAAATTCAGGAGGAAAAAAAAGAGAAAAGACCTTCATAATGCCAACAATAGTGCCACTATAATTGGGAAAATTATTAACAGCAGTGACCACATCAGCAGTATTAAAGAAAGTCTGAGCATGAGCCGCCAGTAACATAAACATACACATGATCAGCACCGGCGGCCGGAAAATCACTCCGACGACAGCTAGCCACATAAGGAAGTAGCCGACGAAGTTCAGAACAGCACCGGTGGCAAGCACCACCCATGGCCCACTAAACCAAGAAGAACCACCGCGACGGGCGGAGTCCGAAGAAGTGGGCAGCGGCGGCGACGCGACGGAGGTGTAAAGGAGGCCGGAGAGAAGGCCGGTGTTGGCGCCAAAGTCCTTGAATACCGAGATGATGTCGAGAGTGGATTGAGAGTAAGATTGGGAGGATTTGATGGCGGAGGAATAGATGCCGAAGGTGTAGAGAGAGCCGCCGGTGCTCTGTATCCATATGCTCGCCGCCGTAGCTACCCATTTACTGTTTTTAATGATCTTGTTGGTTTTACTCTCCTCCATTTCTAATTCTCTTACTATTTTTATTTTTGTTGCGTGTAAACTAGTACCTCGTATTGGAGTATCAGAATTAAGTTTAAAAGAAATAGAGATCGAGAAGAGAGATGAAAAGAGTACTTATCTCAAATATTTTTGTATTTGCCTGCCAAATATGTTGTATTTGGCGTATTTGATATTGGACAGACGACGTCGCCAAATATATATATATATATTGGACAGATGGAAAATTGTTGCGCACCGCAACAACTATAACAATAAAATCAATGATAAAAATTTCAATGTCCAAAAGTACTTGTGATAGACTTCGCAAAAAAAATAAAAATACTTCGTATAGTACCCAGCTCTAAACTGCCACTCCGTACTATTTAGCTTTTCTTGAAGACGTTGGTATCAACAACTTTATTTTTGTACGTCGTCTTTATCGAATCACAGATAGACTGCCTATCGGTCCAACAGAGAAGTAACTGGAAGAAAAAAAATTGTAGGTTTTGTAGTGTTCGGTTAAATGATCTGGAATTGTCTTTTAAGTAAATATTACATCAATGATCGATCTAAATGGTTGCTCGTGTTTATGTATATAACGTAATTAACATTCTAAAGGATGAGATAATTTGTGGCAGACATAAGAATATCGAAATTACATCACTTGGAATCCACAGCCATAAAGGAATTTGAGAACAATCAAATTCTCGGTTTATTGAACTATCTACACTTTTCCTTGTGGGAAAGAGAAGAATGAGGACGTGATATAACTACAGATTTTACACTTCAGAAGATTTCCCCCGACGGAGGAACAAAAAATAGAAGACAATGGTGATTCAAGTAAAATTCAACACCTTAATATTATGGTATAAACAGAGCTATTTCTTCCATTTACCCCCGTGATGAATGCTGTAACCGCTTGAGAAGAACCACAGTATAAAACCTCCTTGTCCGGAAAAACAATAACAGGGCAGCTAAAGAGCCAAGAAGACTAACAGCAGTGAATATAAAATATGATAGCATAAAACAGTGTGTGCCATAACATGTAGTTCCTTTGCCGGATGCTTCTTTGTCATAGATATATCCAGCCACTCGAACAGACAATATATAAGATCCAATGGGGCTAGCAGTGGCAATGGTGTTAAAAATGGTGCCCATGTGTAGCACACCAAAAATTTCAGAGGTGATAGTGGGCATTAACGACCACTGAGAACCATAACAAACACCAACAATGATAGAACCCAAAAACAAATTCCCAGGAAAACCAGAGGCAATGACCATGTAGCCAGCAGCCATGGTTGCAAGGGTAAGTATCATGAAAACTGGCCTTGGCCAGCCTCTTTTGTGCAGAAGGACATCTGATACATACCCAGCTCCAAAGCGTCCAAGAAAATTCCATATACTCCACAATGAAACTAATGTATTTCTTTCCAAAGAAGTGTAATTTAAAGATTCTCCTATCTGGCTAATATTATTGATTGTGGCTACTCCGGAGCCCATTCCACATATCATGGCAATGAATAACAACCAGAAGTTCATTGTGCACATTGCTTGTATGAGATTCACTTCCTCTCCCATCTGTGTCATGTGATTCTCTGAGGCGGCATTTTCTAGTGGATCCCCAGCTGAGCAAGATTTTTTAGGTTCAATTACCTCATAATTATCAATTAATGGGGTTCTTGAGATGGAAGTTGTTGGTGACAATATACTTGATTCCTCTCTTTGGGCATTCATTGCAATTTTAAGTGGTGAAGACAGCAAAACCAGGAGGACAACAAAGATAAGGACACGAACCCATAATTGGAAGGTGAAGATGTTTTCTAACACTATTAGGGTCAAAATGTAGGCAGCAAGGATCAGAGCAACCAATGAAAAACGATCTAAATGTTTTTTGTCATCTCTGCCATTTGTCTCATAAGCTCTAACCAAAGACATGAGCAAGAGGGAGAGAAGAGATGGCAATAGTGCAAGCATCAAAAGGAAATCGCTAGAATTGCCCTTGAATAATGCTTGATACACTTGAATTAGAACTGCCCCACTCAGTCCCAGAAAACCCTGTCAAAGAAAAAAGAGATGCAGGACTACATTTCAAAATCAGATCAATTTAAAAAATCAGTAAAAGCATCAGTTTCCCCTTTTACTAAATAACAAAAAACAGAGCGAAAGAATCGACAAACATCTGGTTTAGCTTAGTTTGGGAAAGAGAGAAACTGGCTGGCAGTCAATAAAAACATACCCTTATAAAGCTCCTGCCTTGAGCAACACTATTACACTATCATGTGCTAAAAGCATTTTTTTTATATGATTTTCATAAGGAGTGATAACTGATTATTATAGCTGGAGTGCAACACCTTATGAATAGGAAAGAGTAATTCACAACTTGGAATAACAAAATACATATTCATGCCAAGTTCTGTGTTCCTATTTGAAACAAGACTGCAAACTAAAAGCATTTTATCTAGTGTGCTGTCAATAACTCGTGTATAAATTATTTCAAGAATGTGTAGTATTCCAGTAAAGTGCACAGAGCAATGTAAAGTGCTTCTATGTTTGAATTTTTTTTAAAAAAAAACATTAGATTATATAAAAACTACCAGTTTAATTGTTTTGTTGGGTTACAAAAGGGGTAGATCACTGTCATTGCTTAATGCGACACACAATTAAGCAAGTGCTTCATAAGGAAACTTTAATAGCTAAAAGATTAAATAATTAATTAATTCGTGCTTTGGATCATTCATATCTTCTGATGTCAAACATCTATTATCTACTTCTAGGTTATTTTAATTACTAGAACTCTAGAAGGAAAAAAAGTCAAAAAAGGAGACGTTACTTCTAATTTGCTATTAATGGTAAAATGAGTTAGGGTTCTAGAAATGAAATACTTCCGGTCCATGTACGCATAATTGTGTGTAGATATACATATACACACACACATATGGTCATAGCTTATAGACCTTCATGATACCGACAATTGTCCCGCCGTAATCGGGGAAATTCTGAACGGCAACGACCACATTAGCCGTGTTGAAGAAAGTCTGGGCGTGTGCCGCCAGGAACATGAACAAGCACATCGCCGGAACCGGCGCCTGGCGAATGAATCCGGTGACGGAGAGCCAGATGAAGAGGTAGCCAACAAAGCATTGGATTGCTCCGACAAAGTAAACCAACCAGGGCCGGCGCCGATTGGAAGCGACGGCAGCGTAGAGGAGGCCGGATAAGATACCGACGTTAGAGCCGATGTCCTTGAAAACGGAGACGGTGTCGAGAGTAGATTGATCGTAGGATTGGGTGGATTTAAGAAGAGGAGAGTAGATGCCGAAGGTGTAGGATGCACCGCAGCTACACTGGATCCATATACTCGCCGCTGTAGTTATCCACTTGCTTCCCTCCATTATTATTTACAACTAAATTTCTTATTTCCGGTTGTAGAGCGAGTGGCGAAGACCCGTCAGCTACAGCGGATGAAGTGGAGCGGAGGGGAGCGAACCTCTCGCTCCTTTTGGTTTCAATAGTGCTAAACGACGGGATACATCACGCCACATTTCACGCGAAATAATTTAACGGCGTCGTTTACACCAAACGAAAAATAAACTTAAGATTTTATCTTTTTTTACCAAATTGTCTCTGTTGCCCAATTGTTCCTACAAAGTCCGAATAGTCTAGATCAAGTGGGGTCTATTTTGAAATCTTACAGAAAATCAACTATTAATCCTCTCTGTTTTCTTAAAACTAAAAGACCCAGAAAGGAAACATATACACAACATCAGTGGCCCTGTTTAGAGACTTGAATTCTTTTTCTCTTATGTTTGAATTAAAGTTTTGTACTCGTTAAACTGTGAAATATTTTGAGCTTCGATGACATTCTAACAGATCTACAGAAACAAAAGAAATTTCTGCGGATTAACCAGAACAGAAAAAATGGATAGTGAAAGAGGTGCAAGTAATTTGATTTGGGACTCTATTAACCATGTAACTACCCCCTCCTAAGAATGGCGCTACTGATGTTGTCGAAGAAGATGGAGAAGTGGCGTCATAACTATACTACTATTTTCGTTTTTGAGTTTGAAACTCATATTAATACAGAGAATTTATTGGGCGGCAAGGGGGAGCGAAACGAACATTGGAACAAAGAGCGACGAAAATTCTTTTTAATCCGTGCAATGCTGTTGTTTCCTTGTTTCCCCTAAAATATCGTCAAAGTCTTCGCGTCGTGTAGCATCAAAAACAATTTTATAGTCGGTTTGCAACTTCTCATTAAATGAATAAATAAATTTATTCTATTCATTTCACACAAAGAGTAAAGAGTTTAAAACACGGATAATCTATTATTATTTTTTTTATTATAATTATTTTGTTTAAATATATATTAGTTTAATTAATATTTTATATTATAATTAATTAATCATGGTAAATCACATTTTATTTGTGATTATCAATTTAATCATAGTTATTTTAATCACATGAATTTGATTAATAATTAATTATATTATGTTATGATTAATTTTATTATAATTTATTCTGTAAATAAATTCATTTCAATCAATTTAAATTCATAAAATATTATTGTTAACTAATATATTAGTATAAATAGATAGATAAATAAATATAGATAACTCGTAAATAAATCTATTTTTGATCAATCTAATTTGTAATGTCATGTTCTTTATTCTCCTCTTTCAAACCATTCATATCTTCGTATCCAACAAATATGATACAACAGGAATGGAGATCTATCCTCTTGTATAATTCCTTTTGGAGATTAGTATTTCAAGGTTGAAATTTTTGTTGATGCATTAATATCTTGTGATTTTCAAAAGTTTTTTTTAATTTTGATCGATTGTGCTCTGGTTTAATTGAATGTTATAGTATTATTGAAATGTTTTATTGTCGGTATTTGAGATCACCACAACGACAACGACGAAAGTAATAATTGTTTGTTTTTTTTTTCTCTTAGGAACCTTTTCTTAAAATTCTTTTAAATATTTTTTTGGATCATAAAGTTTCAAATTTTTACTAATCTCAAGGTCTCTATATTTTTTTTTTCATTCGTATTTTTTTCTTCTATTTTCTTTTTCAAAAGTTATAATCTATAGTCATGATTCGACTTTTTTTGTACTAAATTGTCCTAACTCGTGCAAGTTCATTCATTTTATAACTCGTGACTCCATGAGTTGAGTTGACAGTCGAAATGTTTTGAATTAGGATATGCTTTTCATGTTTTATTAATAGGAATGAATGATTAGATTCCGATTTTAATGGGGAAACGCTTTCCTTGCACAAAATTAACATATCATTTATAAAAAATTATGAAATTTTACGAATTACTTTATTTTTTTTCATCTGTTCTTCGATTGAATTTTTTTTAGAATGTTACAAGATATAATAAGAATTAGTACCGTCCAAATAAAAAGAAATAAACTACAACATATTTCCTTTGTTCCTATGTTAAATGCTTATCTGTATTATTTATTATTGATCAATGACTATAATGAGGACCACACAACTACAATAGCGATGATAACATTTCAATAATTTGGCAGGAATTGCCGCTTGAAGTTATATTTTTAGAAATAGGAGTATATTATTTACACACACACACTGTTTATGTGGCATTGTACTCCGCGAGTACTTGGTACAATAAAATGTTTTTGGTTACACAGTAAATCACACGCGCACACATTCATCGACTTTTTACAGCATTTTTTATTGATTTTATTTGATTTAGTCGATTGTAAATGACGCACACGTCCCGGCCCCACTAGGCACCGGCTGTCATCCTTTGTGGACTGCACCGCACCCGAGATGATATGGTGCTCCTAACATGTTCCATTAGTGTTATCTGTACTAGCCTACGAACCGTACCTTTATACGGTTGGTGTTTATGGCTTTTATTATTACTCATAATTATAAAACTGTACTCTTTTTATTCTTAAAAAGTTATATTTTAAAATTTTGCACAATTGTTAAAATTTAATTTTTTTTCAAAAAGATTGGTATTTTATAATCGGTTAAGGTAATGAGAATATAAAAAAATTAAAGGTTTTGACTTGAGCAATAAAGAAGCACAGAAACTTGAGGAGCGGTTTTGTTTTAAAAAATACTAGTGTGAAAGTCTTTGCACAATAAATGTCAATTTTTCTCATGTTGTAAAGATATTTGTGTAATATTATTTTTAATAAAAAATTATTTTATTCATTTATAGTATGTGTGTATATATATGTGTGTGTATTAACCTTGTTTAAATTCTTAATTTATTTGAAAATGTAAATTTATTATATTTAGAATTCTAATTCATAAGTAATTTATATTGAACATAAGATTATTTAAAAGTTAATATTATTTTTATTATTATCTTCTACATTGATACACGTGTTCTTCATTGATGCATGTAATTAAATGTATTAAAATAATATACTAAACTAATGTTATCATTGTGTGAATAAGAACTAAATTATTTGATGTAAATTTGGATTAATTAATTTAAATAATTTATTTCTAGAGTCTTATAAATATATGATTATATAGAACACTTCGGATGTATACTTAATACTAATTTTATTAATAAGTAAATAATAAGAGATATTATTTTTCACAACAAATTGAAAAATGTTAATGAAATGATGAAATAGTAATTATAGGGAGAAATTAAAATAACATTTTTTTGTTGATAATTTGATATGATAAGTATTAAAGAGTTATTATACTAAAATTTAAAACTGAATGTTATATATGAGTACAATTTGTTGAGATATTTTGAATTTATTTTCTAATTTGTCTA
The DNA here is from genome assembly GCA_014636745.2 of Centella asiatica. Taxonomy (NCBI): domain Eukaryota; kingdom Viridiplantae; phylum Streptophyta; class Magnoliopsida; order Apiales; family Apiaceae; genus Centella; species Centella asiatica. The sequence continues at coordinate 15,754,556 of CM025785.1, forward strand.
TAAAAATTTGTTAGTTTTTAAATTTTAAGTGATATTTATAATTTGGAAGATAAATAAAAAAAGTCAAAGAAAAAGATATGTGAAAAGTGAATAATGTACAAAGGACGTATCAAGTGATTTTTGGAATCCGACTTCCAAATAATATAGTTATAATATAGATTGTATGATATAAGAGACGTAATGAAAAAGGGATAATGAATAAATAATATTATCTTCCGTTCTAAAATTAAAAATACGTTTTGATTTTTTGAGTCAAATAACAACAAATTAAATTCTAAATTACTATAAATTAAGTTGATTATAATTGATACAATTATTATATTCTTAAAATTTATAACAAAAACCTTTTATCACAATATAATTTGCATCCAAAATTTTTATAGATTATATAAATTTTGAAGTTAACATGCCGTCGTTTGATCAAAAAAATAAAAACGTATCTTTAATTTTTAAACGGAGGAAGTAATAAATTGTGTGAAATATCATTTGAGAACAAATAATGTATCTCTTGTTTCACCTAAAAAATATTGTCCTACTAGTATCAATTGTTATATATAATTAGTAGATGATTGGACACCCTATTTTATTTTTTATGTCAACCTTCTGTTAATGCTCATCACCAACACGCTAGCCCAACTACTCCCTCGTTTAGAAGTCAGAGTTATATCTTAATTTTTAAAGTCGATGGTATATTAAGCTTAAAAAAGTATTGTAAATAATGAAAATTTTGGAACATAAATTGTTTTGTGATTAAATATTTTTATTATAAATTAAAGAATTACTGACATTAATTTTAAGGTCCAATTTGTCTTTATATAATTTAAAAAATTAAAATGTATAATATTAGATAATAATATCTACTACGATGTACAACGAGATTGATTATTAACTTCACATAATGAATTACGCTAACTTAGTAGCACTAACTTAAGGTTTGAAATAATAATATTCTCAAATATTTTAGATGGCGTTTAAGATTACTTAGAGAAAATAACTTATTGATTCTACACAATTTAAATAAGTTCTTATAAAAAAAGTGAAAAGTGTTTGATTTTGAAAAGATTATTTTGCGCTTGTTATTATAATAAACTATTGAAAAATATAATAAAAAATTGTAAGTTGTAAATTAACTAGGACAATTATTATAATTAGTATAAACAATATGGTAATTTAGTTGATCAAAATTGCTAATCACTTTTTTGTTTATAGTTATAAATATCAGATTGAAATTCTTATTATTTCTAAGAAGCTAACTAAAACCGAGTAAAAAAAATAAACTAATCAAACATATCTTAATTAAATTAATGACTACAAATTCACTCGTATTATTTACGAATCTAATTTGACACAATTTATTGAACTCGATTCAAGGTTGCCTCAATTCGTTCACAATCGTAACTAAAAGGAGTAAGAAGTGGGGTATACGTAGTGGGGTATAATTTTTGATTTGGTCGTTGAAGATTTTAATTTTCTTCCGATTTTCATGTTTTAATTTTTTTTATTGAGTTTATGTTATTATATTTTTTAATACTATTATATATAATGTTACCATTTATAAAAAAATAATACAATGTACATAATAACATAATACATCAAATGATAGTATTGTCTCAAATAATAATATTAACATAATAATATAAACTGTACGGAAAGAGTAGAATCTTATATGAACTTGACGGGAATTATTTCTCATTTACTGTACATGATGAGAATTTTCTTTGACGACTATAGCCGTTGGACTTGCTATAGTCGAGAACCTTCATACTTTTTTATTTTTTTGGGTGTTATAGTTATCCGTGTGTCTAAGCACGCAAAATCATATTTGAGTTATTTCAAAAAAAATAAAATCATTAGATCATATCATTCAAGCGCTAATCAAATTTTATAGTTAGTAATTTAATAAATTTTATAGTAATTTTAGGATATTCACTGAAAATATCAACATATACTATACTAATATTATTAAATTATATATTAATATTATTATGTGATCCATCAATATATATCACTAAATAATTTATTTACACTGTGATAAAAAATTTTAAAAAATACATTAATTAAATTTCATTTTGATATTGTAATTTGATCGACCTGTCATTTTCCTTTGTAAATAGTTTCTCTCATTGTTTATGTAAATTAAAGTTGGCCCATTTTAGTAAAACAAGTTGACATATTGTTACTAATAAAGGTCGATTATATTAATAAAATTCAGTAAACACTTTCATTAAATTGAGATCATGAGTCTTAATAACTGTCATTTTTTGTGGATAATTTATAAGTATTATTATAAATCTTCAAAAATATCGATCATATGCTCAACCATTCTTTTTTACATTAGTAATGTGTAATTACTAATGTGAGTTCTAAAAACACCGGTTCCTAAACTGAAGAAGCTCACTTTTTATAACTGAAAAACGTTTCGTGTTTTTTTCTGAGTAAACGGGCAGAGAATGAAATAATATAGTAACTCTCTTTATATTAGGAGCGATAAGGTGTGATTTGTGCAATGTTTAGCAGCACAAGTTGTACTTACGCTATTGTCAATATACATTTCTGACATCTAAAGTTGAATACATTGTGTTTAAGGCACGATCTGTGATCGAAATGGTCATAACTCACATATCATCTTTTTATATAAAAGAGACTGAAATTTTACAAGCTAGCTTTAGGTTATATAAAAGTAAAATTAAAAGCTGTCAAGATAGTTAATAATAAATGTGTAAATGAGTTTGTGTAATCTTAAACTGTTAGGTCCCGAAGGTTAAAAAATACTAGAAGGGGGGTTGAATAGTGTTTTTCAAAATTTAAAACTTGCTTAATAAAACTTAGCAGAGTTAAAACTTTCTTGCTGATTAAATTTTGAAAACGTTTAGCAGCGGAAATTGTTTCAGTAAAAAACCCCTTAGATTTTATAGCAAAGGTTTATGGCTGGAAGGAGCAAAGATATTAAATCTTTGCTGAACAAGTTCAGCAGAGACAAAAGCAAAGCACAGTAAAGCAATGAAACAATATGAAAAGTAAGCATGAGTAGAGATAGAATTTTTATAGTGGTTCGGACTAAGCCTACTCCACTCTTTTTCTCTTTTACTTGAGAAGGCTGTCACTATAATTTGTTCACACAGAACAATCAGCAGAAGGACACTTAGTCCTTTTTACAACAAGGTCACCTAGACCTAACTAGTCACACAGACTATGAGCAAAGATTGAAATAATCTTGCTTGCTATCTCTAAGTAAAATGCTCCTTAGTTGAGCAGATGGATAGCACTTGTTCAAACTTTAATGATATCTTGCTGAGATCTTTAAAGTGTCAGAGTGTCAGAGCGTTTTTAGTTGTATAGTTTTTCAGTTGTCATAAATGTTATTTATGACTTCTATTTATACTACTCCAAAAACTATCCGTTGGAAAATTTGAAAATAGATCCGTTGGAGCAGTCCTTCCTTTGATGTGACCTTGTATCTTCACATCTGTTCTTGCTTAGTTCAAAAATATGACCGATATTTTGTCTTCTAGTGCTTTCAGAAAGAGCCTTCTAGAAGTTGACTAAGCAGGACTAAAGATAGTCCTTTTTCTGACACAATCTTGTCCTTTTCTTGATCCTTACTTATTTCCATTCTAAGCAGGACTTGACTTGGAATATTCTAAGTTCAGAAGGACCCTTGCTTATTTCCTTTCTAAATATTCTTGCATCTTCAGCATCCTTCTTCAGCAGACTTCAACGGTAATCAAATCTTCAGACCTCTATTAATTAGATCAGAATAATAGGAGATCATCAAACTCCTTACTAAGCTAAAAGTATATCCACCTAACAAGTTGGATATTTTTCTAAGTCCTTTTACAATGACTTAAGAAAGGACTATATTACACCATCAATTCTTATATATATACAATTTAGAATTAACTTTTAAGCACAGTATATAAGCAGGGGTGCAACAACATAAACAATTTTGAATTTCATTTTATTCGTATAAAGTATCTTATAACCTTATAAGGTATCTCTTCTTATTTACATTGATTGTTATATGTATGTTTATGTAAAATTTAGTACACATGTATATTTAAATTAATACATATAAAAATTTAAATAAAATTAAAATATATAATATTTACTAAATTTCATATGAACCGGAAATGATATAAGAATAGAAGAAACAAAACATAAATGTTTCTATAAGTGTAGGTGTGGTTATGTAGAGCAGTTTTTTCGTTAGATACAAATTCAAAACTCATTTGAATAAATATTTCAGAATAAAAATCATTATTTTCTGCAATAATTTCTAATATTAATTTTCTTTTCCTTAAAAAAAAGTCAAATGTGATTCAGCAAAATATTGGACGGCAACGTGGCAGAGAGAGAAGGATGAAGGCAGGTCATTTCGGGTGGGAGCGTGGTGATCCGCGGCCAACACGTGCCGTCCGAAAGTTGCACACACGCACGTGCGACAAACAAAACTATATAAACCAATGGGAATCCCTTGGACCGACTCAACCAAAAAAGGACAACTTATGGGCGGCATGAGCACCGCCCCCCCCCCCCCCACCCCCCCACCCAACTTTTTCATATTAGCACTCCTTGTAATCTATGTACTTTATGTACCCAGACGTTGACGTGAGATTTCGTAATAATAAAGATAGAAAGACTTAAATTTTCGATCAATTTCAAGGTTGTTATTAGAATATTATGAGTTAGAAATTTTGAGATTTTTTGGGGTAAAAATTTATAAGTACTCAGGCGTTGACGTGAGATTTCGTAATAATAAAGATAGAAAGACTTAAATTTTCGATCAACTTCAAGGTTGGTTATTATATTAGAATATTATGAGTTAGAAATTTTGAGATTTTTTGAGGTAAAAATTTATAAGTTTTTTGAGAAAAAGAGTCATTGTTTTATGAATTAATGAAATTTAGTATTTATAAAGAATATTATGTGCATTGTATGTAATTAGGGTTATAATCATAAACATGTAAAGATATGATCGATAAGACAACTTATCTTAAAACTATAAATCATCTTCTTGTCACATATAGTTTAACTAAAACAACAGTGACACATGAGATATTTTAATCACGGGTTGAGCATGAATTCTATCATTCTCAATAATCAACAATACATTATTATAATTAATTATACACACCGAAAAATTATATGTATAAAAATGGTTGTTCATATAAAATAGATATTGATCGGGGCCTTTTTGAGAGAAAAAAACGACTTTTACATAATCTGTTTTAGTCATCATTTCTCTCTCTTAATCTTTTTTTTACATAACCTAGTGCATTTCATCGAATAGGTCTCCATATCAAGAAACAAATACCTCTCGATCTTTTGTTCTATTATAGACAGTGACAACAAATACATGCAAATTATTTCCACACAGCCCCGTCATAAAAAGAGAAAAGAAAAAGATGGTTGTAAACTATAACCAGGATATAAAAAGTGTTCTATAAAATTTCTTTTAACTTCTCGTTGAATCTAGCATCATTGGCCTCTCTACATTAATATTTTCTCCATCCACAAATAATTAATTTTTTTAGAAAAAAGTTTGTGTATATATATGTGGTTTATCTCAAGGATAGATTAATATATTTTCCTATTTGAACGTCAACTAAGTATTTGGTGAGTGCACCATTTACTACTAGAAAGAAAGAATATAGAATTAAACACGGATATTTTAGGTGCAATACAACTCTATATTAATACTAGTTATATTAATCTTAATATGTACTCCCTCCGTTGTTAAATAAATGTTGTTTAATAATTTAATAATAAAAATTATTTTAAATAAAAATGAATATAACTAAAATTTTTAATTAAAATAAAAAATTTACTTGTACTTACATAAAAAAAAAAAATCAAAACCGGAATGAGTATAAAATTTTAAAAACTGCACACGTAGATAGAGGGAGTGTAATAACTAATCGTGCAAATCAGCCACACCAGCTCCGATTTGGTCTAGTGTTAAAAAACTCACTTTAAACTACAATAAGAATAAAATACTAAGAAAACAAAAACCCATCATTCATTAGTCGCGTGACTCGCACGGCCTTGCTGTCTCATCACTTGTTCTCACGACGTGGCAGCGAGCTATTGGTACAGATCAGCACAGCAAAAGGCCAGAGCAGTTGGCCGTTAGGTACAACGTCCCAATCATCGGATGTGGCAGTAATAAGACACTAAAATAAAATTTAATAAGGGAGAGAGAAAATTAGTAAAATAATGAGTTCAGAAGATAGAAGAGGCGGACTCTCACGGAGTTTATATGTACAATATTGTCTCCATGCCGGAGTTTCTCTTTTGGTTTCTCGCCGTTGATGGTGGTTGTTTGCGACGGAGATCGGCGGTGACGACTCGAATTGGGCCAAGGAGGCGGCGGTGGAGGTGGAAGAGCCGCCTCTAATGGCCGGACCTGGAATTGGACTCATCAATGCTCCAATCTTAGTGCTTGTTTGCTTTCACAAAGCTCTGCGGGCGGAGTTGGCTGACCTCCGCCGTGTTGCGGTGGCGGCGTTGGAGAGTGGCTCCGGCGGCGAGGACCTCGTTGCTGACTTACGGAAGCGGTTTGACTTTTTGAAGCTGTTTTATCAGTATCACTCTGCTGTAGAAGATGAGGTAAATTATATTCACCGGGATTGCGGCTGATCTACTGTTTCCTATTCTGTAATTAGGTTTATATGTTAGTTTTTGATTTTCTGCTAGATAAAGAGGATTTGATTAATATAGTAGCTTGAGTTGTCTTTTGCAATTATTGAAGTATGTAGAGCTTGATTGCTCTATTAAGGTTAAAATTAAGACCTCAACATTTGAATTTGAGGATGAAAAAGATGGAAATGTGAATTTGGGGATGACAATTCTCTAAGCTAAGAGCTTTTTGAGAATGCCAGCTTGCTGGAAATATGCAGCATGATTCTTGTGTGCTATTGGAGCACAATTAACATACCCACCTAGTTCGAGTAATCCCTTTGTGGTTCTCAATTGCTTAATGCCTAGATCCTGTTAATCTTCCTCTAGTTCCTACTAATCCCGATTTATTCCGATTAATGTCCACTTGGGCACTTTTTACAACACTGTTTTAAAGAAAGAATGGATACACTCATGCCCCCTGAGAGATCATAGTTCAGATTAACCATTGGGAGCTACAGTAGTTATCGCATTTTAGATTCATCAAGTGTTAATATTATCAAATACTAAATATACTTTATATACTTACTTTTTGAACTAATAAATTTATGAGGAACATCCTTAATCACATGGGAGTTGAGCACTGGGATGGAAAAACTCATTCATATAGTTCTCTCTTGTACATCTACAATAATTAAAGGTTCCGTCATAACTAATAGAAAAGAATGTAAGTCGATTATCTTTCTTTCTTGATGTAACTACTTCAGTGAGTTGCATAAATGTTCTCTTGATAGAAGTGAGAAAAACCAAGTCTTCCTTATGGTTTGACTTAATACAATCTTTACGTGCAGGTTATTTTTCTAGCACTAGATGTAATTGTAAAGAACGTGGTAAATACATATTCGCTTGAACATAAAAGCATAGATGACCTTTTCGATTCTATATTCCACTGCTTGGATGTTTTGGATAAGGCAGACAAAGATATTTCCAAGCCATTTCAAGAACTTGTATACTGCACTGGTAAAATCCGAGCAACCATTTGCAAACACATGCTAAAAGAAGAGGAGCAGGTATATGGCTACTACATATTGTTCTTCAGAGATTTGCTTAGTTTTGGTTTCTCTGTTGCTGGCACACCTTAATTTAAGGATTTTAAATTTTGAGAAGCTCCCTGTTTTTTGTGAGTCGCCAATATCTTGAAACTATATTTTGTTGCAAGCATTACGATTATGTGAACAATTGACTGCAGGTATTTCCTTTGCTGATGCAGCACTTCTCTTCAAAGGAACAGGCTTCACTTGTGTGGCAGTTCATGTGTAGTGTCCCTGTCACGCTGTTAGAGGATTTTTTGCCATGGGTGATTTCTTTCCTTTCTTCAGATGAACAGGTAGAGTTCATGCACTGTATGAAGGAAATTGTTCCGAAAGAAAAACTATTGCAAGAGGTAGATGACCTTAACCATCACTAATGCAACTTAACTTTCTGGTATAATACGTAACAAGTTAATTTCTATCTCAAAAGGTATCAGTTTCATGGATCGAGAACAACAAACAACTTCTGGCAGGATGTACAAATAGATGTGGACAAGGAACTCAATTTCTTAGTGGACTAGGCAAGTACCAAGACATACTAAAAGTGTACACATCTGGAAGAAATTTCAAAGAAAATCAGAGATTAAAGGCAGATATTTCTGACCAAACAACTGGTAGACACAATCCAATTGATGGTATTCATCTTTGGCACAACGCCATCAAGAAAGATCTCCAAGAAATTTTGGTGGAGCTGCATCAAATAAGAATCTCAGATAGGTTTTCAGATTTAGCTTCACTAGTAGTACAGCTAAACTTTTTGGCGGATTCCCTCATCTTCTACAGGTAATCACCCCAAGTGTATAACTAATATGTTAAATGGAGTTTCTTTTTGTTTCTTAGGCCATCTCTCTTAGATTTTACTGTGCACCATCAATTCAAACATTTTGAACCATTGTCATGTCTAATATACAATATTGATATATGTAAATGAATCCTGTAGTCAATGTGATAGATACAAGGTTGTTACTAACAAATATAAAGGGCCTATAGGGATGTGTGAATGCCTTAGTCATTTACTGGTAATTGTTCTCAATGAATACTTTGAAGCTGCAGCCGGGCATTGGATAAAGTCTTTTATCCCTTCTGGAATGAACTTGACAAACATTTCAACCCCTCTTGCTATGCACAACTCCTTGTTGAGAGAAAAATTGAAAATCTACAGAAATTGCTGTATTGCAAGTCTCAAAGTGCAGTACCACTGAGGAGCTATGTGGAGAAGCTTTGCAGAGAACTGGAGTTATTTGTGAGCTGGATTGATGAACACCTAAATTTGATTGAAACAGAGGTACACTGCTTACTTAGCTTAGTAGTCATCATTGTAAGATGGGGCAAATGAGATGCCATCTCCAATTTGTTGATGGTAAATATCACTTCTGAACACTTAATATACATAACTTTTAGTCTTTTTGTTTTGTTTCCTCGATTCTTTTCAAATTGAACAGGTCTTCCCATTCATAGGCATGAACTGCGGCCATGAGATGCAACAGTGGCTGTTGTACATAAGCCTAAAAATGATTCCACTTGGGTTGCTGAAATGCATGATTACTTGGTTCGCTGCTCATTTATCCAAGGATGACTTTAAGTCCGTTCTTAATATATTTCCGGCAGGTCCTTTAGCAAATGATTCTTTTACGTCTCTCTTATGTGAGTGGGTACGTGCCAGTTATTCAGGTAAATCCTCAATTGAAATGTTCAAAAAGGACTTGAGAGAAATGTTCAACAGTAGGTGTTCGTTTCTGTATGATCAAATGAAGGATGATTTTGAACTTCCTGACTTCCGACTGAATGTGCAATATTGCAATACATCCAACTCTTGGCAATCACAAAAAGTCTCAGTCACCAATAACATTGTGCCTTCTTCTTCATCGTCATCCTCCAAAAGCAATAGGAACTGTGACACATCATACATTAGTGGGATGAACTTCCGTTTTTTCTTCCCTCAAACACTAAAGATCCCATCTCACCTTTCCCAGATTTGTGCAGAGAACAGCATTGATATTTCCATTACCTGTCTGGAATCAAGACCAATGGATCACATTATCTTCTTTCACAGAGCTCTGAAGAATGATCTAGAATACCTTGTCTTTGCTTCAGCTAAGTTGGCTGAGAACATTAAGTTTCTTATGGACTTCAATCATCGATTCCGTCATTTGCAATTTTTATATCAGATACATAGTGAATCAGAGGATGACATTGCCTTTCCAGCTCTTGAGGCCAAGAGAAACTTCCAAAATATCAGCCACTCCTACACTATTGACCATAAATTGGAAGGTGAACAATTCATCAAAGTTTCCATCATTCTAGATGAAATTTCAAAATTACATTCATTTTCTAATGATGATGTCGATGCATTGGATCATAGCGAGTCAGAGTACGAGCAGCTGTGTGGGGAACTCCATGAGATTTGCATATCAATGCATAAAGTACTCTTTGACCACATCCGTCATGAAGAAATTGAACTGTTTCCTTTGTTTAGAACATATTTCACTGTTGAGGAGCAAGAAAAGATTGTAGGGCGCATGCTTGGCAGAATAAGAGCAGAAGTTCTGCAAGAAATGATACCCTGGCTTTTGGCATCTTTAACACCAGAGGAACAAAAGGCTATAATGTCTTTATGGCGGAAGGCCACTAAAAATACGAAGTTTAATGAATGGTTGGGAGAATGGTGGGAAGATGGGAAAATGCTTAACATAGATAAGGTGGAAGAGCAGTCAGATTCACTTTCATCATCCTATGTAGATTCCCTCGAGGTTGTCTCGAAGTATTTGGTGAAGGAAGGCATTGATGACAAAGGAGGGATTCTATGTGATAGAAGCAACAATATGTCACAAAGTGAAATTGGCTGTAAAAGTGTTCCTTCAGGATTTGCGAAGGCGACTGACAAGGAATGCACAAACGAAGAAGACCAGTGTAATCAACAACCTCCAGAAATTGCTAAAATGTCTTGTGATGTTAGTGAAAAGAGAGGCAATGAAACAACAGATATTTCTGACCAGGACGAGGAGACAGGAAAACTTGTACAAGTTAGTCAGAAGTTAAGGCATGAAAAACACCTTCCAGTACTGAGTCAAGAGGAACTAATGGCAGCAATAAGACGAATTTCTGGTGACTCCGACTTGGATCTTCAATCAAAATCACGCATGATCCAAAACTTGCATACAAGGTTGGTATAACTCTTTTTATTTATTGGTTTTTGATTATTGCTCTTTTTAGAAAAGTTATGGTTCTTGTGAAAGACTTCCTTTATCCCCTTGACTCTACAACTGGCTGGCATTCTATTACATCAGCACGATGTGGCTGCCCCTCAGAATTGGACCCTTTTTTCTACTTAAAGCCCCTGGCCATTTGATAAAATAAATGCATGCATCACTATATGGTTCTCGATCTAAATGATCCTATCTTTTAGCCTATTTACTCAGAATAACCAAAGATAATGAGTTGATTGAATATACCTACTGAGCCAGTGAGTCAATCTACGTTTTAGTGTCAAATAATCAATTCATATTAAAATAACATATATATAGTATACAATTTAACAATATTACCATATATAATGAAATTCAAAGAAAATACTGAATCTTGTAAATTTAAGGGAGAAAATTCTTATTCATGTCACTCATTGATTATTCTTCAAGTCACATCATTGTCTATTATGTCTTTAACGCAAGCTGGTCAATGCTTCCAAGGACATCCTTATTTTATTTTTCTTCTTCTATGAAATGCATACATTGTATCTGCCACTGCTGCACTTGAGCTAAGTTCTATGACTTTTCAGCCGTTGGATTGTTGCACAGCAGAAAATGAAATCAGAGATAACACCATCAAGTGTGAAAGAAATTGTTCCGGGGCAGTGTGCATCTTATAGGGATCCTCTCAAATCAGTGTTCGGTTGCAAACACTACAAGAGGAACTGTAAGCTTGTTTCTGCCTGTTGCAACACACTATTTACATGCAGACTTTGTCATGATGATGAGGCTGATCATACCATGGATAGGTTGTGAATGCATTGGTTTTTCTTCAACTCTTCCTTACTTTGAGACTGTAAAAACCTCTTATTTACTTTACTTATATACTTACATTTCTCAATTTCTTATATGCGGTTGCAGAAAAGCCACTATAAAGATGATGTGCATGAAATGTTTAATAATCCAACCTATTGGTCCGACATGCTCAACTCCTTCTTGCCAAAAGCTATCTATGGCCAGATACTACTGTAGGATCTGCAAATTTTTTGATGACGAGAGGTGATTAAATCCATATTGACCATGTAATTTCTTTTGTTTAATGCAATTTATTTCATTACCTGTGTTATATCTTTGTAATTAATATATGATAATTATTCTATACAACATTTATATTACAAAGACGTTATCCTAACTGTCACCAGAATTCATACTACCCACATCAATTTCCTGCAAACAGTCATAACATATTTTTCCCAACTGAACACTGAAAACTCGAAATTCCTATGTTCGTGAAACTGACTTGAGTGATTGTTTGTCTAGATATTTTTCTCATACAAGTTAATCTTGATGTGTATGCATGGCTTGTTACTTATGAAACACATGAATTGTTTGGTACTGTTCAGTTGTGCAAAGATATAGCATGTTCAGACTTGATTCTCAACAGAGATTTAGTTGGCCTTCTGAGCATCATTTACTTAAAAGAAAAAATCTGTTAAACCCCCATGCTGCGATTAATTGCGGTTCACTTAAGTTTTGTAGCCTAGGTTAATTTTTCTTTTGTAATGGTCGCAAGCTGTATCACTCAAAAACAGAGAAGAAAATAGTAAAAATTCATAGTCTACCTCACATCACTACTTTGAAATTTCATTTTATGCCGTTTACTAATAGAAGTAATGAACAGGGAAATTTATCATTGCGCTTATTGTAACCTATGCCGAGTTGGGAAGGGACTGGGAATTGACTATTTCCATTGTATGACTTGCAATGCTTGCATGTCACTGTCACTTTCAGTGCATATATGCAGAGAAAAGTGCTTTGAGGATTTTTGCCCTATATGCCATGAATTTATTTTTACTTCCAGCTCTCCAGTCAAGGCCCTTCCATGTGGCCATTTGATGCACTCAGGATGTTTCCAGGTATTTATTTAATATGAAGCTTCTCTCTCTCTCTCTCTCTCTCTCCCTCCCCTATGCATATATATATACACACGTCTGTATATATGTATGTATATATTCCATTCCGGCTACTTAACTTAATTTTCATGCTGCTGTTAGGCTTACACTTGTTCTCACTATACATGCCCTATCTGCAGCAAGTCACTTGGGGACATGCAGGTTTTTCTTCAAACTATTGCCTTTCTTCTTCTTTCAGTCAGTGTTTCTTAAATTGTGTTCAAGCCAAGTTCCTAATACACTTGCTATAATCCATTCTAGCTACTCAGCTATTAAATAGAAGCAGACTGTGCTATGCTTTTCCTCTCCCCTTGGAGATATTAGATATTCATATTTTAAACTGGCATGATCCAGGTTTATTTTGGAATGCTGGATGCATTGCTGGCAGAAGAGAAAGTCCCGACTGAGCATGCTGGCCAGACTCAGGTCAACCATTTCTTCTCCCAGTTTTTCTAATATTGTCAAACTTTTCCTCGTACATTATTTTGCAACATATTTTTAGCAAATTACTAATAACAACAATAAGACAAAGTGCAAACATTGGTTAACAAATGAAGTATTCACAGGTAATATTATGCAATGATTGTGAGAAGAGAGGAGATGCTCCCTTTCATTGGTTATATCACAAATGCCCAAATTGTGGCTCATACAATACCCGGCGAATATGACTTGGATCTAATGTGAGTTTGGCTCTAGCAGCTTTTGTTCCACAATTTAGTACCACTTGTTTCCCACAATTTTGTATTATTATTACAATTGGGTGAAGTTAATGAAACTCCTAATTTCTATTGCTTTGAATTTGGAATAAATAGTGCAAGCTGTGCATGAACAGCTTGGAGTTCTTCCTTTATAACTCAAAATGACTAACGCAACAATAAGAAAAAGAAGTATTCAGATGCAGGCAGACTTAGGAGATGAGGAAGGGAGGATAGTACATAATCTATAACAATCTCTCTACTCTAGCGTTTGCCCCTGGGGTTTTAGTTTCAATTAGAAGTAACTGAAAAGGGAGTATCTGTCATGTTCAAAAAAGATGTTAAAAATATATCATTTGGTACAGTAAGAAAATTGGACTGGAAGAGAGTGTAAGATGAGAAAAAGCAACCGATAAGAGAAAGTTTGTTAAAAGGTCACGACTGTTTAAATAGAACTATGCAGCTATTCAGCCACAGCAAATAAGTGTTTGATCCGGTTTTATCCAGAATCTCTACTGAAAATAGAAGTCACGAAACAACCCCGAGATATAGGTGAAGCTTCCATCGACAAAAATCTCACTTCTGCTGATTATTATTAGAGTGTGTAGCTCTGAACCATAATCTGACCTCATACTTCTACTATCTTTCTCCGTATATAACCCTGACTACAGTAATTCTAAGTTCTATAATCACTTCTATAATTTATGAATTTGTTGTAACTTCCCTCTGAGAATTGTATAGGCATATGATGCAGCATAGCAGTTCTATCCCAGCAGGATTGGATGGAAGCATATTTATACTTTTAGCTTCCTCATAAAACAGCCTGAATTTGCAACATGCCCTCGATTGCAATTTGCACATGGTAATAAACCACACTACACCCACAAAGTACCAACACCGATAAAATAATTAATAAAAACAATCCAAATGTGATTTTTAGGGAACTTAACAAAAACGAAAATGAGACCTAATTCTGTCATCATACATAATCTAAAGCTGAAAACAGAGTGAAGCTTATGTGAATAGGAACTTTTTTAATACCTATTATCAAATAGACAACAATCTTTATAATCCTACAAGAAAAGAATGTGACAAGTGGTAAAATAGCACTCAAAATTGTGGAAACTAACCTATGAAAGCTCTGGAAAGGCAAAATATAAAATTGAATAGCAGTTAGATCAAGCGGCTCTCTTATTATTTTGTTGTTATTTATCGCCCGTGCTATATGATCAGTTGACACTAGTAAGGCTGAAACATGCTGCAGCACTTTTCAATTTGTTTTCGGCAATATGCTCAAGAGGCTGCATTGTATCTATCAAAGATGATTCCGAGCTGCAGATGAATTCAAATATATTTTAGAGTATTAGTTTAACTTATTATGCAACTTTTTCCTTAAATATAAATCATATCAAACCTGGTTAAGTATAATTTACAGGTAAACTGAATGATACAGAAATGAACACTAACCTGGACTCATAGTTCTCCTTGGAATCAATGTACGACTTTCTGTCATTGATTGTATGGAAGAACTCATAGTCTTCAATCACTTCTTGTTGCATAGTTTGCGAACCAATCAACTGATTTTGCATAGCCGTTTGATCATTGTTGTTTTCAACGTTACTACACGATTGCTGAATCCAAAAACTATTGACTAAATTATTTTCCTTAGGATCAATGTAACCTGTGGGGGCATTGGAGCAATAAGAATAAGACGGGTGTGACTGAATTGACAATGCAGCGACAGGGTTGTAATGCTGAGGGGTTTCTTGGTGGAGAAGGGCATGACCATTGTTACCATGGGGTGGCATGCCCAATTGTAATTGCAATTGTGATGTATCATTCATTGCTGAGGACATTTCATGTTGTCTATATAGTGCAAGTTGCGCATTAACAGCGTGAAGTTCCTCCTCCAATTGTCGAATTTGATACTGGTATTGCACGATTACTCCCAGACAACCATGGACAGGAAACCTGTCGCGAATGTTGGCCTGATAAATGATAGATCGCATGGCTTCTGTTTTCTGACTCGGGTCAAGCTCTTCGAGTATTTTAGAAATGTTGCTCACTCCAAACAACCTGTGTGCATTTTGGAACATCTTGGGTTGGTCAGGAGGGAAGTAGGGAGCAAGTGCACATTCTGAAGTGCACTTCCTCCTTCGGTATTTGCACGCAGCGCAGGCTTGGCTGGTGCCACCCTTAAGGGTCATTTCTTATGTAAATAAGCCAGTTCTAAAGGTTCTGTAATTGGAAAATTTCTATGGGGGAAAAAGAACAACCCGGAAAAAAGAGAATAAAGAAAATGGGAATTAATTAAGTTGAAAGTGGGGAAGAGAAAAGCAGCAATAAGAAAGGGCAGAGACAAATGGGAGGATTGATCTGATTTGGGAGGATCTGGGGGGATGAGGAAGAGAGACTTAGTAAAAAAAACAAAGATGAAAGAGGCGATTATGGTGGGGAAAGTTAGTTTAAAAGTCTATGACCGTTAGGGACAAGATACTATTGGCTCCTATTTTTTTGGTCCTCCTGTGGTTAAAGCTAAAGTATGAGAGACCTATTTTTTATTTTGTTAATAACAAGCTCTTAAGTCAAATTTTGAATTAGTGCTCCGCTGATCCTTCTCACACGTGTAGTAATCTTAATTCTTAGTTATCCAAACCTCTTTTTTAAAAGTGGTGGTGGTGGTGGATAGAGAGAGGGTAAGGTAAAATTTTATTAATGAAGTATCAGGAAGTCTATGAGTTGTATTTGGGTAGAAGTTCAGTACTTGCTACTATAAAGCATAACGAACATCAGGAGTACGATCGAGTCTAATCAGAAAACATTACTCCATCCGATGAGTTATATTTGGAAAAAAAAATTGTTTTAAAAAAAAGTTTTACTTGAATTTTTTTGTTTGTTATTTTGTTATAAATTTAAATATTTTCAATTACAAACTTATAAATCTCGTCATAACTTAAAGATTTATAAAAAAATTATTATTTGTTCATTTAATTTTTAATCAAAAATATAAAATTAATAGTCGTCAAAAGTTTAAACGTAAAAAAAGCTCTTTTTTTTTATACAATTACTGACCTGACTACATTTGATAACATAAATTAGTCATGGACTATTTCTTTTTAAAATGAAGAGATTAAGAAGTGATTCATATTGCAAATCGACGAGTGTGAATTTCTCATCCCTATCAACAGGTATCAACAAAGGTATCAACAAAAATACACTTATGCTCATAACCTCTGTTAAGTGCATTTATCTTGGTTAATACGTCACTATCATACAAACTGCCACTTAAATTTTTTATGGTTAAATTAACTATTTCTCAAAATATAGGAAAAATATCATACAATCTACAATAGAACTTATTTTTTATAATGCAATTTTAAGTACATGCGTTGTAAGTTTAAGTTTGACCTTAATCCATTTAAACAAAAAAAAAATTAATAAGTGTCTGTTAATTAAAAACGGATGACGTATTACTAAAATTAATATTTCTTATTAATAAACAAAATCATCAGAAGAAAAGGAAAAGAACTACTTCGCATTATTTGCTAGTACGTAGCACGTGTAGATGAACGAACGAGCAAGGAAAAATAAGTCCTTTCATTTCTTTCAATAGGATTGTCATGACAGAAAAAGTGCTCATTTTTTCTATAGAGTTTCACCTACAAGTTGAAGTACCAGAATCAGAGTTACTATATGATATAATCTATATATACACAAAACCTTTTTCACAATAGGGAGACTGGCAACTGTGAATCTAAAAACTAGTTGTATTTCCCTGTGTACGACTATTGTATACCATTTGTAAGGCAGCACCAGTTACTAAGAAAACAGCAACACATGCTTCCAAAGGGATATTCATGGTTGGCCACACATACGACTACAATGCTGCTTTCTGCACCCAAACCACCTTACTCAATTCACTCGAGATTTTGAAAGAACCACTACTATGCTGATATATTTTTCATGTGTAGCTCTTACCATCAAAATTTCTTCAGTTTTCAAAGCAAAAATTTCCGCTAAAGGACTCATGTGCCTACAAAATTTCTCAGAATTTATGGAAATTTTGACTATAAATCCTGATTTTGGAGATCTTGCAAGTTTCACCAGAAACTGTATAGGCTCATTATATAAGTCATTCTTCATTGGATCCCAAGCCAAATAGAACTCGAACTCTCCAGTGCATGAAACATGTACTCAGTTCTGTCTGGGACTAGTTTACAGCTTCAAAGAAAAGAACCTGAGGTTGCAAGTGTCCTCTTTCACATAGGGATATAACATCATCCCAACCACCAATCAACTGCATCAGGGAAAAAAGGGATGGAATATTATGATGAACACTAAAATAAGAAACTATTGGCAAACATTTGTAAGATTTACCTTAACAGTCTTGTCATCATACATAACCCACTGTTCATGAACGTTACTGTAAGCAAAACAATGGTAATGTTGTCCATAATAGCAAACCTAGAATAGCGAAAGACGAAAACCACATGAATCCTTGTGTAAATATATGTCCCGAACAAACGTACATATCTGAATTATCTTCAAGATTGCCAAGTATGTTGTATAGGATAAGGAATAAAAGGAGATGACAGCGTAATCATCCTACACAAAGACAAAATAAATTTACACATTCAAAATATAAGTATATTCTGTTGAGGTTTATTACATGTTTACCAAATCAATAAGTTACTTCCTCTGATTGACTTTTTAAGAACACCACCTAACCTAGGAGTTGCTGTGGCTCATCCATTCATGACATTTCACCATTTGAATGAACTATAACACCACCTAAGTAATGTGTTGCAACATCTGCAGCATTTCCATACACACACACGGACAGATACACATGTATATATGGAATAGTATGCCCATTAAGCTATTCTAGAAACAAGATTTATAGACACATTTTATTTTGCAATTTATAAATTATTACACAGAATTATATATTTTACAAAAAGATGTGTATTTAAAACAAAATTTTGTATTACCACACCATGGGGTTTTTTTTCCTTCAAAATAGAATAAATATGGGTAGTAATTGGGTAAACAACTGTTTTCCATCAATCAAGTACACCGTTTTCAAAAATTGTTGGAGCATTTTATGTTGGAATGGACGGAGTACATTAAAAACATATATTAGAAAACTTTTAAGCAGATCACTTCTGGCTTAGGTATGCAGAAAAAATTAATATAATTTGGAGGAGGAAGTAGGCTGAAATTAGAAGAAAAAATATAGAATTGATCCCAACACCTAGAGACAGTACTACCCACTTCCCAGAGGATATGTCCAACAAATTTCATAGCTGGACAACAATATGGCTATTTTCAATGCATACTGAAAAACCTTTACCATCAATATATCAGTTTCTGATGCAATAATCGTATTAATAATGAAGCAGGGAAATTGTTGAGCAAACAAAATTAAGTTTGCTTATAAAAGAAAGGCTAGGGATAAAAAAAATAGAGGGGTGGATGTGCAAGGATCAAAATTAAATTTAAAAAAAAAATGGAACTAAACAAAAACATAATGATGTAAACCATAGTGATGTACTGCTATATACATTGTGGATGAATGTATGAAGCACCGCGGGCTTCAAAAACACAATCATTTTAAGCCATAAATGGAACTGTTATATATATATATATATATCACAAACTTTGTCGATGAGTCTATGAGCCACCACATATCCACACATGGAAAACAAAGATGGCATGAGTATTGACTTTGTCCATGTCTTCCAATTAACATGTGTCATAGTTAGGTATTTAATTCTCGAGGTTGCAACAGTACGTGCCTTTGTTCTTCAGTTATAATATTTCACATTTTCATTCTCAAAGCTATCTTTAGCTCTCGAAGTCGCTATGGCACATGTCTTTATTCTTCATTTAAAGTATATCACATTTTCATACATATTTTATGCTTTTCAGATTTCCTGCCATGAAATTAGGGAAGTCGTAGATACAAGAGTAGAATCTTAATATAATCCCATAACCATTTCTTTTGCAGCTGGAAATTTAGCTGAAAAATTTCTATATTAGATACACTTTAGACCTATGTCTACAATATTAAATCCTTGGCCCCACTAGAAGTATAACCCCTGTTTCCTAAAAGAATTCTTCATATATCATATATCTTAAAAAAGTGAGAGATTCATGTAAATTTGGATTTTAGAAGAATTAAACAATATAGATTAATCAGTTAAATATTTATACCACTGAAACCAAGCAATGTCTGTTCTTTGGATCAAGGCCTCGATAAAGAACACCGATATCTAGCTCAGTCGCTAATGCCGCCAAGGTAGCTCTTATATCTTGAACATTCTCACATGTATTCTGCCAACCCAGGACTGAGGAGTAACAAATAACATAAGAAGAAAATAAATCTCAAGTTCACAACGTAAGCTACATAGAATGCACAATGTAGTTAACCAATTATGCTTATACCAAGAATGGAGTCACCTGAAGTAAAAACATGAGGTGGAGTTGAGAGGATATGATGCTTATAGTTGAACTTTCCACAGCCTCGAACGTCTGGATCACAAGTGAACTGATCATTCATCTCAACAAAATTTAAAAGTTCATCAAAGGAGCTTTCTGGATACATGACCTGAATAATAAACAGCATAGTTGAAGTTCAAAGGAAAAATGAATCCAACTTGGTTATTGCTAGTTATAACTTTCAAAAAGTTGCTTTCAACAAAGAAAAACTAAGCATTTCTAATATGACTTCTTTTCAAGAAAGATGTACCTTCATAGTACGCAGAGCACTTGCATTAATATTATGAAAAAAAGAAGTGTATTTCATATCTCTCGATTCCAAACCACAATTGTAGCAGTTCAGTCTTTCATATATGTTCATTCCAAAAAGTGAATGTGCCACACAAGCCTTATTTACGCAATCCCAGGAGCCCATGCCATTGCTTTCCATCAATTCAGTATCAGAAACACCAAAAGTAGAAGTAAATGATTTATGAAGGCAATCAAATAGCACTCCTAAAACTTCTGAAGCATCATTCATCTGAGCCTGTCAGGAAAACAATATCAGTTGCAAATTTATAAATGAACAACCTAGCCTACATCATCACATTGCCAACTGCCTCAGTACTTTAAAAGAAGAAACGTGTTGAGACATCATATGGCACATCATCTTCCCCACCCAAGTCCCAGGAAAAGGGACAAATAAATTTTCTTTAAAGAAAAATTTAGAACAATAAAAGAAGAGCAACAGTAGTGTATCAATATATTCTTCGATGAAAAGTGCAAATATGCATGTACCAAATGATTCATTAAAAGACTCAAGGGCATCCAGAAAATTATTTTTACCTCTTGGAAGAAATTACTGTCAGGATACAGGTTGCTTAAAGCAATCCTCAGAGAAGTAGGAGCAACAGCCTCTCTCTTCAAATCCGTTGATGGCATGCTCAGAGCATTAAAAATATCAAATAAAGCACATATAACACAAGGATCACCAACATGAACATGCTCCGTTGTTGACCTCCTCAAGAACTCTTCACGAAAACGCCTTATGTGCCATAAGGACTAAATGTTACAGCATAAAAACATCAGGGAGCATAACACAATCTTGAATCCTTAACTGAGGCAATGCTTAGAATGTCAACTGACCTGTATTATAACATTTAGGAAACAATTATATTCACCAACTTCATTCTTCAGCCCAGTGCCATATATATCAGCTACATTTACGTTTTTAACTGTTTTTTCACTGGATGAAACATCCACATCATCCATCCCTGTAAACATCTTTGGCAGCATTCTTGAACTAGGGAAATTCTTCTGTGCATGAAATGCATCTGAAACTTACAAACAGTGAAAATCTTGTACACATGACAATAAAGAGAGTGACCTACTTAAGGATGTGACCTCAAAGCTAGAGGATTACTACATCGTCCAGTAATTTCATTCATTTCGGCCACATTGCGCTCCTGACACTGAAGTCAATCTTTTTTAGAGAGAGAGAGAGAGTTACCCAGACTTTGGCGCACAGCTGTCTTAAGGTCGGCTTGAAACCTTTCCTCGTCATCTTCCTCTGAACGCAATTGTCTTAGTGTCGTCGTTCTGTTCACCAAACAAGCATTATCTGGTGCCAGTGCAAATCAGTCCCTTCATCATATCAGGTTTCCCCCACAAGTATAATAAGACTGAAAAATCTGTGTTTGGTGCGTGTGGGAGGGAGGGAGGGAGGGATGGAGGGAGGGAGGGAGGGAGAGGGGGGGAGGGGTGGGGAATAAATGGACATGGGTCATGTTATGTTATAACAAGTATGCGTAATTAATTTCGGCATTCCTTGTGAACCACAGATTTTAGCATACCAATGGAAGACCATTATTGTGCAATCTAAGGATTGAAAACAAAAATTGCATGCACTTCAAATGGATGAAGACAATGAATAATACTAATTGCTTATTGACAAAGGGTACATGGTTCAGATGCAACTCTACTGTTTTTTGGATTCTGTGCTGGTTTGAGGGCCATTGGTAAAGTCCAATACAGGGAAACATCGTCAAAAAAAGCAGTAACCCAGAAAGAAAGTAATAGCCTGTCACATCCTTCAAATAAACAATTCATCCGCAACCAACTTTTTAGTTAATATATCGAGAGAAGTACTCAGGAAGAGCCACAGCACTAAATCAAGATCTAGAATCAGCTCAATAAAAAATATGGGAATTACTATACTGATATAGGAATAACAGAAAATAAAGTTGTATCTCCAATAACATAAGGTGGAGGGTAGCATTTAATGAAGCATTATTGGTACTCTAGAAATATATCCCCACAAGTTTTTTTAGCTTACAAAGGATTTATCACCCCCATAAGTTTCAATATTTCATTATATACCACTTCCTAAATGGACTCCTTATATAAACAAATAGATGAGAAAAGCTAAAATAATGCAACTTGGCTGAGTATCCTATTCATGTGATAATACCAATAATACTAAAGCAAAGGGGGGAAATACAGCAATACAAATTTTAATTATTGCATTGTGTATCTGGCACAATCATATTAAAAGTGAAAGGACTGCAAAATTCTGTCCGACTAAAGACTGGAAACAACATCCTGTTAAACCAATCTCAATGAACATTCCTATTTAAGAGACAGATTAAACTAATAACTAAAATTTGAATTTTTTTATAGATGAGCAAACATATCCTAAATATTTGGTCATTAATAGTTAAAAGTGTTTTTATATTTTATTTATTATGTCAACGAGTAGATTAATGTTGAACATCTGGCCATTTTGCTTTCCTGAAGATGCATTCAATTAAAGTATCTTTAGTTACAGCAATCACTCAGGAAGACATACTATATAAATCAACACATTAAATGGCGCACATTAGTTGCAGCAAATATTACAAGCGGCAGCAATAATAATTACTGTATAAAAGAACACCATCAACAACATTAATGATATTAAAACAAATAAAGTACTGGTGTATCCCCTCACCGTGAAGATTGTCACTCAATTTAACTTGTCCAGCTTCAACATTGTCCTGCTGATACTTGCCATCAACTGATTTGTTGGAATTTTTCTGGCGTTTACCTCTCCTTCCTGTCCGGCTGTCAGAAAGCAGAGCACCAACCTCCTCAATTACTCCATCAGGTAAGCCTGCACAAGAGAAAAAATGAGAACAGATACTGATAACATTAATCCTGCATAATTCCATAGTCTCGTCATGAAATAACTAACTTTGTTTAGTTTCTCCGTAACAATTACCATTGTAGCTAATGTCAATCTTCTGAGATACTTCATCTCCACTTTCACGAGTCACATGTTCTATATCATTCATTAATCCATTGCTCTGACTAGAGTGTTCCTAGAGTGCAATAATAGAAATAAGTCATCAACTACATCTTCAATAAAACTAGCTTGGATCAGCAAATAAGAGTCAATTAATAAATGGATATAATTTTCTATCATCATTATCAACAGAATCTATTCATATTAATGAACAAAAGTCTATTTTATCATGTTCTTCAGAAACAGAATTGTCACATGCACACACACAAAAACACATATCAGCGTCAAACAAAAAATCAATCACAAGAAAACTTACCAGCCTACAATGCTTTAGTTGTTCAAGCATGGTGTGATGATTATCACTGCTTGTGAAGTAATTATTTGGCAGCCCAACTGCCATTGTCTTCTCTGAAATTACTGAGACAGTTCGCTTATGTTGTTCAGCAAGGTGCTTCTGTTTAGCCTCGTTTTCTATCTGCCGTTGATACTCCAAAGTTTCTTCAAGCTTTCTTTCCTCTGCTTCAAGTTCAATTTTCCTACGGGTAAGTTCTTCTTCCTGTTTATTAAAGTCAAAACCAGTCCCAGCAACAACAGCTTCAGAATCGGGATGGTCTTCATCACACCCAACTGCCGAGGAGCTTCAGAAAAAGAGAAATCAATATAGCACCAAATGATGGTTTATAGAAACAAAAGAAATATCTAAGTTTATAAGGATTTCCACAAAATGTGAGTTTTGAGACCAAGTGAGCATACATGGATTCATCAGTCTCATTCCGCTGCATATGCAGCTTGATGCTAGCAGTAGCCTACAAAAGATGTAAATTAATAAAATACATTGTTTTTCATTATATATAAAAATACCAGTAAAGGGAATGACAAGTCCGATAAGAAATTCCATACTTTGAGATCCTTAATTTTTTTGAAGTCCTTATTCTTCTTCTTTTCCTTAGACTTCTCATGTACAATTTTTGAATTATCAGTTCCCCCACCAATACGCTTTTTAGAATCTAGAGCAAGTTCTGCTAGAAATGCTTCTCTAGCAGCATCAGATTTTTCTGTGGCATATTTTTCTGCAAGATCCTCCAAGCGTGCCTAAAAAAGGATGGATCAACAGAACAGAATACAGAATAAACCTGGAGATACAAAGATACAGAAGAAGAACATTAAAAAAAATAGTAAGAAAATTCACAAACCCGTATAAATGATTTCATTGAAGGTATTAATATTGAACGGTAATCGTGAGCAGATGCAGGCTCCAGCTTAACTTCAAGGTGCTGCATTCCAGTAACACTTTGTACAATTCTGGCATCAATTACACTGAGCTGCATTACAGAAAAAGTGAGATAATGTGGAAAGATTGCACACAAATTTTGAGTAAAAGAACCATCAAACTGGCACACAAACCTCATTAGACAAATTCTTTCTCTGTCTTTGGATTGCAACTTCGATGCAAGAGTCAACTTGATGCAGAAAGTCCCTCCTCCTCCAGTCATCTTCTTCACCAGATTCCAAGTCACATAGATGAGAATTCATACCACCATAAGTTTCTTCAAATCCAAACTGGTTAATATTCAAAGATTCCGCTTCTTTTAGAACATTTGAAATTGCATCCAACTCAAATCTATTGCTGATAGGCATAACATCGTGGTCACTTTCAATAAGCTCTTCCTGCCTCTCTCTTAACACAGACTCATAACTTCGACGAGTAAAATCAGTGACATGCTCCCTTCTCTTACCTTCCTCAATACATATGTCCTCCACAACCTGCAATGCCTCCCCATAATTTAAATGGTCACTTTTTCTCTCACACAAGCTCTGTAGGTGGTAAAATTCCTTTCCAAGATTCCGAAGGATTTCCAACCCTTGATTTGCTTTTTGTTCTCTTATGCGTGTCCACTGAGCCAATTGTTCCCCACTCGTGGAACCTGTAAATATCCAGGACAACAAGGCATCGCCATCAAGAACGACTTGATTCTCTTGAGTAATATTTGCAGAAGGAGTTGACGTGGCATCATCTGTAACAGCATCACGAGAAATGGTTGGGGAGACCCTGCAAGGCAGGAATTGCTCATCCAAAATAAGGCATGATGCATACTCATCAAGAACTACCTTCTCTGTGTTGTCAATACCTTGTGAAGTACTTTCTAAATCATCCATGGAATTACTTTTCTCAGAATATCTACCTATTCCACAAGAATGAGAGAGCTCTTGCAAAAATTTCTGTACTTTCTTCAGCTCATAAGCTCCCAAAAAACATATGCATATTGGTGTTTGGTCAATGCCACAGTTAAGAAGCAGAAAACCAGAAGGAAGACTCTGCAGCTCATCAACAGCAAACTGTATCACCTTACTAAGATGAGTAGCAGCAAGGTAATTGTGTTGGATAAGCAGCTGAAATATGGAATGAATTTTTTTAAGGAGCTTAGCACACTCAGCGTCATCAGATAATGGCCAACTACCTGGTAAAAATGTTGAGTTGGAAACTGAATCTCCATTAAATTCCCTCCACATATGGTTAGAAATCATACCATATCCATTGCTCTCACAACTATCACCTAATTTCTTCTTTTGGTAAGATGAATCCCACACATCTTCAGAACTGTAACAATCGGCAGAGCAATCTTTACATTCATCTGCATCATTTGTCGCATAAGTTTCATGAACATAATTTGGAGCTCGAGGATTTGACTGTTTTTCAAGCATCTTGACTGCTGCATTGATATCCAATGGTTTCCAAGGGAAGTTGAGAAGCATGTCGATCCACTCATTCTCTATATTTTGAGGCAAAACCGACTGCATCTTGGGCAACAGGTTGTCCATGTGCTCTTGCACAACGTGGTGTATATGCGACTCAGAGTCACCAAACATCTCACTACAACGGCAGCACGCCCAAAACTGCCACCCTTTATTAACTTCGGCAAACCTTATAGCTTCTGACAGGATTTCATATGCCAGTGCATCCTTTTGCGAACTGAAATGTGCCTTAATATCTGAAATTCTTATCTTAAGCAAGTCTCTCTTCGTCTCTAAAGTCATGGAATCCCAATAAGCCCGAACTGAGTCCTTTCTCTCAGCAGACGATGCATTTTTTCTCACATGGCCGCTCTTCCTTCGCTCACCTGCTCTCTGCCCAGAACCTGAAAATGGTTCTAAACCCTTGTTAGCATCACTTTCCGATTGAGGTGAATCGGACTTCTGCTGCAACAGCCTCGCGGCAGCAACTCGCACTTCTATCTCCTTTCTCCGCTCTTCAAGCGTCTTGGTAGCCTTCTTAATCTCATTGGGCCTCCGGGATTGAACCAACCTCACCTCCATTGGGTCCTCTGAAGCCCTCCTTAATGGAATTAATCGAAATTTTTCCTCCCCATTTCCTAGATTTTTCATCCATGTCGAAATTGAAGCAATGTTCGATTTCTGAATTAATGACCGTAGCTCATTTTGCACGTGCAATATTCTGGCATCAGCAGTCGATGACTTCCGCTGGCCATCATCCTGCAAGCTCTCCCTTGCAGGATCAATGGGATTCTCAATGGCCAATGCCCGCTCACACTCTTGGACCACCTCCTCATACTCCTTGCCATCATTAGCTGCCTCATACATCAAATTTGCATAAAAGTGCCCAAACTCAACCGAATTTGGGGACAGCAAAACTGCCTTCCTGGAAGACTCAATAGCATTCCTTAAATGCCTTTGTTTTGCACTAGGATCATCAATAATGGAAGACACCTTAACACAAACAGTCCCTTGAACCCGGTGAACCAAAGCGGCGTGAGCAGAGTTCTCACACCTAGCACACAACTCCTTCATTAGCCTTAGGGATTTTGTGTGGTTTCCACGGCGGAGCGCAGTTAGGGCTCGCTCACATTCTAACTTAACAGTAGCATCAGGTAAAGCACCCTGTTCAAGTACTTCGTTTTTACTTAGCCGTAGTTGCTTTTGTTCTTGTTTTTTAGTTGATGAATCTATATTAGGGTTTTCCCCAGTTTCAACTGAGTTGCGACCACAGTCGTCAACAGCACCGCCGCCGGAAACAACCGGCGGCGGCGGAAGAGGTGATGGTTTGGAGCGAGGAGCGTTGGTGCGCTTCTTATGCCCCATTATTAGCTCCTAAAGCAATCTAACGTACATGTGTGTAGATACAACTATATGAATAGTATAGAGAGACTGAGAGAGAGAGAGAGAGAGGACTGGGAAAGGGGGCAAATAGACTTACTTGGAAAGGAAGAATGGAGAAACAGATGAATTGTAGAGAGAGAAAATGTAAGGCTTAAGTTGAAATCTCGAAGAGAAGAAGAAGCAGGTGGCCGGTGATGGAAGACTCCGTCGATGGATCGGCGTTGATTTACAGAGAGACCGAGTGACGTGTTCTCTCTCTATATAATTCTGTGCATATACCTCTCTCTCTCTCTCCCTCCCTCTCTCTCGATATATATTTTCGATTTATAAGAACATATAGAAATTACTCCGTATTACACACACCAAACCACAGGTGGTAGGGGGTGAGGTTGTACCAAATATTTAAATTATTTTTTTTCCTTTTCTAATTATTAAAATGGTACAAATAAATTTACATTTTTGGGAAAATAATTGATTCATTTTATAAGAGAATTGTAGTAGATAATAAAATATTATTTAAGTTACGAGATGATTGTAAGGGAAAATTAAAATTAAACTAATAAGACTTTTACAATAGTACAATACGGAAGTTCTAATAACATTGACTATATAAAAATTAAGTAATTTGATATTATAGATTTTAAGATGTGTTATAGTGTTTCTATGTATAAACATTTTTTATGAGTTTGCGAGAATAAATTTTTAGAGAATAAATGATCACTCTCCATTCAGATTAGGTAAGGGGGGTTTCCGTTTTTCACTGATAATATAATTTCTCATAATACGTAGATAGAGCAACAGTAATTTCAAATTATTCTTTTATAAAATAATTTATTCTTTTCCCATTTGTATGTAGTCCTGCCACTAGGACTACGTAATTTATTGTATAAACTAAATAATTTATGTAGTCCTAAGAATTCTAAATTTTGTTTTATGGACACCATTTACTCTGTAAGTGGTAGTTTAGATTAAATGAATAGATTAGACTTTTACAAACATGGTTGTTAGTTAATTTTCTTAAAAGTAAAATTGAAATTTCCAACTTATTTGAGAGACAGTTTAATAAAATTAAAAGAATTTTCTTTTTTCTGGTTACACAGGAGAAGTACTTTAAATGATTGAGTAGAATGAATAAGTTTTATAAAATATATATATTGGTTCGTTTATTACAACTTATTATTTTTTTTATCTTAAAAATTATAGATTATAATAGTATTAATAGGGCCAAGTTCCAATTTGTTGGTCACATATATGGAAACATATTGAACTTGATTTGAAAATAACATGACGCTATTATCTTATCAACAAAAAAAATAAAGGTTTTTGTTTGATTAAATCCAACTATATTCAACATATTCAAAAATCCAAAGACTA
Organism: Centella asiatica; assembly: GCA_014636745.2. NCBI lineage: Eukaryota > Viridiplantae > Streptophyta > Magnoliopsida > Apiales > Apiaceae > Centella > Centella asiatica. Next base: position 15,783,350 of record CM025785.1, read on the forward strand.
TGCGTAGTTTATTTATTCATGAATTTCTCATCGAATTCCATTAATCTACTATGTTTCAAATCATAATACCCTTGTTGGAATGCTTAGCATTGGGCCATGATGAGAGTAACTAATTATGAACTTTATCTGGGTTAAATTTATATCACCAAATGACTCAAAAATAATAATTAATTAATGGTATGCCTAACAATATATTGTAGTTAATCTTTAAATTTTAGACTATAATAACTTTTTATATTTTGCAATATTTTTGAAAAATCTAACTGTACGACTGAAAATAACCTCAAAAAATAATAGAATATACAAACTTTCATAAGTTTTTATGACATAAATCATAATTTTTTTAATTATACATATTCAACAACTTTTTGTGAGTATAATTTTGTAAAATTTTATATAGTTTTAAAACATATTATACGCATCACAAAAATAATAAATTGAAATATTGCACATTTTTATATATTTTTGTAATGCTTTGATCGTCCTAAAGTTGAATTTCTTAAAAACATTACAAAATACAAAAAAAAAAAAAAAGCTATTACAACTCATTTTTTAAAAATAGATTGCAATATATTTCTCATGTTCCCTTACACCTTACATTAAAATAATAATGTGAATTTCAAGTCACAAGATAAAATTTTGATGATAGTTACATTGGCAATATATTGGGCACCTTATATCGAAGCAGGTGACCAAAAGCGTACACAATACAAGTCCATACCTAAAAATTTGTGTCGGATAGTCCATCGCAGGTAAAAACTTACACTGTGTTTATATCACTATTTTAATGGATTATTTTTAAGTATAAAATTTGAATCCAACCTTTTCATCTTCTAAACTAAACAAGAGATGGTATCACGGTAATCGCAAAAAGTGCGTACGCCAGCAAAATAAATCACAAATTAAATAAAACCGAAGCAATTGAACAATGCTCCAAAAGGAAGTCATTGCAGTTGAATCTAAAAATGTAGAGTTACCATCAACATCAAATTAGAAGGATAGCTACCAAATACAAGTGCTTATTCTTGGAGTGGAAACAACTCCTCCAAACATTAATAAAGAAATGGCATGGTCTATACCCCATTTCTAACAAGGACTCGTTTTCTCATTTTCTTATTATAATTTTTCTGCAGAAATGAGAGAGAATCTAATTAATAGATTTTACATTACTCATATACAATACAAGCTTGCTAACAAGCATATGATAATAATCATGATCGTCCATGCTCATCAAAGGCAGTTAAGAAAAACCATAAACTGATGATCACGTTCGTTTAACTGAAAACACCACTAACACAATCAAGCAAAATCTGGAAGGGCTTATGTAAGTAAATAGATGGGAGTCTAAATTCACTGCACAAAAAAAGATATAGATACATATTGATACCCGAGAAAAGCCTCTTCCGCGACAAAACTGCAACTCTGGTCCAAAAAGACTAAACATAACCAGAATGACACCGCAATCTAAAGCAAATGCATACGTTCTACGTAAGATTGTAGTAACCATCTATTCAGAGGCTCCCCACATCCCACAAAACAACCAGAATTTCCATTCTCGGTAAAGAAGGGAAAGTTGAACATGTTTAGCAGCTCCTGCACTGACTGCCGCACAAGAGAAGATCCTGTCACCCTGCTTCTCCGACCCCATCCTGTCACTATATCAATACGACCTGGACAAATCCCGGATAAGAGCATTTGTCTGCGAAACCAGGCAAGTGTCCTTGACAGTGCGGTCACAGCAGTTCCATCTGACATAACATGCAGGTTTATCAACCAATAACATGAGCTTTTCTCTCTAACTGCATCTGGATAGACATTTTTCTGTGCAGCCACCTCCCAAACAGATCCAGCCTCTTCCTTGAGCCCCGACTTATGCAAGAAATCAACTACTGCATCAACAAGCCCCCTCTTGCTCTCTCTGTCCTCACTGTGCATCAAATCCAAGAAGTTGCTCATGTGATCCTTCACGTTTTGTCCATCTGGACCAGCTGCAGGCATAGACAACAGGAAGGTATGGGCTGGGTGACCGGTGACAGCCATGAGCTCACAGCAAAATGTCATGTCAAATGATGTTTGTGCTTCTGTACAACAGCTGATCAGCAAGGTGTAAGTTTGCAAAGACGGACGTAGCCCCAATTCAAGCATGTTCCGCAGCAAGGTATAAGCATCTGACAGCCGGTGCACCCTAAGGAAAGCACTGAGCAGAGAGTTGCATGTGGGCACATTGGGACGTAAACCTGCATTGAGCATTGAACAATACCATTCCCATGCCTTTTCAGCATTCCCAGCTTTTCCCCACAGATCCACTAAAAGACCATAAACAGGTTCATCAGGAATCCAATTCTTCCTTCTCATCTCTGCAAAAACCGCTTCTGCTTCTTCTAGATGTCCACAATGACCAAGTGCCTCCATAACAATGCTGTAAGTTACTTTGTCTGGCTCAAATCCAGCTATAAGCATGTTATTATAAATGTTAAGAGATGTTTGGTAGTTCCTCGCCTTTGCATGCAGAGCAATCATAATATTGTAAGTTACTAAGTTAGGCACACAGCCCTGATTAACCATCTCATTGAATAGCTGGTCAGCAACAGTCAAATGACCAGCTTTGCCAAGGCAATTAATGATGACACTGTATGTGAAAGTGTCTGGAGTAAGCCCAACCTCTTGCATCCTCTGATACATGTTCATTGCAACATCCAGATACCCAGATTTTGCATGGATGTCGATTAATGTACAATACGTGACACGGTCAGGGTCACACCCTACTTCCTGCATCTGGTTGAAAACAATCATCGCTTCATTCAAATAGTTTGCACGCCCATAACTGTGAATGAGTCGATTATATGTTACAACATTTGGCTGGCAACCATCCCTGATCATTTGGTCGAGCAACTTGTTTATAGCACCGAATTGTCTTGCACGTCCAAGAATGCCAACCATGGTGGTGTAAGTATGCCCGTCATGCTTAAACCCAACTTTTCGTTTCAACCAATAGAAAAAACCAAGAGCTACTGAATGATCTTGCAGCCGCTTAAGAACTTGATTGGCTTGATATGCATCCATTGAACAATTGAGTTTCCCAAGCGCCACCTCAGTAGCAGGACCCCAGTTCAGCTGTTGTAAAATGTGACACACACTTTCAACCACATGCCCAGAGGTTGTGAAATGCCTAGTCACAGGAACAACTGCTAATGGTTTTTTGGGCACCTTCGGGTTCCTTTTAAAACCTTCAGTCATGTCCCCTACAAACTTTCCTTCTGAGTGCATTACATTTGAAACAAACCGGTTTGAATTAGCTTTTGCTCGCTGAGGCACAGACCTCCTCCTATCGTGAGAATTTGTAGGCATACTTTGACTCTCTACCGAACCCCCTGCTCTGTTATTTGGAACATTAGAATTAATATGATTCACTGAACCAAATTGTTCAGCTCTACCTTTTGTTCCATGGGAGTTACGTATGGAGTTTGATCCTGTTTCTACCCCAGTAGAAGACTTCCCATCAGTTTTTTCTCTGCTCAAGTTTTTAACATTTGAGGATTTGATACTAGAAAGGGGTCTTGTACGTTCAATTACATGACTCTGTGGCGAGCTAAGCACTCCACTCCCATCTGACGTAGGAATTTTATAATTTACTAAATCAGACAAAAAATTTACTGCAGCAATACCTGCCCTAACAAACTGATCAGACATAGGAGGTGAAGAATGCATCATATCATTTTGAACACCATCAATGCCACTAGCATATCTGACAATATCTGTTCTACCCGAAGAGCTGGAAGAAGATATGACTTTTCGGGAAGAAGCTGGAGAGCTTACTGCAGCACCTGGGATGAGAGAGCCCACTCTGACTGATGTTTTTGATGTCAGGGAGGATGGTATCTGTGGATTTTGAACTGCATTTTTTGTATTCTGATTTTTTGAGATGCAAGTTTCATCTTCTGAACATGTGCATGAACTTCCATCAGCTGCATTACATCGAGACCCACTAAGGAAAAAAGACCTAGCTGATTGCGAGAGAGTGCCTAGTTGCTTAGTTCGCAACATAATCTGCCATTAGAAAACATCCCATTACACTTTCATGGCAAGCTTCAAAAGGCATAACGAAGTATATGCCAGCAAAACAAATCAAAGTAAAAACTAACAATTTATGGAAGAGAATACATGCATGCACATTTAACTCAGAACAACTTAGAGTATTGGTTAAGTTGTCAACAGGTCACATTCCCTTTTTTTTAATGGAGAAATTAAGAAGGAACGGGAAATAAATCAGTGATCAAAAACAGCCAAAAGGTTTCAGTTGAGGCAAAAAGGCCAAAATCACGCCAAGCTAGAATATCTTTAGTTAAACATCAAAAGACAGCCTACCTGGAAGAAGCTTCCATGAATATCAGCCATACCGGGAACAGAATTACACAAAGAAATTCATTTTCGTTGGGTTTAATGGATGCTAGAAGGCAAGAGAATTACTTCCTACTTAACAAGTTCAACATTGACAACAAGTATAGCCTTTAATCAAAAACTTCCTCAAAACCCCCCATTGACTTAGATTAGTTAAGCAGGGAGTAATTCCTCTGAAATTAGAATGAATAAATCTGGATGCTGTTAAAAGAGGGTCTCGGGCTTTTAGCTGCATCTGCATCCATAGAATACATTAAATTTCAAATCATATAGCTACTTGTATACAATATACCAAAATACTACATTCTTTGAAAAGCACAAAATATTCTGGTAAACATCACTTATGTAGTCAACTCTTTTGAATTCAAGAAAGATTCATTAAAACATTGGAAACCCCTGTTTTGAAAAAAAAAAAAAAAACTCCCTTGCCCAAAAAATCAAAAGGAGGCAAAGCAGAAGCAAAGTTTGAGGCCCTGTTCGGGAGCTCCTTATAAGCTGAATAAAATCCAAAAGCTCCTTAGCAAACAGGTCTAACTTCTACACTAACTTATAGTCCAAAAACATAAGGTAAAAAAACTTTCCTTCTTAAAAAGACTTTTTTTTTCCAGCAAAAAATGATTATAAAGCGCAAGTAGCTCCTGAACAGAGCCTCAATGCTTCCGGTAGCAAGCAATAGCTTTCAGAAATATTAAAGTAACACATTTCTCAAAATAAATCAGAAAGCACAATTTCCGTACCCATGTGAACTATCCGACAAACCCAAAATTCATCAAAGCATAAAAAACAATAAAAACACAGTTCTTATCAATTTGGCATACTAGCTTCAGAAAAGATCAAAACTTTACCATAACCAAGAAAATTAACAAATGGCCACATTCCAAATCACCAAGCTAAAGCCATAGAAACAAAAGAATCACAAGTCTTTAACCCAAAAAAGAGAGGCTTTTTAACGGCTGAAAAAAACAGAACTACAACAGCTAAGAAATACAAAATCAAAATCAACGACAGCAATTAGCTTACAACAGATAAGTGTATACCTGAAATGCTAAACGGAAAATACAGCTTCAAGGAAGAGTAAAATGGGTAGAGTGAGAGGGAATTTTACGAGAGAGAAGAAAGAGAATAGGGTTAAGGAGGAAGGAGGCGGCTCATCTTTCTCTACTGTCAACACGCACAGGACTTTCCAAGTAATTTGGGGTGAGAGAAAGAGAAGGGCATTAGTTTATTGACGGCTTTTTTATATTTTCTGTAGCAAATTACTTTAACCTACCTTTTCTTTTTTCAATTTTTTTAAAGTTCTGTTTTTTCTTTTTTCTGTTTTGAGAAATATTGTTTATTTTTATTTTTCTCCATCCACGTGTCTCTTGCCGAGTTGCCTTCACGGTTTTCATTTGACAATCTCTCGGTCCGAATCAACTCTCTTCTTGGTGTGGGTTTTGTGAGTACTGCATGTGATTTTCTTTTTTTCCTTTTTTATTCATATTTTGGAAAGGTGATTTTTTTTAAAAAAACTTTTCAGAAGTGATAATAATATTTAAATTATACTCAAACAAATATATACAAGTTAATATGGCTGAGTTTTATTGGAGATTGATAAATTTTAAAAAACCTACATTTTTAAAATTAATAGTTTAAAATTTAATATTTTTTTATTTGTATAATTTATTGATATTAATCGTATACTTCGTTCTTGTATAAAATTTTGCTCGGCTCAAAACTCATCCCGTCGATTCAATTATTATTTCTTGTTCAAAATTAATCCTGTCCTAGCGTGGGTGTGAGATCAATTATTTAAAAAGTTACTCCTTTACTCTTTTTTATTTATTTATTTGATAGTAGTATATTACTAAGAACATTACAACCCCACAATATAATATCGCAGTAAATTCGTTTTAATATTGAGCTCAAATTCTTCTAAAAGTTAACCCGAAACTAAATTTAATATTTATTCTACTACTAACAATTTATCTAAATAATTTAGCAATTTCTCATTTTCATATGATCATCAACATTAAATCATATGATCATCAACTTCATTCTTATTTTCATTTCCTTTGTATAAGTCGGAGAGCCCCGACCCGCAACCATAAGAATAGGTGATTCACCATTTGGTGATTGGTTTTAACTGTTTCTATTTATTATATATATTATGTTAAAATTATATTTTTTAAACATAAAATTAATATTTGTTAATATAATTCATCACCTAAAGGTTTTTTTAACAAATATAATAATTATAAACTAAGTAATATAAGAATAATTATTGTATATATGAGATAATATTTTAATATTTATAAGAAAAATACATATAAAATATAAGTGTATAATAGATATCGGGGATCGGTAAGAAACAGGATAGGAAGCACCTATTATCATCTCCGTTTATAAATATATCGGATCAAAAAATTCTCACTCATTTATTACGGGAACGTTAAATCACTAGAAAGACAGAGATAATTATCATGCCTAATATATGTTACTCTATTATATTTTTTAACTACGTCATTTTATTTGGCCAAAACAGTCCACATCTAACTATGATCAATTTACCACATTTATTATTTTTAAATTATTTTGTCAAACTAATGGTTACAATTTCAAAGTTTATTTTGGAAATTGTTGAATACTACTTATGATGTTTTTTCATATAAATAAACATAATGAAATTTTATATTTGTTGTTGCCTTAATTTGCCTGAAATTAAGTGGAATTCAAGACATTTTCTGTCTTAAAATTAAGATTCACATCCGTATTCTTTGTTATAAATTAAAAAGGAAAAAAAAAAGCCAAGTTGTACAATTAATTATATTTAACTTTAACTTATGTAACCGATAAATAAATACTAGTACAATAAAGAAAATAATGCAATGGTGATGCCAAAAGGTAACGGATGGCAGCCTGCAAAAGTTGGCCATTTTGTACTATGCAGTGTAGGCTTATTAATAATATAATAATATTAATACAGGGTCAATAACAGAAAAAAAATCTCCAACCACAAACGTGGACAAATAAATGCCACGTAAGATATTGAACTGTGTGATTGTGTTAGACGTTACTTGGCCACCAAGACTAACGTTTATTCTCATTTCTCACCAACTTGTCATTCATTTATTACTTCATCCGCTCTTTAAAAAGGGAACGTTACTGCTAACTGAAAATTAATAATAACAAGAGAACGTTACTTGTTTTGTAAAAAAGGTGGTGTTATTTGTATATTATTTTACACAGTGGTATAAAATATTTGACATAAAAAGCGAAGGGTTAGTAGGAAAATTGCAAATAAAAAATATAAAAATGAAAATTTCCAAGAAAAAGAAAATCGATTCAAAATAATAGTAACCATTTTACTTCAAAACATAAACCAAAAAGAGTGATTTGGATATTAAAATAGTGGAAATTAATTTGATATTCTTTATATACTTGCAATGGATGTACACAACAATTCATATTTATGAAGTACATTAAAATTATGTATATTATTTTAGAATCTTGTTAAAATCACAATTTATATTTAAAGTATGACAGAAAATAAATATAGTTCTTTTAGTGAAATGAATTATTATGCTATGTTTTCTTTGTTGCAAAATTCAATACGATGTTATCAGATTTTAGTGTAAATTAGTTAACTAAATAAGTTGTTAATGTAAAATTCAATTATTTTATTTAAAATTATAAAATAGTCAGAGTTAATTTGAGTTGGGCTTCGGTGACAAACATCTCAATTTATTTACTGTTCTAATTTTGTTAACGGGTCCACTCAATGGAGATGTGAATTGAGAAGTTGGTGATCCCATAAGTGGAGGCATCTACGGTCTGTATTAATAATATGGGCCTTCATTGAAAAGTATATGCAATATAAACTGATAGGCCGGTCAAGTATTTGAACTAAAATTTTACTTTAATACTATGATTTTTAGATGATACAATTCAAGTGTTTTTAAGTGTGTAATTTATCATTTTTATCTTTATTTATTATAGTTTTTTTCTCTCTGTCCATTTTAATCTTTGTCTTGTTTCTCTATCTAGTGTCTCTCTTTTTCAACCTCTCTTTCTCTTTCTTCCTCCTCCACTTTCAGCACTAGCCACATCGTCGATGTCGCCGCCGACCTTCGTTTCTCTCTATATCTCCTTTCTATGGTACCAAAACTCACCACCATAGCCGAATATGTGCATGTCTTTTTTTCAACATCATCATTGTCGTCATTTTCATCATCGCAACTACTGTCATTGATTTAACAACATATCTAAAATATTTCAGATTTAGAAAATTAGACCCGTCGTCTCCATCTCCATCAAAGTCACCGTTCAAAACGTCCATGGTCGCCACGTATATTATCACCATCATGGTTATCACGACCGATGTAGATCTGAGGTCATCACCATCATCTTTCTCATCGTCAATCTCATTTAGATTATAAAATCTACAGAACCTAAACTATAATGTAATATTTGGTAATATTTTTATGTTCTAGTTTTTAATTTTATTTTAGATATGGTGTGTTAATTTTACTTGGTATGTTACTTGTTAGTAACATTAGCAGAATTGTTAGTAATTTTCATTACTTTATTAGTAATTTAAAGGAGTTATTAAAAATTTAGTTATACTGTTTGTATATATAACATGTTTGTGGTGGAAGTGATGGTGATTTTTGGCAATTATGGTAGAGATGATTTTCAGTTATAGTGTTGATGTTTTTTAGTTTTGTAGTAGTGATAATGGTGGTGATAGTGATGTTGTTGGTGATATTGAAGGAGGAGGATGAGGAGTTGATGGTGGTGACGTATATATTGGAGGTGGACATGATAAGATTATACACATGTATTAGATGTCTTCTTGTCAATTTCTTCATTTTATTTTGTCTCTTTCAGATATGTGAAATAAATGTTATAAAAATTAATGAGATATATGTAATTTTAGTAGTATTGTTAGTAACTTTAGCATGTTTCTTTTAGTAATTTTAGCATATATGTTAGAAACTTTAGTTGAATTATTAGAAAATGTTGACAAGAGTAAATGTTTATACCAAATTTACAATGGTTATTTTTTGTGGTGAATGTAGTGGTAATAGTAATAAAAAAGATGATAACATTAATGATAAAATAAAATTTGTGTGTATATTGTATTTTCATTAATTGTTTTCATATATATTGTCTTTTCATTACTTTTCATTTCTTCTCATATTTTTGTATATATATGGTAATAGCAGTGATCGTAATTGAGATATTCATTGTTATCTTTTGATATTTTCTTTATTATCATCATCTTTCTTATTTTTTTTCAGATAAACTAAGTAATAGTAATTAACGTTCTAATATTATTAAAATATTTGTTCAAGTTACTAAAAGATTTACTTATATTACTAAATACTCTATTTATGTTACTAATAAAATTCGACCGGCGATTAACAACGATGACCGTAATATTTGTTTAAATAATAATTATAAAATATTCAACAAGAGTAGATTTGAAAAAAAATGTGATAGAAAATACTTATATATAATGATTTGAAAAATAAATCACTTAAATGCCATTTAAATCCAATATGTTGACCCACATGTCATTCACCCTATAAACTTTGGATTATTTAGGCTTGCCTTTTCCTATCCCGAAATCATAGTCCAATTGAATTGGGTATGAAAGTGGATTTGGATTATTCAGGCTTGTCTTTGAATTAACAGACCGTCAACAATTTAGGTAGAGTTCAGAAACCACTTTTTATTGATTTCTTTACATATTTCACTTCTATTCATGTGCTACTTTATTTTATTTTTAACTTAACAAGTGACTTAAAGTCATTATTTGATAAGTCAGATTTTGTCACTTTTTCACTTCAAATAGTTTTATAAGTTATTTATAACCTAAAAATCATAATCAAAAGAAGTGATTTCTAAAGAGACCTTATGCGTTATTGATAAGAGTGCATAGAAAAATAGAAGGGATAAAAATAGGAAAGGAGAATTTTCGGCTAGTACTATGTTACTAAAAGAATTCTTTTGCAGTATAATTAGTTTTCAATTATTCTCGTTAAATTTATGTTTTTATATATAATGTTACTATTTATTTAATAAAATTAAAACGTGGATAGTACCATGGTAACATAAACCGTAGATGAAGAGTTGAAATTATCTCAAATTGGTCAAGACTTATTTACGAAAAAGTATACTGGCCGGTAATTTTATGAAATAAGAAACTGATATATATGGGCTTTGATGCATTTCTCATTCTCAAACTCATAGCTTGTATTAGGTAGTTTGAGACAATGATGGGCCTAAATTGCAAAAAGTCCAAACACATCCGAGTCATGTCAAATCCTTCAACCAATCTACTGGTGAATAAGGCCCAAATTGAATCTGAAACTGTTCTTAGAATGTTCCATTCTACTATTCTAGTCTTCTAGTTGTGTTATTTATTTATTTTTATTTTTTCTTTCTTGTATTCTACTATTCTGAATCTACAAATCCCACAACATCGAATAGATTGTTTGTTTATTTTTTGTACTCGGTTGGGCGCACATTTGAGGGACAGTTGAAAATGTACGTGTTTTGGGGTGGCTCATATATAATCAATTGCTAGGTTTTTCACGAATTTCATTTTTCACGTTCATATATAAAAGTTGTGCACAAGGAAAACGACTTTCTTTCAAAAAGTTTGGCATCCCTTTTCTCTTTCTTTGTTCAGTAGGCGTGACACCGAAATGAGATGTGAAGTAGCAGTAGCATTTCACCTTTTTCTAGTTAGTTTGAGGAACCCCATTATCAAGCATCTTGATACATATTTATGTCAAAAAATTATTGGCAGGTACAGTAAAAAGGATAAAGTTCTCGTTCAGTTAATGTACGTTTTTTCTCTTCTTGTGCAACTTATATTACTGTGTTAATATTATTATCTGAGATAATGTTACCATCTGATGCATTATGTTACTATGTACAGCGTAATTTTTTTTACAGATAAGTACATTATATATAGTAACATTAAAAAATATAATGACATAAATTTAATAAAAAAAATTGAAACATTAAAATATTATATAAGAATTATTTTTATCAACTTGTATTGGCTGGAAATTGTTCCTATTTATATCTATGTTTGTGCGTGATATACAATCCTTTTATACGTTGTACAGCCAAAATTGTTTTATACTATTAATTTTCATTGCAGTATGGTGCAGAAAATAATATATTAATATCATGTATCTGCATTATATGACAAATATTGTAACAGTCTCTCACTGTGTATAATCCTATAGTGTAACAGTGTCTTACTGTGGTCTGTGTGGGTGCGTATTTTTATATATGTGCATTTATATACACATTTTTAGAAATTGGGATTTCTTATCTGGAACTATTATTCAAGAAGAAGAAAAGTACTTATCATCGATAAATAAATAAGAAAAAGATGAAAATTATTTGAGAGAAGATAGCTGCTGGGTCACATTTTTAGTCTCGATCTTTTTGACTGTGTGATGACTAAAAGAAGTTTGGCAGGTGCGTGTAATGAAGTAAACATACAAGTATATAGTTGCAAATGCCAGGCATAAAGGATAAAGCTAGCTACGTGAAGGTGGATTTCCATCATTGTGTTGGTACATCACCCTATTCTTTTTGCAGCCCCCAACCAACTCATCCATTGCATGGGCTGTACAATGTTGGAGTGTTGGTTATATATGTTCTTTCCTTTCTTAAATACATACTATATATTTCATGTGTTGATGTATTTATCTTTAGGGCATTTGTGTGAATAAATTCAAAGAGAACTATAAAAAAATATATAACTACAAAAAAATAAAAAAATCTAAATAACATAATGTTATTTTGGATGGATATACATAGTTACTGGTGTCAAACGCGAGTTCTATTTTTCATAGTTGTATATTTGTATATTTTTAATTATTATAAATAGTAATTATTTTTAACTTGTCGAGTTAGGTAGTTTTTTTCTTTTTCATTTTTTTAATATTATTTGAATGTATGGTTAATAAATTTTTTTATATGGTTTCTCATAATTATATATTTTAGTGCATATTTTAATAAATTTTTATTACAACAAAAAATTAAGAATTTAGAAATTTACATAAATTAGTTTATTACATAGGTATTGTAGTGGATTAGAAATTAAATTTTAACTAGATAAGTAATTAGTGATTTTATTACATTTTAATTGGATAAGTGATAAGTGATAAGTGATTTTAATTTGATTTTTTCTATCGGTTTTATTGAATATTAAATCGAGTTACAACAGTGATAAAATTAATTTAAGATTTTATTTAGGAGGTTTTGAATAAGATTTTCGTTTTGAGTTTAAGATATGCTCTTCTGTTTTCTTAATCCATTTTGATGACGTCTTTACCCTCATGACTTTATCTTTTTTTCACTTGAAAAAGTCATCTCGCATAAAAAAACAATTTGAACCTTATTACTTGAATTGTATGAGCCACAAAATAATAACGTTTGTCCATTTATCCACTTACGCTAAGTGTGTTTTGAGGTAGGCCCGCATTAACGTATTGTTTACTTTGGATAGTTCGGAAACCGTGAATCTTTACAGTTTTGTACTTTTCATTTGGAAAATGCGTCTCTCTTAGGAGATGACATATAAGTCCGCCTCCTATCGATGTGAGATTTCATATCATCATATTCAATGTAAGATATTTAAAACAACCATTATATATCAATCATCAAATTTTAACCGGGATGATTTTTATTTATTTCAACTTAAATTTTAAAAATTTTAGATTTTTATAAAAAAATTACAACGTTATGAATTAAAACTTTTTTAAAATTTAAATTAAAATAAACTTCTTCGATAATTTAAATTAAAATAAATTTTAGATTCATGTATATTAACTTCTTCGATAATGTCAAAGTGATCAGCAGAATAATTAATTATGGACATGCCATGATTTTTAGTTTGTTGATTTAATTAAGTGCGGGAACTTACGTTATGAAATGTAGTTGGTAGGATGATGTAATTATTAATTAAACAATTAGATAGCTTGGCTTGTGAGTAGAGATAACTACCATATGACTTTGTCTCACCATCTTGTCCACCCACTTCACTCTCCCTCCTTAGTCATTAATAATATATACACTCTGCTATATATTATATACTTCCCTTCACCGTTACCATCTTTTTTTTTTTTTTTAATTGTTGACATCTATTGAGATATTATGTAGATATATAGGAAAAATAAAGTCCCTAAAAAGAAAAATAAGTACACAAAAGTGAACTCATACATTTGCAATCAATTTAGTTTAAGTACATCTTTTAATGATCTATCGGCTTTTTTTAATTATTCTCATAATTTCACTCTCTTAATTATATAAGTATATATTTATATATTACCGACATGTGTGGCTGCACTTACCTAACAAATTATCAATCATATCTATATACACCTAATGAATTTTGGCAACTGCAAGAACCTAATCAAGTTAGAATTGCTACGACCAAAACCAAACCAAATATAGATTATACATTGATACATACTCTATGCAAGGGAATTAAGGAAGCTAGGACGAGTAGCATTTACTTACACGAGTTCATCATTTTTTCGTTATATTGTTACAACCTCAAACTTTTAAAATTGTTTCTTTTAACTTTTAATTTTCTTTCTACATCCATGTATTTTATTTTTTTAATTTTAATTTTATTATATAAGATTTCACTGTCTAGATACTTACGCATTGCCTGACACACTTATTAACAATTACCTTGCCTAATTTTTTTTTAATCAACAAAGTTTCATGTATTTTAACTAGACATAGCATATGTGTGATTTTGATACATATAATATCATCTCCACTCTTTATTATTGTTATTTCAAAATTGAGTACAAATCTTGATGACTGAATACATAAATAAAGAGGATCAATCAAATATACTTATATACCAAACATTTTGTGCTAAAATCACTTCTCTAATTTTAAAATATAACTCATCTGCTTTAAAGGGTTCGAATTTTTTTTAAAATTAATTACCAGTATTTCTTTTATGTAGTCCATTGAGAATGTAGGTCAATAATGGCTTAACAACAGTAATTTAGTGAAACTATGACCGAAAAGAAAATTGTGAAATGCATGATCATGAAGGTTGATGCGGAACTTTAATAATTTGAGTATACAATCACAATTTCCATAACTAGTCATAAAATAAATATAAAAAGCACCAACGAGTAAAGAATATACCAATTTAAATACACTACTTAAATTAAAATGAAAATTGATTTTATTCTATAAATAGATAATCAATATGAATAACACGATGACTGAGTAATGTATAAATGATAAATAATAACTGACATAAATACTATCTTATGTCTAGGAAATAAAAATGAATTGACGACATTATTCTTTTGTCAAGTGCTAAAATGAATATTTGATTTATTTTAATAAAAAATTGAAGATACTAAAGAATATACGGAGTATAATATAGAAAATATTATGCGAGTCTACAAAATATTACAGTCTAGTGAGCGATGAAGTGTGGGAAATGAGATTAGTAATCAAAATTTTCAGTTTTTGGTTAATGTACAATTAAATTATTTAATTTAAAATAAATTTAGACTCACCTAAGAAAGTCCATATAATATATATATATACACACACTGTATGGCATGGACTCTGAACCAGAATTATTAATTTGTTTTGCTCTCAGAATGAAAATTGGTCAACAACTTCAATTACTTTACAATACCAGCGAGTTATTAGTTTTGATTATGTTCTGTGCATGTATGATGTGTTAAAGATGTATTTAAGGAAGTCCAAATGTCCAACTATGTGCACACTTCCACTTCTAGACTTCTAGTATATATATATCATCAACGCCAGCTATGTTATCTAATCTTCTTGTTAGTTTGCTTCCAGAACTTATAATACTTATCTGTTTGAATGCGTTGTTACAAACTTTAAAATGGTTACTTTGTCCCATTCAAAAAAATAAAATTTAGAATTTTGACGATTATTAATTTTATATATTTGATCAATAATTAAATATATAAATTATAAATTTTTTGTATGAAATTTATTATGAATCTTTAAGTTATGACGAGATTTATAAGTTTGTAATTGAAAGTTTTTTAATTTATAGCAAGATAACAAAGAAAAATTTCAAATATAACTCTTTTTTGAAACAATTTTTTCTCTCCAAATGTAACTCTTTTTTTTAAGAACAGAGGGAGTATAAAAATATATATTTACTAACTATTTTTTAAAACATTTAAAATGTACAAAATTTCAACATGTCGCCATTTATATATATTGAAATCCTTATATATATATATATATATATGAAAATGAAAAATAAATTGCAAGAAATTTTAGGTTTTAATAGTTTTTTTCTATTGTAATATGTTGAAAAATTTAACTGTATCGATGAAAATAACATTAAAAAAAATACTCTATTTGTCCCAAATTAAATATCTTAATTTGAATTTGATGATCAAATTGACCAATTTTTGACATTAAAATTTGACAATTATATTTATATTTTAATAATTATAAAAATTGAATATTGTAGGTAGCTAAGTTTATGAATCTTAATATGACATCATCTATATTTTTATAAAATATTAGTATTTTTGATTTTCAAATCGATTAGTTTGTTCTCCAAAATTAAAATATGACGTTTATTATGAGACGGATGAAGTAATATAGAATATAAGATGTGATCATAGTTTTATAATGATGAAGTTGAACAATTTTCTAATAGTAAAATTTTTGATAATTTATGTAGTCATAAAAATTATTATACGTATCATGGAAGATAGTAAAATCTTACAAATTTTTATATTTTTTGATACTTTTTTTACTCATAAGATTTTTTTTTTGTTACATATGAGATTACTATCTAAAAATTTATGCATACATTCACTCACACATAACTACCTTTTACTTTGTAGAGTTTTTTATTAGTATGCACACACCCACGCACATCTACTTTGTGTTAAATTCAAAATCTTGACCTCTTTACTTTTTTAATAATTAATAACAAGTAAAATTAAATGTTAAATGATTGAATTTTTTTATAAATATTAAAAAAAGGAAAAAAAAATTCTACAAACGCCATGAAACAAGGGAAATGTAGAGCGGTTGCTATTAAATGGGTGTATGAAGGACGAAGTCACAAATGGTACAAGTCAAACCAACAAAGATGAACACAAAATCATAATATTTAATTTAAAAACAAATCTCATCATCTGACTCATTTGATTGTGTGCGTGTATATATATATATATATATATACAATTCCAAATAGCTTTAGAAAAAAGAAATGAGTGTTTATTTTATAAGAGTTGAAGTTTAGACTAAATCAAATATTGGATGATTTTATATTGAACTAAATTTTATAAACCAGTTTTGTTTCCCTTAAATATATATAGGCCATTCAATATCATTAGCAAACATGGATATATTTTATTTGACAGATTGATGAAAATGAATTGAAAATTACTTACAATTACATTAACAATTATGAAACTCGAGACATTTATTCTCATTAATTAATTATTTCTGCTAAAGAAACATATATAGTAATATGCGGCAACGTAAAGTGTGCAGCTAATGAGAGCTGATTTAGTTGTTAAGTTTCAGAAATTTCATTTGAAAGACTTGGGTTTAAATTATGTTATTAACGGTCGAAAAGTAATTTATATCTTTTGAAACCTTGTAATATGCCCGATCTTAAATTTAGATAACCAAGTAAACTAGTAAAGGAATTAAGAGAAATGAAGAACTAACCTAATGGGCAATACATATTAATAAAATAAACGCGAGATTATTTTTTCAAATAGGAGTAGCGGTCCAATTCTTTGCTCAATCCTGCAAACAAATGTCATGTATAACCGATTCAGGAAAAGAATAAAGTTGATTTTATTGATCATTAATTATCTTTTTTAAAGTGAAAACATCAGAATATTAGACTTTCGAACTTTAACTAATAAAACTTTTTATAAAATAATTGAGATTTTTTTTAAAAAGTGAAGATATCAAAATGTCATAATTTTAAACTTTATTTATAGACTAGTACAAAATTTTACAAAATAATTGAGGTCTATTATTACTCAAATATAAGTATATCACGACGCTTTCTTTTCAAATTTTATGGTAATGACACATTTAAAATATGACTGAAATTAAGTTAATTTGTCAGACATAACGGTTATTTCTTTGATACTAAAATAATTCCTCCATCCAAAGGAGTCCTTAAATTACTGTGAAAATTTGCTCTAATTTTCCCTTTAAAATTGTCGAAAATTTAATGGATTAATTAATGACACATTTAAGTACCGGCTACTTGCTTCTGCCAACTAACCCGCGTTTTCTCACTCCTCATCTCACTTTCCCTAACCGATGATTCCTCCTTCTTCATCATCTTCTTTTTCTGCCACCACCGCCGCCGCCTACTCCATCGCCGCCGTTCAAAACCACCCGTAACAGTTAAGGAAATACCCACTTTATCTTCTTCAGCATGGGGAACTGTGTCACATGTATAACACCAGACACCAAAACCCACCACAACGACAACACCAACAAGACTAAGATAAAAAAACAGCGCAGACCCAACCCATATGCAAGCTCACCTGTCGTGATCCGAGTCCTCAAAGACGTTGTTCCTCTCGGCCATAACTGGACCCAAATCAGCGACAAGTATATGCTGGGTCGTGAACTGGGTCGGGGCGAATTCGGCATCACATATCTCTGTACGGACAGGGAAACCAGAGAAACCCTAGCCTGCAAGTCAATTTCGAAGAAGAAGTTGAGAACCACCGTGGACGTCGAGGATGTTCGCCGGGAAGTGGCAATAATGTCGAATTTGCCGGAGCATCCGAACATTGTGAAGCTTAGGGCAACGTATGAGGATAGCGAGGCGGTGCATTTGGTGATGGAGTTGTGTGAGGGAGGAGAATTGTTTGATAGGATCGTGGCGAGGGGACATTATAGCGAGAGAGCGGCGGCTGCGGTGGCGAGGACGGTGGCGGAAGTGGTGAGGATGTGTCATGATAGCGGTGTGATTCATAGAGACTTGAAGCCTGAGAATTTCTTGTTTGCTAATAAGAAGGAGAATTCGCCTCTTAAGGCTATTGATTTTGGGCTTTCTGTGTTTTTCAAACCTGGTATGATCACTTTGATTTCTTTATGTTGTTGCATATTTCTTCTATTCTCTATCTCCCTCTCTGTTTTGTTTCTTATCTTTTTTTCTTTTTGAAAAAAAAAAGAAAGAAAAATAAACTTATAACTTTTTCTCTTGGAGGGTGGCTTTTAGAATATAAGTTTAATTCGATTTCTCTTTAATTTGATTCATCTTATTAAATTGATTTTGGGCGATTTTTTGAGTTAATTTTGAATTATATTTTATCCACTTCAATGCGTTATGTACAATTTTTTATTTTTTTTTAGTATCAGGGAAAAGTAAACTTTTTTTTTTTCCTTTTTAAAGAAAGTTGGGTTACAAGATTTTTAGCTAGGAAGGATTTCGTAAAAAAATGGCTTATCTATATTATCTGTATGAAAGTGGAGATTCTCCATGGAAGAATTCTGTGATTAATTTGTAGATTTTTATTTTTCATTTTTTTCCTAGGGTAGGGGAGGTGATATGGGTTCTGGAATTTGATTGATTTGAAATATGGGAACAGTCCGATTTTATGAACTTTTAGATTATAAAATTTTAAGCATATCCTTGCCTTTTGCTTTTCTGCATAATCAACAAGACAGCACTATTATTTGTTGTACCTGTTGTTTCAAGATTTTACTTTGGAAGTTGTTAGTTTCTGGCTCAGAAGTTCGTCTGTAATAAATTGGTTTTACTTTTTATTAATTTCCTGCAATTGGTCACAGATAATTTTGCTGATTGTTTTTGTTATGTGATTTCCATTGTAAGGTGAGAAGTTTTCTGAGATTGTGGGAAGTCCTTATTACATGGCGCCTGAGGTGTTGAAGCGAAATTATGGCCCAGAGGTCGATGTATGGAGTGCGGGAGTCATTCTATATATTCTATTGTGTGGGGTTCCTCCTTTTTGGGCAGGTATAGTTGTTATCAATCATGTAGGCTTTTGCAGAACACATCACATGCAAGATTTTGCTTTTGAGCATATAAAATTGTGTTTTGACATTGTTTATGCTTTTTTTCTTTTGTTGCAGAAACTGAACAGGGTGTTGCTCTGGCTATTTTACGGGGTGTAATTGATTTTAAGCGGGAACCTTGGCCTCAGATTTCTGACAATGCAAAGAGTTTAGTTCGGCAGATGTTAGAGCCAGACCCCAAAAAGCGTTTGACTGCCAAACAGGTGCTTGGTAAGTCTATAAAGTGTATGGAACATAAGTCTGGTAATCTAGTTCATATTTTCATTTTCGTAAGTTTCCTATTTGGACAGGAAAAGTTGCATTTGTGCTTTTAAGTTATGGTGATCATATAATATGTTGAGGAAAATGATATGCTAATAGTACTAAATATTCCATGTGATGGCCATGGTAACGTGGTTCTGCGTGAGACGTGTTTTGCCTATTTAAGTGCACATGCCAGCGTTGGGTAAAGGGTGAAAAGAACGAAATTATAACCCAAAAAAGAAAAAAGAAAAGTAACATATCATGATCTCTTTGTATGGTGCTGTTGATTAAACCATATGATAACTTAATCCTCAAATTAAATTTTAGAAATTCACTTAAATTAAAATATCAAATTTAAATTTTATATTAGCGCAAGTTTCATAATTCAACATATATATTTACATCCAGAGAATTTACTCTCCGTAAATATCTTAATTATTCAGGATAAAGAATACTTTGAATGGAATGTATTCACAATTTATTGACCAGTTATTCAACTTATGCTTGTTTGTCTTTTGTGAGTAAAATCAACCTATATGAATTCAAGTGACCTGTATGAACTTGATAGGGTTTCCCAGTTATCATAAATAACGATTTGCTTACCTAGAGGCGTATTGATAAAGGGGTTTATGGGCCTTTGTGCATTAGCAATGAACTGTATATGAGCTTTCCAGCTATCAATCAGATTTGAAGAAAAGCCAAGGCCAAAATTTAACAAAAGCAACCACATTCTGGAACCATGAGGTTGTGGGGAACATGTTGTGCAGGGGTTGTTCTGGTTGCAAAACTCGACCTTTCCTCATACAAGTTCATCTGTGGTATATTGGCTTATGTTGCTGCTCTTCACATGGATTGCCCACTCCAACTTTCCCACAGAATCTGAGTGCATATGATTTTTAAAATCGGTTCTCCTTAACTGAAACCATTTTGACATTTTGTTCTAGTGGGGTGGCAAAACTATTACTCCTATAGCTAATTTCTAGAGACCAAAAGTTTTGCACACACGTTGATGCTGCATTTATTGATCCACATAAATCATAATAGCAGGATGCATTTACCAAGCTAGGACCTTAGTGAACTGATTTTGCTGTACAACGCTGATTCGTTAAAAGTTGCTGATCTCTCCCTCTCTCTCTGTTTTCTTCCTCCCTCTCCCTCCCTCCTGGCAGAACACCCCTGGATACAAAATGCAAAGAAGGCTTCAAATGTTCCATTGGGTGATATAGTGAGAACAAGGCTAAAGCAATTCTCTTTAATGAACAGGTTCAAGAAGAAAGCTTTGCGGGTAAGCTTTTAATAATGATTATTGTGAATTTGTCTTGATATTCCTATGAAGTTAAACACTCTGATGGACTGATGCGGATACTTTTGCAATGAAAAGTTGATTTTTATTTATTTTTTCTTTTTTAAATAAAATATGAGGTTATATAACCAAATCTCCCGATATGTGTTCTTTTGTAATATCTTTTGTAGCTTTTTCTGCAATGGTCTGCCATTTATTATTGAGTTGGTCATAAGAGTTGGTTTTATCATATGTAGGTAATTGCAGAACACTTATCCATTGAAGAGGTAGAAGTAATAAGAGATATGTTTACTTTAATGGACACCGACAATGATGGAAAAGTTACATACCAAGAGCTGAAGGCCGGGCTTCGGAAAGTCGGTTCGCAGTTGGCTGAGCCAGAGATAAAGTTGCTGATGGATGTGGTAAATATAGCTTTTCCTTTGAAAGCCTAGATATATCTATAGGAACGCATATTGATGGATGTTACGTGTCTTTTGCTGTATCCTGGTGTGCAAGGGTTGTGCCAGTCTCTGAAAACTGCTCTGCATTAGGGAAAAAACCTCCTTCTACCTTTTTCAGAACGTTAACACCAATAATGCCTTTAATTTCAAAATAGTTGGGGTTGGCAGTCAATGAATCCATATGGAAATAAGAAGTTGAAAGATAATGAAATACATAAAATAATATTAATAAATAAATGATTATAATAGTAAATTCTTATCCCCAATGTTACCATGGTAGGTCTCTGGCATAGAATTTGTCAATTTGATCATCTAATATTGTAATCTTAACACGACATGTTATTGGAGTGCTTATCTTACTTTCATAGTCTAATGGCAGTGGTGATATATTGAGATATATAATTGACTAATAAGTTTCATGATAATGTTGTTAATGTACTTTATTTTGCCATGGAGGGAGCAAATTCTTTGTTGCCTGTTGGGTTTCCTCTTATAAATCTATTAAAAATATGGACTTCTCATACAATTAGATGCTGTTGAGTACAAAATTGAACATCTACACTTTCTATAACCACACTGTAGTTTTAGTTGGATTTGTCTTCGTAGTTGCTCATATGCTAGTTCCACATAACTTGTCAGGCTGATGTTGATGGGAATGGAGTATTGAACTATGGAGAGTTTGTGGCTGTAACAATCCACTTGCAGAGGATGGAGAATGATGAGCATTTCCGCAGAGCATTCAAGTTTTTTGATAAAGATGGGAATGGGTACATTGAGCTTGATGAGCTACGAGAAGCCTTGGCAGATGAATCGGGTGAAACTGATAATGATGTAGTCAATGAAATTATGCGAGAGGTTGACACAGATAAGGTCCGATAACTTACCTTTAAAATCTTTCATTAATCAACGTCAAAAATCAAGTTCAACAACTACTTTATTCTGTTGTGGTTAATTGACACTTCCTCTACCTTTCGTTCACCTCACTCGTCTTACTTTCAGTCTATTTCAATCTTACAATGATTGTTCTCTGTTTCAGGACGGGCAAATTAGTTATGATGAGTTTGTCGCAATGATGAAAACGGGAACTGATTGGAGAAAGGCATCTCGACAGTATTCTAGAGAAAGATTTCAAAGCTTAAGTGTAAAGCTTATGAAGGATGGGTCGATGCGTCTTCAAGATGCTGTGACTGGTCAAACTTACGTCGTTTGAGCTAAAGGATAAATGACTGTCTCATTATTTGTCCCCAATTCTTCCTCAACTTCCTGAAGTCGAAATGATCTGAATATTTGTTGTTGATGTATCTGATACCCGTTATGTTGATGTTTGGTATATGATTATCCTTACAGATAGTTCATTTGCGAGAATTTTTTACTGAAGTTGAAAGCTTCTTTGCAGCCAATGCTTGGATTGAGGGATATCACATTGACTAGAGTTTTGTTGTCAGGATTTTAGAGGCATAGTTTACATCTTTTTCCCAAGTTTTCGTTTTAGTGTGTGGAAGTTGTATAGTATCAGGTTTTTGTGCTTGAATATTGATTTACCCATGTATCTGTAACTTATTTTTTATTTTTATTTTTCCTGTGTCTAGTAAGAGTGTAAGCCATTGTGAAGAATGTGTTTGGAGTGGTTAATTGGTAATGTAAATTTTGACAATTCAATACATTTTCTTGAGCAGTAAACTTGCAATGTGCAGCTTATATCACTTTATTTATCCTTTGTATTCAATTATGTTAAGTGATACTTTCATGTTTTGGGTAGAGGTAGTTTCTGTTTAGCATTCTCTCTAATAAACTCGTAACAATTATCAGGTGGAGTTAAGGTTTGTTCTATCCGTTCTAAAAAAAAATACATTTGGTAAAATAAAATTTATTTAAAAAAAAAGTTATATTTGAATTATTTTTTTGTTAATCGTTAAAAATCTAAATGTTGTTATTTTTGTGAAACGATAGTAGTACATATTTTCTTAAAGAATGGATTTCTTACGGGGACTAAAGCTCATATTTTCAAAAGACCGGTACAAGGCTAATCTCCATTTTAATGATTTTTTTGTTAAGGAATCAATTAACCCCCTATTTTACGGACCACTAGCTTACTCATTAACAAATTAACAACATAATTATTTAACTACATAGCAATTGATACATTATGAGCGACAATTGATGGGTTTTTCTTTTTAAAGAATATTTTGAGGTACTATTAACTATTATAAATAATTTAGATCATGGAAAACGATCTTACATGTTTTCTTACAGAAATTTGAAATGATCTAATGTGAAGAAATCTTATTAGATGTGCTATATTCTTGATACACAATTGATTAAAATATTTATTTTATAAATTAAAATTCATACCGATTTAGAAATTTCTGGATCTTTTGTCTATTTTGAGTATTTTCCCAAAAGATTCACCCTACGACAAACAAACAAACAAAATATTCAAGAAATAAAGTTTATAAATACAGAATGGAGTACATGACAATACGAGTATATCCCCCCGACCCCACGACCCTCTCTCTCTCTCTCTCTCTCACTCTCTCTCTCTCACGCACGCGCGCGCACACACACACACACACACACACACACACACACACTTGAAGTCTTCACCACGTCTCCCTCCCAAAAAGCAGTACTTCATCCTCCTTATCGAGCTCTCAATTCCTTCATCCTCTCCATTAAATTATGTTTTTTGATTCTCAGATACTCTTAACGAATTATTTTCATTAGCAATATCGGGAAAAACATCAATTTATAAGAATATGGGCATTGATTATTACAACATACTGAAAGTGAATCGCAATGCGAGCGATGAAGACCTGAAGAAAGCCTACCGTCGTCTCGCCATGATTTGGCACCCGGATAAAAACCCTACCACCAAGCGAACTGAAGCCGAAGCTAAATTCAAGAACATCTCCGAAGCCTACGATGTCCTCAGCGATCCGCAGAAGCGTCAGATCTACGATCTCTACGGCGAGGAAGCCCTAAAATCCGGCCAGGTTCCGCCGCCGCCTCCCGCCTCCTCTGGCCGTGGCCCCTCCTATGCCGCCAATTTCAATCACAACCATCAGCACCCCCACCCTAGCCCTTCCTCCTTTCGCTTCAACCCTAGGGATGCGGATGATATCTATGCCGAATTTTTTCCTGGATCCGACGGCGTTCCTGGTGGCGGTGCTAGTGGCAGGAATAGGGTTTATAAGGATGGATATTTTAGGTCTACGAATGCCGAGTATGGGAGTTCCGCCGGCGCTGGGGCTTCGAGGAAAGCTCCGGCCGTGGAGAGAACGTTATCCTGTAGTTTGGAGGAGCTTTATAAGGGTGCTAAAAAGAAGATGAAGATTTCCAGGACTATTGCTGATGCTTCCGGGTATGTCAACAATGTCATTAGTGTATTTTCGGCTAGAACAATATATTACTCTCTGTTATTATCAAGGTTATACTTTACAAGATTGAATTTTTCTGATCTTTTGAAATGTGGGGTTATGTGAGCGATACTTTTTAATTGCTTATTTAAGTATGTTGAATTTAAATAAGCACCAATCAAGCTTAATTTTGAAAGTGGAATTTAAATAAGCACCAATCAAGGTATTAGTTGAATTCTTTGTTGTTCTTTTATGTTGGCTACACGCATTTGAGAAATTCATCATCATCATCATAGATCGATCTAGAATTCTTTAGTAAAGACAACTTTTTACTGGTACAAAGTGGCTCTCAGGTTTGCTTTAACGAGGGATTGTTGACTTGAGTATATGATGTTGATGTGCCTTTCCCCTAGTCCTTAAGATGGAAAATTGTATCTAATAGTTGCCTGACGTGGATATCCCATTGCTTGTATTACTTTAATTTCCCTTATGCAGGTCTAGCTTCCAGGTATAAATTTATGCCTTAGCTGATTAAATTGACACGCAGAGTCTTCTTCTATCATCTCATTGTTGTTGTTTTAATCAAGGTATTGAACTAATGTATATTTAATTTCTAGGTCTTAATACAGATATCAGTTGGTTGCATTGTTGTTTACTAATATCTCTGTATTCTACCCTTATTATTTGTCTATTTGCTGCAATCTTTTCTTTCCCTTCTTTAAATTATATATTTGTTTTCTTTTGGGGAAGGGTGGTGTTGGGGTGTGGGAGGGGGATAATGTCTATCTATTTTATGCTTACTTTTATTTTAATGTAGTTTTTTTTCCAGGTTATTTCATTTGTCATCTTCTCGTCCTTCTGAAAATCATTTTTTTCTTCAAACTATCATAAATATCTGTCGTTTATAAACAATTTGCAGTTTATTAGATGATTCCATCACTATGTCTGGAGTTAAGTTGTTAGCTTATGTATAAAGCTTTGCCATCCATGAGAAGATTAAACGCCGACATGGCTATATGTGAAATATGCAATTTGAGGGACATATGCTTTTCCTTCATATTTATTTATTTTATAACTAACATATGTACTTTAGTAGATGTAATTGCATTATTTTTATATTCCAGCTTTAATCTAGGAATTTGATGGCCAGTTAATGTGTACTTTTAAGATAGTTTGATTGCAATACTAATATCCAAGAATCAAGATGCTATGGATATGATTTTGTTGCTTTAAGCAATTTAGATTGGCAAGTCTGTATTTATAAAAAAAAATATATAGCACATCTGCGAATGTAAATGGTGTCTGAAATGAACTTAAGTTCCAGAAAATGTGCATTTTAGAAAAGTGGAATACGAAGATAAAAGTAGATATAAACAAATGAATGTCTGAAACATGGTGGCAACATCAACTGAGTAGAAGTCGCGGGTATTTGTTTGGTCAAATCTGCACGAGGATGACAATATTACATACAGTAAGGGTCAGCTTGTTGAGTTGTTCTTTTTGAGCATCACTTATAATCTTTTCTCATACAAGTGGGTAAGGAAGGAGCATCACTTATAATCGCTTACAGGTTGTTCTTTCTGAGCATCACTTATAATCATTTTGGCCAACAAAAAAAAATTCCAGACCGTTTTTTTTAGAACCATCCAATAACTGATTTTCTAAAAAAACGCGGTTCATCCAGTTCGTTCCGGTAAACTTGCTTGTCCAGTATTTTTTGTGAACCGGATTGGTTTAAGTACCGGTCTGGTGCGGTTCTGATAACTATGCTCACGACCTGGGGTGGTTATCAAAGTTTCTAAGTACCCAGTTTACATTTTCCATTTTTTTCGACCTTCCAATTCTTTTTAATATTTTTAAATAAGTTTATTTATAGGTAATTATCATTCCTCATTACCGTTAATCCCTTTGCCCCAGTCCATTTGCAACCTTATTTTTTAGATGTGTGCAGCAGAACTTTTAATTATCTTAAAAGTTTATGTATATTATATATTTTTACAATTATATGTTTGGATGTTATACTTTATGGTATAATATAAATATTCGAAAGATATAATATATAGATGTCTTTAAATCTGTGCCAAAAAACACTATTCCCTCTTGTTCATAATAATTGTCAGCCTGAATTTTTTATACGTAAGTTTAGGTAATGTCTTTTATACGTTAAATATTTTGTTTAATTTAAAAAAAATAATAATAAAAAATATTTTTGTAAAAAATTAATATGAATAAATTTTTTAACTAAAATAAAATATTCATATAAATCATTTTTATATAGACTCATCGACCTCTGAGGCTCTGACCGTGACTAGTTTGGATAAGGACATTGTTGTGTTGATTAAATATCTAATAGTAGGATTTATTTATTGAAATGAGAAATGATAATTACTATGACCTCCCTAAACATTAGTATCTGGGAATGATCTTTTATTACTGCTCTGTAAAAGAGGGAACAATATTTGTCTCTGTTTGAGATAGCTTTTCTATCTATTTCCTCCACTCTTTCCCCATGGAAAGGCTCTTTGGAGTAAGTGAGGCACACCCTCGCTTTAAATACGATCTTCTTTTACCCCGTTCTAGCTTCTCTATAATATATATCAAGAAGAATAGCAGAATAAGAATTGCAGGAATGAGCATCTGAATTTTTTTTAAGTACATAATGTGATAGAATACGCAAGAGGTAAACCCAGGTACACGTGAAATATACAAAATATAGGGCTACAATATGCACAACTTTGCCTGAACAACAAGAGATTATCCCTGGGTAAGTTCTCTAGCCTACACTCAGATCTCGGCTTCTGGTTGAACCTTAGATGACCTGTTCTTTGTCATGATATCATGTCTTTAAAAGGAACTGTGATATTCTATCACTCATCAATGTCGATGTTTATTTTGATTTGGAATCTGTTTCTTAGTCCAATTATACAACTCTAGTCATCCTTGAGCCTTATATGGATATCATGAAAGCTACCAAGTAGGATAGGGACATTATATAGTAAACATGCATACTGGCATCATATGACAAATGTCTGCATCAATATGCTTTGTGCTAGATTTGCATTAAACTGCTGTATTTGTTTGTTCTTTTGGGTTTAAAATGATTCTTTTGATGCGACTTCAACCTCGTTGTTTGACCAGTGGAGGTTTTCTATTTTTTTTTTCCCAGCATTGTTCGAAATGTGGAGGAGATTTTGACCATTGAGATAAGACCTGGTTGGAAAAAAGGCACAAAAATTACTTTCCCTGAGAAGGGTAACCAGGAGCGAGGTGTCATAGCAGCAGATCTCATTTTTGTTATAGATGAGAAACCTCATCCAGTGTATACAAGGGATGGAAATGATCTGTTGATGAATCAGGAAATATTACTGCTGGAGGCTCTCACAGGTAAAACACTTGAGATAACAACTCTTGATGGAAGAGTTATCCAGATCCCACTGACAGAAATCATCAAGCCGGGCTATGAGGTTATCGTCCCAAATGAAGGAATGCCATTATCCAAGGAACCAAGGAAAAAGGGAAACTTAAAGATCAAGTTTGATGTCAAGTATCCATCAAGGCTCACCTCAGAACAAAAATCTGAGCTGAAGAGAGTTTTGGGTGGAATCTCTTAATAATTTTCTACTGAACTAGATCTCAGGTATTTGATTAGCACAATAGAAATCTGATGGTGAGTGTATATTAGTTCTTGCTTGTAATTGAAGTATATATGAGTTGATGCTTGCAACTGAAATGTGTCAATATTAAGATGAAATTTTTAAAAGGTGGGATCTTCTGGAGGCTTGTATGAAATTACGAGGGCTTGATTACTTTGCTGCCTGAAAAGATGCTTAGCGCTAAGAAAGAAAATCTTTTGGTGCCAGCAGGATGGGGGGACGGATGGAGATAAAACTTTCATTCAAGCCGAGCTGAAGATACAAGTAGGTAAAGTAGGTTTATTGATTTTGTTGCACTGTTTTGAGTTTTGTTATGTTTAGAACATTACCCAAAAAGGGATGTTTATATTGGAAAATTTTGCATTATGGAAGCTCACGTCCCGTAGATGGTATTGCCAAAGCAAAAATTGTCGCAAAAAAGATCGACCGTCACCGAATGCATTGTGTAAGCACAGTTGCTCAGGGAGCCTACATTTTGCTCTTGGCTATTATTCCTTTGGTGAATATCTGTCCCATATTATTATTTTAACATGTAATAGCTGGAGGACAGGGTGATTAAGGGCCTGCTCGGCCATTCGGGAATGGCAGTATTTTTGAAGAGAACCCGTGACTTAATAATTAAATATTGATATAAATATACAAAAAACGAATTTATATAACTTGGTTTGACTATTATATGGTCTTAACAATGGTCAAAGATATTAGGTTCATGTCTTCGTAATTTACCAAACATAAACAGGCAATGGCCCCAATTTTGATTATTGGGAAACGAATTGCCAGTGATCACTGATCATAAACAAAGGTTTATACTAAGAAATTTTGTTCGTAAGTTAATTTGTTATGAAGGTTGTATGAGTATGTTTTCTTGAAGAACATAATGGACAAGCAGAGACGTTGAACTTAAAAAGAAAAAAAGAAATAGCCTGGACTATCGAGATTACAACATCTGAATTTCAATTGCCATTTTGCTTCCAAAAGGCCAAGAACTTCTTGGTGACCATAGTAATAAGCTATAGAAGGGGTGTACAGTGCAAGTAATGCAAGAAATAGTGGCCAGTGGCCACCACCTCTACTAATGCTGAATGAAAAGTATAGGAATTGTATATGCATATCACAATATTAGGTACTTAATAATTTATTACACAGTAGTTTATTTCTCATTCGTTTTTAATTAGAGATACACTTGGGTTTGTGTTAGATTTAATTGTGAAATTTATGACTCAAAATAATGTGAATTTGTTTAATTTTAATTATCGATAAAGTTAACACTATTATATACATAAAAAAATAGGACGAACTTTGTAATTTTAACATTTCAGTATGCGTCGACGTTTACAACAAATTGAATACTAAAATTTGGGTCAGTTAGTTAAGAAGTGTGTGTCTAGTACGTGCTCTCCTTCTTTTGCTATTCTTTTTTTTTAAGAATATTATTAATTTAATTTGGTTTACTTTCTCCATTTTATGTGCTATTATCCTTTATTTCTTTTAAACATTTTTTTTAATGTTTATGCTAACAGATGATTTTTTTTTTCTGAGGAAGTAAGAATATTCTAAATAGAATTGTTACAATTACAGACTGTTAATATTTTATTTAACTATGAATTCCAAATTAAAAAATTATATACAAAAACCTAACTAAATGTACGATTAAATGACCTGTTGATCTTATATATTATATAAGTTTAACTAAACATATGCATAATATAGATCCAGTAACGTAGGATTAATTCAACTCTTAGCCCCTATATGTATAAGATAAGTATAATGTGGACGTAGCAAACAGATATATTCAGTCGAGCATATGAATCGGCAAAGACGTTTTTTTGCTACAAAATGCTTAAATAAAGTTGGGATCTTTATTAATCAGAGCCCACTCAATTCCGTATAAAATGATAAAAAGTTGTAGACATTAGAGCCCACTTGGTATGTTACGATCTTAAATATATATAGACTACACTTTATGCATCATAGCCCAGTTTCATATTTGTTGAACTTTATTGTATAGTATTGAACTATTGCCTACTTGCATAAGTAATGGAACTCTGTTCTGAACTTCCTTTTTTTGCTTTAAACTGATTCATGGTTTCAACCTAATCAACTTATGCATATTTTAGTTTTGTTCCATCTTCTTTAAATGCATTATTCGAACTGGCTCATATAAAGTACTTTTCGGCCTATCTTTATTAAGAAAAGTGGAGTGTACCTTTTGGGTGTGTTCAGTATGAGTGGTCCCTATGTATCTTTGGGGTTGAGGGGTTAGATGTTCATTTTTAATAATATTACGGATGATATTGTCGATTCAATATTTAAAGATTATTTAATGTTTATGGATTCATTAAGGGCTAATGTCAGAAAAGAATATCAGCCCCCTTATATGTATCATTTACCATCCAAATTGTGTATTTTTATAATTTCTGAGCGATGATACTGTGAAAGTTTGAGATTGTCGGTCAGTTCAGTAACAAGAGTATTCGAATTATGAATGAGAATAAGGTGAGAATTGAAATAGTGATAATTAAGATTTTGTTCATCAAAAAAAAATTGCAAAAGTAAAAATTATACTATCAAAATAATTTGACATTTATAACGCTTTTTAATTATAAAAACTAACTTTTATGATACTTGTTATTATGTTAGCATAATTTTATTGTAACTATTTCATTTTTCTAACTTCTCAAAATAAAATTTCATTATTGTAAATTCTAAATCTATTGTTTCTCAGTTGTCTATCTTATCTCATGAACTAATTAACTATGTACTATACCTTTATATATTTTAAGATTTTGCGTTTTAATTTTCTTGAAAAAGGAGAAAAGTAGTAAAGTTGGAAAACAATATTATCATGACAAACATTATAATGTCATAATAATAAATGTCTTACTGTGTTGTATTAGTGTTTGACATTATAATCTTTTTATTATGACAATATAATTCTCTTAAAGGGATAAGATTCATCTGTCAGGTTGAGTTAAATTTAAAAAGGTAAAGACAATTTTAGTGGCCAATAAAGGTCGATAAAATATAGTAAGCGTTTTTATTATTAAGTTGGAGAATTCAAATTTTGCTTACTATATATATTTATTAGTGACTTGTCCGTAAATACATTAGCTATGAGTCCTCTCCTTATCCAACCATGCATCTTTAGAGTTCAGACTTGTAATATATCAGACTCTTCTCCTTCCACCTAAACCTTTTATAAAAAATAAAATCAAAGAAAAGAACTGTTCTTTTTGTTCTATGGTAAGATTCACATATTATTTTGATTGTATTAGATTGCAAGATCCTAAAATTTAAATTATAACATAATTTTAACAATATTTTCACATAGCAAGGGCTGATTTTGTAGGAACTTTTATGAATATTGTAATATTAATTAATAATTTTATAATCCAAACTAACCGAATGGATTATCATTTATCAACAAACATTATAGTTTGATAGGAATTTTGTAGACGGAAGTTGAAATTGTTGGCCTTAATTAATTTGAAGGAGGATGATATGGGAGAAGAAATATGTAACGGGACAAGTAACTTGAACTTCACATGAATTGTTCAATCATAAATAGCACTCAAACAAACATGAGAACTAACAAGAAATCTCAATTCTAAAGTTTGATATGTTTGGCATGGTGTTTGTTAAAAAAACGCAAATGGCACCCATTAGTTATAACTAACTTCGCATAATTTAAAATAATAGCACAAAGGTACAAAAAAGTTTTACAATATACTGGTAACCCAAGCTATTAGCCTATCAGTCATTTTAATATTATTGTAAGTTTTTTTTTTGTTACATATGTTATTTAATTTAATATGAATTATGAAACAAAAATATTATTGATGAAATTCAAGAATTTGAACAAATTAATATTATATATATAATCTAACTATATCTTACATGAAAATACATGTCACCATATTGAAGTAGATAATTTTTCTAAAACGGAGCGGCGGTAATTAATCAAAGTAAAATTAATGTAAATAGTGATGTCCCAAATAAAATAAAGTAAAAACAGATCAAATGAAATGTCGAAGGAAAAGGTGGTGAACAATTGCCATGTTAGCTAGCATAGTTAGCAGTACGGATTTATGAGTTATTATATCCTTTAATCTACATATATCAAAAAACGATACAATAGTACGATATGCTACATATAAATAACAAGAATATATAGGTACGCTACGGCATTGTACGGATGTACGTCAGTTGGGTAAGGGACAAAAATCATGTGAAGTGATTTATTATTGTGGGTTATTAATTCGGAAAATTTGTAATTTTGGTGGGGGCTATGGAAAATGGTTCACCAGCAATTACAAGAAAACGTATGAGTTTATGACTCAAAGGCAATCGTACATATACACCAGTGTTTTGTAAATTTAAGCATTCTTTAATTCCGTCCATTTCACAAAATAAATTATATTGAAAACAAAATTTATTTTGTAAAAAGAATAGAACTTATACTCACATAATTTTTTATTATTATAATGTTAAAAATTATCGTTACAACTTTCTTATTTTATTATTTAAACATTTATAAGAAATTTCATTAAAACAAACTCATTATTTGAACAGTAAAAAAATTTTGAATATGTAACTCCTAGAAAAAGTATTAACCTATAAATGAGATGGGAACTTTTAAGTACTCCACATATTTAAAATACTTTTAAAAATAAATATGCGTTGGTTTCATACTGAATATGAGTATAAAATCTTATAATTCAAAGGTTAAGTTAATTTTTTTTATTTCAAATAATTTTAAAGTAAAATGTTATAAAGTATATGAAGATTACTATTAAGAATAAATATCTTCTCTATATTTTTCTATTTTTTGAAAATTTTAAAATAACATCATATTGAAAAGTATTATCTCTATTTTTAATATAACGTACGAAGGGTTTGGGCATTCATTATTCAATAATAGAACCGAGAGTACCATTTGCCATATGCGCACATGCTTGAGGAGGGTCCCTAGCATATTATCTGTTTCGCATGCAACTTGATTTACAAGTGGATGGCCCTCATTTAATTGAATTCCGTAAGCAATGTACTTGCTATCATATATATATATATATATATATAGTCATATATTTTATAAACTAAATTTTAATTCAACAGATAGCAGTGCATAGTTGTACGTTCAGAAGATTCATAGCAAACGTGACAACAACTTCATATTTGGCGTCCGGAGGAACAAGTTTATTTCAATGGTGGTTGGCTTCAAGGTTGAAAAGTGTGGGCTAAAATTAGTAGAACCAAATAAATAAATACATTGACCAACATATGTAATTATGTCTGTGGAGAATTATATATATTTACTAACAGTTAGCATATAGTGTATACAGATTTACAAATATCTAAATACTGACAAGTTTTGGTTGTTAGTATATCAAAATAAAAAGTTTACTGTATATATGTGTCATTAAAAGAGTACATGTTTGTCGTGTATTAAATTATAAGGGTGTAGTTAAATATACAATATTTGGATTTTTTTTATTTTGTTTTTTGTTTAGACAATATTTGCCCTTTAATTTCAAATATCTAGATTGAAGTAGGTATACCAAATATTTGAAGAACTAAAGAAAATAATTTGCATCTACACGGGCGTCTTTCATCCGTAAAACTATTCCTCACGTAACAACAAGCTGTGTATTATTGTTAAGTAAAATGAATTGTATCACATGCATCACATCATTTATGGTTTGAAAATTCTAAATAATCACTTATGGATTTAAAATTTTTGTGGATTATCACTTGTAATTTTAAAATTTTAGATTTTAATATGATAATTTTTTAAAATCATATGTAGTTATTTAAGGGTTTTTAAACCACAATGTGATGCAATGCAAATTGTGTTAAACTATATATGGTATAATACATTTTTCCCTATTGCTAATTAAATTATATATTCTTTCGATTTCAAACTTAAAAATATATTTAATTATTTCGGTTAAACGACGACATATTAAACTTTAAAAGTAATACAAATTATATTTTAATCAAAATCTCAAAAAAAAAATTATCATAAAATATAAGATTATAATACTCATATCACTTAAAATCAATAAAATTGACATTAATTTAAAATATAATATGCCATTGTTTAATTTAAAAAAATCAAAACGTACAACCAAACATATTAAAACAGAGGATAGCATCAATTATAGACTCATCACATATATGTTGTACAAATTAACGTTGTAAAATACATATGACAAAAGAAGGTGCAGCGTCAAAACAGGATTAAATTACATATAGTGGACCTCATTTGAATATTAAATATAAGATTATAATATTTTTTTCTTGAACGTGTTTGTGTTACCTTGAACAGAAATTGTTGAAAACATTATGCTATACACTTTCAAGTAATATTCTTCTCAGCAAACAAATGTTTTGAGTGTTGGACTACTGCATATTCTTGGAAAATAAACTTCCCCTCCTCATATTCCCTTTTTTCTCCTTCCATGCGTACTATCTCAAAAAATACACAAGTATTTACCCAAAAAAATAAAATACGCAAGTAGGTTGATTTTATTTTTTTTTGGTACTATATACTAATCTCTCTATCCCTTCGAATAAGTCTTTTAAGCCATTTTTTGTTGTCCCACCATATAAATTGTTTACAAGTTTTTAAGTAGAATTTAATAATCTATTTCCTAAAATACCATCAATTAAATATAATGAAAGTAAGTCAATTAATAGACAAAATAAATATTTACTCTTGTACATTGAAAAAATAGATATTTTTGACATTTCATACAAAGTCAAAATAATAATTAGTGACTTCTTAATATGCGTGAATTGTCCAAAAAAAAAAACTTATTTGATGGGATGAAGGGAGTATCTCAATCTCGAAAAAGATGGATTAAATACAATTTGCACACTTTTAATGTGACGGCCCAAAAATCTCATATCGAAATTCGGGTACCGTAAATAATTGACAAAAGAAAAATAACATCATTCAAGTATGCATATCAATAAATAGAAGAAATAATAATAATCTCTATTAAATTATCTAAAAATAATTGTTTAACAGCAGAAGTTTATGAGGACCCACACGTGCCTTACAATATAAATATTTCAATAATAGTCTCACATTTCACTCTTCCTCTAAATGTCATCTTAAGGAGGGTGATCAGAAAGCGTTCATCATATCATTTTCGCTTTGCCTTTCTCAGAAATCTCGGCCTTCTCGTCATATCCTGTAAAACATATAATGATAGCAATATGAGTGATTTACGCTCGCAAGTATATAATCATATATTGGATGAGCCTTGAAAGATAAATAATTTATTGGGTTTAAGTGTTTATGAGGTTGGACAGAACAATACCCACACCTCCTGATAATTCGGAGAAATGTAGTTTTTAGGGTTCTCAAGTGATAGCGAGCGATTTGACCCTTTACTTAAAAGAATATAGAATAATTCCACATGCATCTTGTAATCATGTCCATTTGGGCCACACGCCCTTAGGAACTCCTTATCAAACAGTATATCAGCTGGTTAGTCTGACCACCGTTTGACTTCATCATGATAACAAACGTAGTCAATGCAAAAATCTTTTATCTGTGATGATTCGGTTACAGATACCTCGGTTTTCATCTCGTATAAATCCTAGGCCCGGGATGCTAGGCAGATGTATCCTACTAGCTTTTAGTTACCCACATGAATATACTTTACAAATATGGGGTGAAGAACAAGTTTTATATATTTGTATAGAATTTACTTTGGCGTGTTAGCGAATTTGAATAGCTAACAATTGCCCAAAGAATACTTGATTCTAGTACAAAATTTTTCACGTACATCAGATCAAGGGATTGTACGTTACTTAACTTTGAATAAAATGAAGCATGAATATTGACATAATAATATCTTGAATACATTACGTATATTGAAAGAGTGATCATAAGTATTAATTGAAAGAAAGTATAGTGAGTATATACTTGCTTTGAGTCCTTAGTAAATCTTAGATTTAACAACTTGCGTGGAGAACAACTCTGTAAAACATGTATATTCAAAAATATGAGTAACTCACTTAATTACACATGAAGATGCACATGCGAAGTTTTTGTGAAATTCTCCGATCTGGATTGACTAATTAAGTCGTCATTCATTGAATTGGGATTCGGTTCGAACTGAATTGGATTCCGAGAGATTTTTAGACCGATAATATGTCTTTTAAAGGCTCCCGATGATTTGATTTATTTGTTGGAGCCCTTAGATTAATTAATTAATATAAATTAATTAAATTTATCTTAAATGATTTTATTAATCATTTATCATTCATCAAAGTTCTTAATTATTATTTAATTATTTTAATTAAATAATAATCATTTCTTAATTAAATCTTAATCATAAAAGATTTATAGGTCTTTTATCATTTATTAAACATTTATTCTTAAATTATTATTTAATTTTTTTATTAAATAATAATTATTTATTAATCAAGTAATTTATTTCTTAATTACTTTTAAATTAAATGATTTATTGATCATTTAATATTCATTTAAAATTTATTCATTAATTGTTTTAATTAAATAATAATTGATCTTGATTGCATCAATTTAATTAATTAATAATTACTCCTCAATTAATCTTAACTTAAATGATTTATTAATTATTTATAATTTTAGATTTTATTCCTTAATTATTATTTAATTATTTTAATTAAATAATAATCATTTATGAATTAATGATTTGTCACTTAATTGTGGTAATTAACAAACTCTTTCTTCATTAATTAATTTATTTCTAAATCATAAAAATTTTAATCTTGTAAAAAGTTTATTTTGTTGGAGTGTATGCTCTAGTGACCAATTATATAATGATTGTGACACTATATTTATGTTATGTTTTGGTTAAATGATAATTTCTTTTATTATGTTTTATTTACTGCGTTATATAAATGTTAACATAATAAATATTCTTAGAAGAATGATACTAAATATATGGATTTAAGTATGTGACTTGAATATGAGATTATATAAGTATGTTATATATATATATATATATATATATATATATATATATATATATATATCAATCATTATTCTTAAATATTCCTAGTCGAGTATTATTGTTAGTGAGACAACAATAATACATTGAGACTAGTATGTGGATTGACTGATGACCATGTCTCATTGGTCATAAATATATACGAGACATATTAAGTTAATGCATATGTACATGTTAGAGAACAGTGTATTGGACAGACCCACCATGAGAATTCTACATGGAGCATTATGCTATATGTCATAAGTAATTCTCATAGTGACAATGATGTAATGGTTATTCGACCTGAAGTCATGACATTTCTACATAAGGAATTATGTGTTTTGACATTGATAACAATCACCTTTAACCGGGTGGACAATAAAGGTTATTGTTGTATGCATCATGAGTTATGTGAGAAATGAAAATGATATAGATGAAATTTAACCCTCCTATAAATTAGGGATGATATCTATAGGCGTCTTGATTGAGTGAGACTATGAAATGCATGACTATGCTCAAATAGAAATTTGTTTCATATAGTTTACTCATTGATCAAGAAAACTGAGATTAAATTGTGAAGAGGATGACACAGCCATGCCTTGAATTTAATCTTAGATATTAAGGTTAAAATGATTAAATTACATTGAAACATTAGTCACGAAAAGGTTGTGTCGAATCAACGACTTTATTATTATTTGGGTAACAGTGATGTATTACTCGATGCCACTCACTGTTTATAATTTTATAATATGATTTAAAATTATTGTCAACGTAATAATAACCTATAGGGTCGCACACTAAGAACATTTATTAAGGAGATATAATTTAAATGTCAGTGATTTTAATATATCAATAAAATTAATTTTATTTAAATCATAGGTTTAAATTATATGTATGTAATCTGTATATAGTAGAGTCCCTTGGAAGAAAATACGAATATATATTTATTTGTATATATATATATTAATTAAGTGAGATTTGATTAAAATATATAATAAATATAAAATTTGAATTTTATTCTCCTAATTAGATTAGGGTTTGAAATTTACTCTATACACAGTTATATATAGGATATATCAGTTGTTCCCTCATATATACGCTTTCTGAAAAACCCTAGTCGCTCATAAGATAAAGACTAGAGTTAAAAGAGAGAGAGAGAGAGAGAGAGAGAGAGAGAGAGAGAGAGAGAGAGAAATAGATTTAACAGCTAGTACTACAATTTTCCTTGCTTCGGATTGTAAAACGGTTCGTGGGGTGTTCGTGTGGATACCGTAAAGGCGCTGTCCAGTTGGATTGCGTTAAAGATTTGGAGACATTCAACATACTCATCAAAACTTCAGATTCTGCAACTTTAATCGGTAAAATCTCAAACCATCTGTATTAAATTATTTCGCATGTATCCTTGGGTTAGGATTTCGTTTTTTTTTCCCGCTATGTTTTATTTGTGGAAACCCAACATATTTACATGTCAAAATAATTATTCATAAGTCATTTATTTAAAATTTAAATTGTATAGATATTTTATTTTATTTTTAAATTTGTATTGAGTCAAAAATAAAATAAAGGGGATTAGGTCGGATCCGGGTCAGAACTGGGTTAGACAAGGTCGGGTCAAGTCCGAATCACGTAAGGGTCAAGTCTAGGTCGGAACAGGGTCGGTTCAATCCGACCCGACGTCATCATCTTCAACAGGTAAGGTTTCAGCCGGGGGCTGCCGCCAAAGTTGCGGCTGCCACCCTTGACACCGCCATGTACGATGTATGTACAGCAGTGGAGGCACCGCCATGGCCTTTACCATAGGCGAATATGCTCTTAGCCGTTATGCCATGACCGGAAATAGATGGAAGGAGCTGGGACGGATCGCCGGAGGTGGAGACCTCTATGGACGTCGGCAAGAGCTTCGGTTCTTATTGTTAATGACTCTCCTAAAACCATTTTAGTCGATTCATGCATGGAAATGAAACTGGGGACTTCCAGAAACTCATTTAAGCAATTAATTTCGATTTTAATCAACAAAATTGCAAGAAAAGTAAAGGTTTCAGTTCGGTTCTTTTGAAGATTTGGCAAAATGAAACCATGAACAACAGGAACAATGTTCTAACATTTGATTTTATTTTAGATACGATATCTCGACTGAATCGGACAAAGAATAGTTAGGGTTCTTGAGTTTTTTTCATTTATTTCTTGAATTTTTATTTTTATTTTCATTAAACTTTTAAAATCAATAACTCACAAACTACTGATGCTATGCACACGTGCTATACATGAATTTGATAGTGAAAAAAATTAATCTACACAATGATAATAACATAAATGACAATAAATGCTGAAATAAAGGGCAATGGGTTACATATTTAAAACTTTAAATGAGAAAAATGCTAAATTTTTAATAAATACTTTTAAATGAAATTTCAGATTTTTGTATGATAGATTTTCTAGAAAAAAATGAATTAAAGTGTAGGCTAGGGTTTGGTCATAATGGTATATTTATATAACTTATAATTCATTCTTTACCATTATATTAGTTTTAAAAAAATTTTATTTAGATTGGTAAAAAAAAAATCCTTCTTTTTGTCATTTAGGGATGTGCTGAAATTTTAAAATTAATTAGTGTTTTAACTCTATTTGTTTAGTCACTAATTGAATTTTAATGGTTATATATTGATTTAATGCATAAATTGAAAAGTTTATCCACACCGGTGAGACAAATATGTGATTATAAAATTTTTATCACGATTAACGTCTCATAACTTTTATAATGTTACGTTCGTTAGAATTTGTCGTTAGTAGACGTGCACTCGTTAATTTGCGAAATTTGCACAAATACTTAATGGTAAAATCTATTGGTCATTGAAACGAAACTAAAATTTCATAACCAACACAATTTAATGTTTATACAATTTATTTGAATTTTTGGGTTCTCACATTGAAGAAAGACATTTCAAAACTGTAAGGTTACCAATATATTCTTTATAGTCAGTCTACAAAATAATTTTTAAATATAATAATTATACTTATTGTTCTTCGCATGAAGAAAATATGTTCATTTTAAGGTTAAAATAGTTAAATTATATTTTATTAATATTTTTAAGTCATCCTTTTTAAAATAAAAATTCTTTATGAATCATCTTTTTTGAGACCGAGTGAATATTAAGGAGGAGGGAAATTTGAACCGTTGGAGTATTTGATACTATAATGGTTATCTCGTAACAAAAATTGTACTCTCTTTTTTTTATTTGTAGTTTTAGGTAAATTTTTTGATATGTTATATAGTTTATATAATTTTAATTTTTATATCATATTAATTTTTATTTAAAATATTTTTTATTTTTTATTTTTAAAATACTAAAATATCTAATATATATTAAATTTAATACATGTAAAAACTTAAACATCATATATTTAATATTTAGGAAAAGAGAAAGTAATATTCCTATCACGATTGGATTATTGTGAAATTTGAGGTGATATTGAAGGTGAATCCATTTAGTTTTAATTATAGTATTTGATAGTTTTATTTGTCCAAATTAATATCATTTTTAATATGTATAAATATTTTAAAGATGATACGAATAAATTTTTTATAATAATTATTGCAGTGTGGAGTAAAAATAATAATATTATTGTCTCATTGATTATCGACTATAAGAAAGTCAGAGTTTCAAATTTTGTGAGATGATAAAAAATCGTAAAAGAAAATTGATAAATATGTGAGTGACAAAAAGCACTTATGTAACAAAAAATGCTAAGTGCATTGATTTCTTCGGTCAATGTGGTACTACTAATATTCTTTCCTATTCGGGTCTTCCCTCCTTAATTATAGGCGTAAAGCTTATATATGAATACTTTGTTGAATACAAAGGGTAAGTTTGAGAAAGAAAATCTTACAGTTTATTGAGACAATTCTATAATTAATCAACTCTATGGTGTATGAAATTAATTAAAAAAAAAGAGAGAGAAAAAAAATGAATAAATGTATGGTTTTCTGCTTCATACTAATGGATGTAAAGTGCAAACAGATAAAGATTAGTAAGGAGCAACTCTAGTGGCGCGGTCGAATCATCGTGTTGAATAAGCCGTCTAGGCAAGTTAGTAAAACAAA
Organism: Centella asiatica; assembly: GCA_014636745.2. Lineage (NCBI taxonomy): Eukaryota > Viridiplantae > Streptophyta > Magnoliopsida > Apiales > Apiaceae > Centella > Centella asiatica. The sequence goes on from CM025785.1 coordinate 15,824,916, forward strand.
TAAAGTCTCTGATTTTAGAAAAAAAAGTTTTGCTCTTAATATGTAATAGAGATTTTAAATTGATACTAAAAGAAAAAAAAAAGGTCTCTTTTGCTGAAGTTAAATTTTAAAAATGAAAACGAAAATTATTAGGAAAGTTCAAATTATTTCTTAACGGATATTTATCCAAATAAAATTTAAATTAATTGATTTCCATACACTGTGAAATATTATCTTGGCGCGAAAAAAAATTTGATTGGTTATCGATTAATTCATGCGAAAAGTAAAAAGATTCTTGTAAGTAGATGAGTGTGTGTATTTGTGCATAAATTTTTAAGTAAAAATTTTCTATATAACAGAAGAAAAAAAAACAATATGAAGTCTTTTTTGTTGGGTGGGGTGGCGTGGCGTGAGGGGGGTGGGGGTTGAGTACCGGAAGCCACGAGTATTATTAGCATATTATGGATGATAACTTAAAATAATAAAAACTAAGATAGAAATGATGATATGCATGATGAATTTGCTAGGTGGCGTACCGTATGTAAATCGACAATTGGAAAGATAAAGAAAGCTTCGATAATGGACCGACTTTTCTCTTTCCACCACATAAAAGAAAATAGATAAAGCGTTCGCATTCTCAGCCGAATCAGATCTGATTTTTTAGTGTTAAAATTAATTTTCTCTTTTATTTATGTACTTGTAACTATAACTTAATTAAATAATATTTTTTATCTTTGTAACGATCACTAGGTTAAATCTGATTATATGTCAACTGAGCATTCAACTAATTTTCCTTTTCTCCCTTTCCACACAAATTTTATTTTTCACTATATTTTTTATTATTCAATATTTAAAACATAATTTTTTAGATCGAATTAAATAAAATAAAATAAATTTTTTATTAAAATTTAATATTTAATAAAATTAATTAAAGATCTATACGTGATAATATTTGAAAATAATATAAATACTTTTAAATATTGCATTAACAACTAGCGGAATGTTTAGGTAGTTAAAATGAGAAAAATTATTGTTATTTTTATCCATTTTACAGGTTGAAAATAAAAATAAAAATATTAAGAGAAAGGTTGAAGGAAGAGATCTGAGATAGAGAGAAGATTTAATGCGTAAAAATAAAAAAATTTAAGCTGTGAAAAAATATAATAACATTAGTCTCTATTTATAAAGGATAAAAAAAATGATGAATTTTCATACGAATATGTTTTTTTTGACATGTGGAGCCAAAAGATACAATGCTTTTAAGAATTGTTGCATGAAAAAAGAAGAAAAAATATTAATCCCACCACTAGGTGTAACACCCAGTTGGATGTAGTACGTGTGTTGCACTTGATTTCTGACGTGGCAGACAATACCGGATACTCCACCTACATGGACCGCATCGTTACAGGTGCTCCAAGGAATAAGAAAAGACAGATACTCTCGTCGATGATTTTTCTAACTAAATTCACAATTTAAATTCCGCCGACAAAACTTTTTTTTTTTTTGTGGTAATTTATGAGATTCAATCTTGAAGTTCCATTCTATATTTTATAGGAAAAAGATATTCTAGCTAGACTATAAATTTCATAAATTAAATTAGTCTTATTACATCTTTATTGATGAATTGCTCGATGACATGTGTATTTAAGATTTTAAAATTTTATTTTGATGAAAAATACAAAATATTATATAAATATATGCTACAAAAAGATGAATTTGTACAACCATACACTGATTAAATATAGAATAAAGTAAATTTCGATAGTAAAACTTATTTTTATATGGGAATATAAAATTTTAAGGAAATAGGGACGATATAGAACCAAAGGGCGATAATATATAAGGTTTTAGGAAAAAAGATAATGTGCATCATTCCATTTAATTGTATTCCCTCCAAAAATACAAATTAACGGTAAAAGGTGAAAAGCAAAACGCGCTCACTATTTCCACTATGTTATAGAAAACTTTTAATGAATAGGAAGCATAGAAAAGAAAATACATAAACTTTTGATTAAGTTATTAAAATTAATAATAGAAATGAAAGGAAAATTTAAGAAAAATATCAAATGTCCATATTGTCCATAACATTATATTTTACTATATTTATAATATAAAGACATTATTAACTTTATAACATGATATATTGTTTTAAATAAGTTTTCTGTCAATTTTTTAGAAGAAAACTCCGGCAAAAAACCCTCGGAAATATAGTGTCACCAACTTCAGAGACTAAAAGCAATTGAACATAGATACTAGTGATACTTATCGGTCAAAGGTCTGCTATCATAAGTTTACTTATTTGGATCGCCAAATTGACGGCTTATGACTTTATGAGTAATGCAAAATAAAGTATGCATGGACATTGCTTGTCTTCTTTGTTTCATTCTTTCAATTTTTTAATGCATCTTATGATTATTTTACAGATATTAAATATATAAAAATAAATGAGCATGTTAATTTTATACAAGTTAATAATATAAAATATTTGATTCTAACTCTTTAGAATCCGATAACCAAGATATTTATGCATACAAATACTTGAAATGAAAATAATACGCAACAATTGTTAATAAATAAGTTTTTGTTTCACTTCAGTTGGTCTTCATATGAATTCGAAAATCAAATTGATCATCATATGTTTTGCATTTGAAATCAATATATATATATATATATATATATATATATATATATATATATATATATTATCAATTATCCAATTATAAATAAAGAGTAGGTTTCATTATTATTTATTTAATTCTTTGAATATTTCTGTAGTTAGAATATACTCTCTTATACATTATAAAATAGTAAATTAGTTTTAATTTAAAACATGATCAATTTAACTACTCCGTATCAAACTTAATTATAAATATTCAAGTATATTGAAGGCAGTCGCATAAGAAAGCCCACGTGCAACTTTGGTTCACCGCTCGTCTAAATAAAATGTGGAAAACTAAAATTATTTACGTGAATGTTGTCAAACATTAAAACGTTTGGCTACAAGTGGTTCTCCCTTCTATTTTATAGACTTATGGGATATTTATAAAACGACAATTCTGAGTGATAATTTGTATGTGTTAATTTTGTTTTTAATTATATTATTTATAATAAAAATATTATTATGGTTTTTGATAGTAGAGATAATAGGGATAATAATTTAGAAATTTATGTTATTTTTATTATTTAATATTAAAAAATTATCTTTGAATCTCGAGTAAACAAGAAAAGTTTTTTCAATTTCAAAAAATGATGACATTTACAGTTTGAAGTAGATATAACTAACAAATTTACATACTATTATATTATATAAGTAATTTTCTTAGATATTATAATATAGGAAAGTCAACTTATTTTCTTCAATGGGCTCTATTAAAAAAAATATTTTTTCAATACTTTTCAAAAATCCAATCTTATAAATGAAAAAACATGCAAAAATAAAAATCTACAATTTTTTCATAATCTTTAATGATGTAAAATTATTAAAAATTATTGCTCTCGTATATATATTTAACTTGTATGGTTGAAAACTATTGTACATGTCAAAAAACTTATCTAAATTTGTATGCTCCTTTAAAATATTATTTGGATGTTTCATAGTCATTACAAATGTTTAAAATATTTACCATATCCTATTGTTTTTTAATAGAACAGAGAAAATAATACAGCCCATTGTATTAAAATATGTTGCAGTAAATTTTCCCTATTTATTCTCTTATGATATAGATATTAATCGACTTTAAAGCTTGATATATCGTATGAGGATTTATCTTTTATTTATATTCTATAACAGGGAGAAATAAATTTCAATCCTGTGGGCAGTGCATTGCAGTGCGACAATCAAAAGAATGAAGCTACATTTTCATTTCCTTCTTGAATAATAATTTCTTTTGAAGTTAATTTTAAGTAGATATTTTAGATATTACTTCTTAATATAATAATCATAATTACTTTATTATTCTTCTTATTTATTTTTTTGGAATTTATAGGAAGTTCTCAGATTTGGTAAAGACAGGAAATTGGGAAGAAATTGTGGACTGTAACGGTTACTATTTTGCTCCGGCTGTCAGCTATTCCACACCCTGTAGATTTGGTGTTGGTGGGTCTACCTGATCTTTGGACTCTAAATCATCCAATTTAATTATAAAAATTAAAGCTTTTTTCTTTTCTGTACCCTTTGATTTTTATTTCAGCTAAAAATTCACCTCACAAGTTTTAGTTCTCTTCTTCATTGGACCCTGTCCTTTGTGATTTTAATGGGTTCTGTCTTGAGCTGATCATTTGTTGAAATTTGTAAGAAATATACATAGATAGAAAGGAACTGGAGAGAAAGAAATGGAGGACAAGTCCGAAGTTCTTGAAGCTGTGTTGAAGGAAACTGTTGATTTGGTAATAATTCTGCGTGCAGATTTGTCAATTGTTTGTTTATTGGTATTTGGTATTTTAATGGATATGACCCTTTTTTGATTACAGGAAAGCATACCCATTGAAGAAGTTTTTGAGAATCTGAAATGCAGCAAAGATGGTCTCACCAGTTCCGCTGCTCAAGAAAGATTAACCATTTTTGGTCACAACAAGCTTGAGGAGAAAAAGGTGCTTACTTTTCTCTGCTCTATCCAGAATTATGCTCTTCCCAGCTAAAATTTTGGTTTAATTAACTTTATACTTTTTTCTAAAATTCTTTTTTTTCTTTTTTTTTTTGCCAAATGATTTTCTTGTTTTTAGTTGGTTCCATTTTCTTCCCTTTAATATCTTGCCCGTGTAGGTGCGCTTTTATCCTTTTCTATTTTGTGCGTGTGCGTGTGTGTTTTGGGGGTGGTTGTTTGTGGGGTGGATGTTTGTTGGGGTGGGGGTGGGCGGGTGGGTTGGATGCGCACAGTGTCTAAACTCTAAAATCTAATTCCTCGTAAGAAATGGTTCTGATGATTTTATGGGTGTATTGAATTTCGTGTTTTAATTCCTTTGGATGTTAATTCTAATTTTCTAGCTTTTATCTTCACTACCGGGTGTGTTTAGGAGAGCAAATTCTTGAAGTTTTTGGGGTTTATGTGGAACCCTCTATCATGGGTTATGGAAGCAGCTGCAATCATGGCAATTGCCCTCGCCAACGGAGGCGTAAGACTGTTCTTTTGATTCATTTAGTCTCTTAAAATGAAATATTTCTTCTCTTGAAAATTTATTTACTTGTCTTATTGACTGCTTACAGGGAAAACCTCCTGATTGGCAAGATTTTGTGGGTATCATTACATTGCTTGTAATTAACTCAACAATCAGTTTTATTGAGGAGAACAATGCAGGCAACGCAGCAGCTGCTCTCATGGCACGTCTAGCTCCAAAAGCGAAGGTATTACAGTTTGAATTGACATATGATGCGAATATGGAACATAAACTGTAATCGTTAATTTTTTATGATGGTGGGAAAAGGTGAGGGGAAGGGTCTGGATTCTAGAGGTGTGTTAGTAGAAGTCAGAAAGGATAGGAGAAGTTAAGGGGAGAGGCAGAGCCACTTCTTATTATTTGGATAGGTTCTATTTTGGCAAATTCTATGGTGGCATTTTGATATCAATTTCTTTCGTGTTTTTTTTTTATTTTTATTTTTATTAACCATATCCCGTATCAGAGCTATAGGTTTGAGCCATAATGCATTTTTAATTTTAATGTTTTTGGCCATCGTAACAAAGGTTCTTAGAGATGGAAGATGGAATGAGGAAGATGCTGCCGTCTTGGTTCCTGGGGACATAATTAGTATAAAACTCGGAGATATAGTTCCTGCAGATGCTCGTCTACTTGATGGCGATCCTTTAAAAATTGACCAGGTGGGTTTGCACTATCATTTCCTTATGTGTTATTTTTGGTAAATGGCCAAGTTCTGGCACTGTTGCTGAAAGTATCCTTTTCACATTATGCAGTCTGCTTTGACTGGTGAATCTCTCCCTGTAACAAAAGGGCCTGGGGATGGTGTTTACTCAGGTTCTACTTGCAAGCAGGGAGAGATTGAAGCTGTGGTCATAGCAACTGGGGTTCACACCTTCTTTGGGAAGGCTGCTCATCTTGTTGATTCAACTAATCAAGTAGGCCATTTCCAGAAGGCAAGTAAACAGATCATAGAATTATTCTCTCTACTGCTGATTTACTTTTTACTTTTGAAAAAAGTTCTGATACAATATTATTTTGCATCCTATAGGTGTTGACTGCAATTGGTAATTTTTGTATATGCTCTATTGCGGTGGGGATGATTATTGAGATTGTTGTGCAATACCCCATTCAGGATCGGAAGTACCGTCCTGGGATTGACAATCTTCTTGTGCTTCTCATTGGAGGAATTCCAATTGCCATGCCCACAGTTTTATCAGTAACAATGGCAATTGGTTCTCATCGCTTGGCACAACAGGTTTGCTAGGTTTTGATCCTGGTTCCTTTTATCAGTGTTGATCCAGAATTTGATGTTTAAAGCTATAAATTGATATTGATAGGGAGCCATTACAAAAAGAATGACAGCTATAGAAGAAATGGCTGGTATGGATGTGCTTTGCAGTGACAAAACTGGAACTTTGACGTTAAACAAACTTACAGTTGACAAAAATCTTATTGAGGTCAATTTGAATGTTCTAGTTGCCACCGTCTTATTTTACCGTTTGATTTTGCATAGTAGCTCTTGCTTAATTGTGTCGCTGATTTAATCTTTCAGGTATTTGCCAAGGGAGTAGATGCAGATACTGTTGTTCTGATGGCAGCTCGAGCGTCAAGAATAGAAAATCAGGATGCAATAGATACTGCTATAGTGGGGATGCTGGCGGATCCAAAGGAGGTGGGAATATAAATACAAGGACTTCCTTTTAGATTTTTTTCGATAACTGATCCTCACTTAAGTTGCTTCTTTGCTTTGGACTGTCACCATTTACAGGCTCGTGCTGGAATTCAGGAATTACACTTTCTCCCTTTCAATCCCACAGACAAGCGTACAGCTTTGACTTATCTTGACAGAGAAGGTAAAATGCATCGGGTCAGCAAAGGTGCTCCGGAGCAGGTATCTTTCTCAGCATGATTATTTGGGTGATCTTATCTTTTGTTGTCTTCAGTTAACCTAACTTTTACCTTCAATATGGCTTTAGATTCTGAATCTTGCACACAATAAGTCTGATATAGAACGTAGGGTCCATGCTATTATTGACAAGTTCGCAGACCGAGGTTTGCGGTCACTTGCTGTAGCTTACCAGGTATGTTAACTTTCTCTATATTTCCCATAATCTACTGATATGAGCAAATTAAAATGTATTATATACGTCTACAACTTATATAGTATATCTGTTGGAAACTTATGTAAATTCCAAATTTCCAATATCTTCTCCTCTGTTACTACTATAGATATGATCAGGCATTTGGTCATTCTCCATGCAGGAAGTTCCAGAGGGGAAGAAAGAGAGCCCTGGGGGACCTTGGCAGTTTATAGGTCTCATGCCTCTCTTTGATCCACCCAGGCATGATAGTGCAGAGACAATAAGGAGAGCATTGAATCTTGGTGTAAATGTTAAAATGATCACAGGTGATTATCTTTTATGGTTATAATCAATACCTTTCTATGACAGTGAACAAAAACATTGAAATTGGCTGATCTTTAGTTCACTTTGAATAACAGAAAAACATAATATTTGGTTTATTTTCCACTTGCTGATTGAACTTGCAACAGGGGATCAGCTGGCAATAGGAAAAGAAACTGGTCGGCGTTTGGGAATGGGAACCAATATGTATCCTTCTTCTGCTTTGCTGGGACAAAACAAGGATGAGTCAATTGTTGCTTTACCAATTGATGAGCTCATTGAAAAAGCAGATGGTTTTGCTGGTGTTTTCCCTGGTATGATTTGTGGCATGTTTTATGTGCATCTATAAGCTTTACTTTTCGGTTTCCCAGATCACTTATAAAATTTTGTCCTCATGGCTGTTGTTTCAGAGCATAAGTATGAGATAGTAAAGCGCTTGCAAGCTAGGAAACACATCTGCGGAATGACTGGTGATGGAGTGAATGATGCTCCTGCTCTTAAAAAGGCCGATATTGGGATTGCTGTGGCTGATGCAACTGATGCAGCTCGTAGCGCTTCTGATATTGTCCTTACTGAACCTGGTCTCAGCGTTATCATTAGTGCAGTCTTAACTAGTAGGGCAATCTTTCAGAGAATGAAAAATTATACGGTAAACCTTGGTTTTGATAATGGTTAAAGTTAATTACTTCCACCCCAACATATAGTTACTTTGTACCTTTTGTCTGTCTCACAATGCTGATGTGTTACACTATAAAGTCCTTCATAGTCAGCATTATTTTAACTCGATTTATTTCTTTCTTCTGCTTTCTGCAGATATATGCAGTGTCTATTACAATACGTATAGTGGTAAGTTATTTGTGATCATTTTCTTATAATCGGTATCTCATACTCATAAGTTTGGATCCTCTATTGTAAGCATCAATGTGCATGTGACAGCTTCTGTGCATATATTGATAATAATATTTATATTGCTTCTGTGCATGTGACAGCTTGGTTTTATGCTACTTGCTCTAATATGGAAATTTGACTTTCCACCTTTTATGGTGCTCATTATTGCAATCCTCAATGATGGTTAGTTCTTTCTCTTCTATAACAATCACGTTTCTCAGAAATTTGTTGGGCCTCGTGCATTTACATTTCAGAATGGATAGATACATTAATCAGTATCAAGGGCAACAGATTGGCCATAGTGTCCGATACTCATTTTTTTTCCCCTTCTTTTATTTACTGCATTTTCGTAATCTTATTTTCTCCTTTTAATTCAACTTATATAGTTTGAATTCAGTCCACTAACAAAGTTAAAAGTCTTCAGTGGAAAACTTCACTAGAGGATTTGCCTAAAGTAGCAGCTATTTGGTTTCAGGTACCATTATGACTATATCTAAGGATAGGGTGAAACCATCTCCTCTGCCGGACAGCTGGAAGCTGGCTGAGATTTTTACAACTGGCATTGTTCTTGGTAGTTACTTGGCAATGATGACAGTTATATTCTTCTGGGCTGCATATAAGACAGACTTCTTTCCGGTAAGAAAAAGTGAACTTCAAGAAGAACCTTACATAAAAGATGCATGGAGATGATAAATTTTTATTGCATCATCCTCAGTCAATGTCTTGTACAGTTATTGGCTTCAATTTAATGAATTTGCATGCTGCACTGGATGCTGGTTGATTGTCGTCCAAGAACTGATACCAAGATCTGTCTTAAATAATTTTTCGCATGAATATGCTGTTCTGTTATGTGTGGATTATATGCATGGAGATGATAAATTTTTATTGCATCATCCTCTGTCAATGTCTTGTACAGTTATTGGCTTAAATTTAATGAATTTTCATGCTGCACTGGATGCTGTTTGATTGTCGTCCAAGAACTGATACCAAGATCTGTCTTAAATAATTTTTTGCATGAATATGCTGTTCTGTTATGTGTGGATTATATATTACTGAACTGATGGTGTAAATTTTCTTGTATTAAAATTCTCTTTCGCTACCCTGGCAGAGAACTTTTGGTGTTGCATCACTTGAGAAAACAGCTCGTGATGACTTTAGAAAGCTTGCATCAGCTATATATCTTCAAGTGAGTACTATTAGTCAGGCTCTTATATTTGTCACTCGTTCTCGAAATTGGTCTTTTGTGGAGCGTCCTGGCTTGTTGCTTGTTGGGGCTTTTGCGGTTGCTCAATTGGTGAGAAAACTATCCTGCTCTTTTTCCACGAACTCCTTTAGTGTGGATATTATGAATTCTGAGCTTCTACTTTTCATTGCAAGCAGATTGCTACTTTGATTGCGGTTTATGCAAATTGGAGTTTTGCTGCAATTGAAGGAATTGGATGGGGTTGGGCCGGTGTAATTTGGCTTTACAATATCATATTCTACATCCCTCTTGATTTCATAAAGTTCTTTATCCGATATGCTCTAAGTGGGAGGGCCTGGGATCTTGTTATAGAGCGAAGGGTATGAATTTCTTTCTGATTTCCTGGAGTAACACATTTTCGAAATATTTTCTTAGTTACCTACCTCTTCTCACTCTTTGTTGGTCACAGATTGCTTTCACAAGGCAGAAGGATTTCGGAAAGGAACAACGAGAGCTTAAATGGGCACATGCCCAAAGAACCCTTCACGGGCTTGATGTACCTGACACCAAAATGTTTAACGAACGAAACAATTTCACTGAGCTCAATCAGATGGCTGAGGAAGCTAAGAGAAGAGCTGAAATTGCCAGGTAACTATTAAAATTTAAACCAGAGCTTTCAGCTTCATGTATGAGTCCCACAGCTATAGTTGTAAACTAATGATATTCATGTACCATGACAAAGCACAGAAAAGTGGTATTTTGATAATTTCAGGCGTTCAGCCAGCGCTAAGTTGTTGCTGACATCTTTAGGCTAAATATCTTAGATTATGATCATGTTTGTTTTAACTTAAATTTTGAATTTTAGTAATGCAATTTACACTACCATGATCCAGATTCTCTTAAATTTAAGCTGAAAGAAATAGGATCTATGTTGGCTTACAGGACCGTTTGTGTAGTATTCTGAATCGATGTTTCTGCACTCATTGCAGGTTGAGAGAATTAAATACACTAAAAGGTCATGTCGAATCAGTAATGAGATTGAAGGGTATTGATGTAGACACAATTCAGCAATCATACACAGTCTGAGAAGACAACATTATGACAGACACAATTCAAGGTTGCCGGTTAATTACGTTGAAAATCGCCATTGGCATTAGTGAAACTGTGCTGTTGATATTCACCTCTCGGGGTGACCTTTTCTCTATATTTTCTTTGTTTTATAAATTTCATTTTCCAAATTAAACCTTAATATTTATATAATGTACTTCAGTTCACTTTCCCCCTGTAGTACTGTAGTAGTATGCTTAAACTGGGAAAAAACTGAGCAGTTATTTAAGTCAGTATATATTTAGAGGTTTTGGTGATATAAGATGCTTATTTAGGTATGTTTTGATTGACTGGGGCTGGTCTTTGTGCTTTCTAATTCTTGTGTTGGGTTTCAGATCCAAAGGTTCTATACTTCTATGGTCCAGTAGAGTAGGTTTGTGAAGCCAGGTGCTACCAGTAAGGATACAATACTCTTCCTGTTTGTTCTCTAATGAGTATTTGTAAAAGGGGATTAAATACAAATACTAATTTTTTTAGAAATTCTGTAAAAATTGTGGAATTGTAATTAAAACAAATTATATCCATCAATAAATAATTATTTTTATTGATTTTGAATCTGAACTGAAAATCGGGTTAACGAAATGCTAGCTGCTGAAATTTGTTTACGAAGAACAACCGTAAATCTAGAAAATAATTTGTAACTTCTCAAATTCTAATAACTTGTTTCTCAAGTTTTAAGAACTTTTTTCTCAAATTCTAAGAATTTGTTGCATTATTACAATTGAAATGTCTCTTGTATCGTTATTGTAATAATAATTTTTATCTAATCTAAATATGAATATATATACAATTCTCGACAATTCTAATTTGATTCAAAATAGTTGTCTGACCTTGTTAATCCAAATTTGTATTGGATCTTGCAACTTTAAATTCTATTCATATTAGGACTTCAGTTTCCAATCAAATATGACCTTTAATATAACTGATAAATCTTTATTTGTTATTGATTTTTATTTGCTGATAAACATTTATCTGCTAATGAATTTATCTGTCAATGGACATTTATTTGACAATGGTCATTATCTGCTGATGAACAAATTATCATCTGATGCAGATTATCTCCAATAAACAAAATATCTATCGAAGAACATATTTATCCTATGATTGGCTGATTTACCATTTGAATTATTTATCTTCTGATGAACAAATAAATATTCACTAAATTTAACTATTATTTGTTTATGAACAAATAACCTATTAGAGGATAATACTTAAAAAAATTCAACTTTAAAAACTTATCTGCTGATACTTATGTTACACATTAACAATTATTATACAGTTAAAAACCTAACAATTTTAAATATATAATTATCATCGAATGCTATAAGCCTAACGATTTCCTATGTGAGTGCAATATACTAGTGGACCAAAATGATTAAATTGAACGGTTGAGTTGATTAGGCATTGTATTTTGAGGTACAATAATTAAGTTGTGAACTATAAATAAGTATAACATTGCTTCTGCAAGATTTTCTAATTCTCAAGATATTGTTATTCTCTCTGTTCTATAAAAGAGGATTTTGAAAAATAAAATTTATTTTAAAAAGAGTTATATTTGTACAATTTTTAAAATTTTAATATTATTGTTTATAAAATTTGTTATTAGAATACTTTTTTCTTATCATCTATATGACATTAGAAACAACTTTTGTATAAAAAAAGCTTATTATTTTTAAATGTAAATCTCAATTAAACATCCAATTTTAATATTTATAAAAAGCACAATTCTTTTTGTCAAAGAGAAGATTTTTTTTTTTTTGAGTTACACTTTATTCTCGTTATGGAAAATGTGAATCTTTTCGAATTTTGCCTTCATTATTTTGCCGTTTATATCACTCCGTATTGTATTGAGCAGATTGCTGTTGTAATCGGTAAGAGATTGTTGATATGCACACACATATAAATAACGGAAACGAGTTATATAAAAGAGTAGAAGAAAAAAAATTAGGCCTTCGAAATAACAGAAAAAAGAGAAGAAAAAAAGTTGGAAATGGATGGCATTCCCACCCGATTAAAAATTCAATTCATAAAACTCATCGAAAGAACGTATTTACATACACAATTAAATTCATACTTATTCTCATTAGTACTGATAAATTATGTTGTTTTATTTGAACAAATTTAAAAATCTAATTTGGAAAAATAAAACCCTTAGTGGCCACATTAACCAATGACAAAATTTATTATCGTTCTTGAAAATATGTGAATTTGAATGTATAAATAAATTTATTCCCAATTCAGATTAGTACGAAAGTAAAAAAAAATAAATTCATATTAGCGAAATTTCCTATTACATCTAATAATGTGACATTTAAAGTGTTATATTCCACACATGTTACTCCATGATCTACTATAGATGCGACGTATACTAATATTAAGTTATCTTCGTTTTAAAGAGATAAAGGAAAAGGAAAAAAGATATCTCTTTAATCTTATCCACAACGGAGGATATAATTAAGCAAAAATCTAAGAGGAGGTGTAAATGGGGAATGAGTTGATCAATTTAATATACGCTTCCATCTTATACTTCATTTTTTCTTTTTTAGGATTGTTACGTATTTTTAGGATTAAATTTGAATTGAGAGAATAAAATAAGAGTAATAATGAATTTAAAAATTAAAAAAATTTATAATCTTTATGAGAAATGGTGAAATACTGAACAATTTCTCATATATGTAATTTTATTTTATGTGCAAGGAGAATGAATGATTTATTCATTTTTCTTTATTACGATTCTCTTTCTCATTCATTCTCATCACTCCTACCGCAACTACTTTTCACTAAATTTTTTTTAATTTTTGATTTATTCATCCTCTCATTCATTTCTTTTTTTCTTAATTTTTGATTTATTCATCATCTTATTCCATTCTCTCAATTCAAATACAACATAAGTATGTTTGGATTGAGGGAATTTTAATAAGAGTGAAAATGAATTTAATTCATTTGTAATTACTATAACAGATCACAATTTTTTTGGCCCATATGGAAGATATTGGTGGAATGAACTATTAATTTTACTGTAAAGAGAATAAATGATTCATTCATTTTTCATCATTGTGATTTTCATTCCCATTAATCCTCATAACTCTTTTCACCACTACTTTTTAAAGTTCTTCTAATTTCTTATTTATTTTTCCTCTTATTTTATTCATTCAATCTAGATGCAGTATTAGAATTTTAATTCGTTCTACAAAAACAAATAAAATATATGACACTTGTCGATGGAAAAATAAATAAGATATAGGACTACCCACTCTCTGTAAACGAGGGGTAGAGTTTATCTAGTACCAATTTTGGCATCACTTTTCATAGTCCTACTTATTTTGAAGGAAATAAAATGTGTGAAATTAATCTCTTCGTGTTAAAACCTAGAGTAGTTTCGATACATGGTAGATATGTAGTTAGATGAGTTATAAATAAATAATGAATAATTATTTAATATATAGAATTATTATGCATGAACTCATTGATAGCCAATTTACCAGATAGTTTCCATTTCAAACATTAAAATAAATAAATAAATAAAGAGTACAGAGAAAAGTTAAGTCAAGTCAACTTGCATATAAAACTCAATTTTTTTATTTTTTTGGTAGAATACGGGGCAATAGCCCAAGAAAAGAACATAACTACAAATAAATAAACCTACTAATAGAGATTCCTGAAACATTTCCTAACAAAAATTCCAACATTCAACATTTTTATTTTTTCATTTGAGACTATTTAGAAAACTTAAAATTTTATCGATGAAATTTATGCTCAAATTTTAGGGTAACACCTTTTCTTTATACAATTTGATATGCGGAGTTATTATTATTGGATATAGAAAGAAATAGAAAAAGAAAAAAGAGTTAAATATGTGAAGACGATGATGTACTCTCAGAAATTCTCATTCCGTGCTATTTGGTCCGTTCTTTGTTTTTTTTTTGGTTAAAAATTTCATACGTTTTAAAATCAGAGAGTTTTAACTTTTTTATATCATCAATTTTTTTTCCTTGTTTGCTTCTGATCTTGTGCCATGTTATGTTATCCATTGAAGTTAAAGCATATGCATATATATTAAAACCTTCTTAACTTTTGCCATATTGAAAATTGAATAGAAAAATGTTATGGATATTAATAACTTGCACAAATAAATATACAAATATATGTGATAAATTATTGACAATTAAAATTTTAATTGTAAACTTATCAAAATTCACTAATCCCTATAAAATTTAACTGCATCAATTTAGGCACATTTATTTGCGTACGTATGTATAAAAAATTTTTTGATAAGAAAGTGAGACTGACGAAAGGCAATATTTTTTTTTCTTTTTCCCCTTCGTCTGCCTTCCACCAGTCTTGTACTTGAAAGTAACAAGTACAATATTTTTTTTCTTCCTTCCTTCGTAATATGCTATATATTATGATAAGAAAAACCTAGGTCAAAAAACTATCTTATTCCGCCGCATGTAAGTTTCCTTCTTCGTTCTCTCGTTTCAGTTTCATTCTTCGTTCTGTAGTTTTATGAACAAATTTTTTTTTAATCTAACTCATTTGTTAAAGTTTTTTTCTTTATTACAGATTAGATAACCATATCTTAGGTTAACATTTTAATCAGGTTTTTAGCTCTTCATCTTCTTAATTTTAAAATGAGTGATAATGATAGAATATATGATGTTGATACATTTTTTGATGATTCAGATTCTGATATAAGTATGAATGTTGAGAACAAAGAACATCATATTGACGAATAAAATAATATTGAACAACAAAATAATTTAAATGACAAAGAAAAAATAAATTTAGACAGTAATGGTGTTTGTCCTCCGTATGTGGGTCAAATATTTACAAGTATATTTGAATCTGAAAAATACTATAATGCATATACTTATAATAGTGGATTTGAAGTCAAAAATTTAACCAGCAGAAAACATTCGGGGTTAAATCAATTAGCTCATAGACTATATGCATGTAGAAAAACAGGTAGACCTATTCAGAAAAAAAATTTGTTTGAAAATAAAAATGATGATGAAAGCATAATCCGGAGGAAGAGAGATACTATTGAACGCATAATGTGCAAAGCCAGAATGTTTGATGTTCATAACGTGCAAAATAATAGTTGGCGTGTAACAAAAGTGGAATTAAATCACAATCATTCAATAGTAACGCCTAGTAAAATAGATTTCATGACAACACACAAAAATATAACTGTTGCTGATAGAGAGTTAATCAATTTACTCCACCGATCAAAAATCAAACCGAGTTTGATCATGAATGTGTTGAGTACAATGTTAGAGTTAATTGATGATGATGATTTTTAGAGAAAAAATTGTGCATATGTAAATACTTAAAGTACTTTATAAACATTAATATCAGCACAAGTTTTGCATCCACTGATGATAACATTATTCATCAGGGGATGATCAAACACTTCACAAGACAAGTAGTAAAATGAATCATCTAAAGGACTTGACAAAGTGAAGATGAATGTCTGTTGTTACTCTAAAAAGACTGAAGTATTCCGCATATCAGATATTCCAAACAAACCTTCAATGATTAAGAATTATCAGGGGAACTCGTCAGGGGAACCTATCAGGGTATGGCTGTGGCTGGCCAAACTCATCAGGGGGAACGCGTTAGGGCATGGACACGGCATGTCACCTGTCAGGGTAAAACTTCAGGGTATGACAATGTCAGGCTAACCCATCCGGGGGAAAATCTCAACACTATATCAATGGAAGCCATCAGTGTATGTCAAAAGTTATAACATCAGTGGATCAAGAAGCACTGAGTGAAACTCAAGTGAAGGTTGAAACCCTGATCCAGTCTTTATCAAGACTTGTGATCAGGGGATCCAAGAAGCACTGATCAGTCATCAGGGCTTGTTGTCAGTGGATGGTTATGACTGCATACATTCGTCATCAGGACTTGCACTCAAATCAACGAAGTTTGTTACAGAAGCAAGAGATATTTACTGGAAAGATATTTCTTGAAGTTTGTATGGTCCAATGACAGCTCTCGAACATTAAATGCTTACAGATCAGAGAAAAAAAAAGAAGCAACAAAAGTAGCAGCAGTCTGACACATAGTTTCCAAAGGACAACGATGTGACATATATGTGGCTAAGTTGAAAAGAGCAGCATGTCTTTGCACGTGGTTTCAACCACTGATCTTCTATATATGCAAATGAGTTCTCATTACACAAAAAAGGAGATCAATCCAACAGATCAACAAACATAGAAGCACACAAATCACTAGAGCAGATTTGTAATATATCTTGAGAGAAATATTTCAAAGAAAGATTAGAAGCTAGTGAGTGTGAATTTGAAGCTATAATTTTATTACAGATCTTGTAGCTGTTTAATCACATTTGTGATTATACAGATTTCTAGAAAAATATCAAGTTTTAATACAACTATTTTAACTTGAATCTGTGTGTTCATATTTTATAGTTTTTCTGTTCATTGTAGTTGTTTCCAATCAGTGCCAACTAAAGTTTAAAAAGAGCAAAAAGTTTGAAGTATTTGCATTCATCCCCCCCCCCCCCCCCCCCCCCCCCTCCTACAAACACTTGAGCTTATATTGCTCTAACATACAATGAGTGATGGAAGGACAAATGTTAAATTCACCGTCTAAGATATTCGAAATGTTATACGCAACTTGCAACATAACACATTTGATGCAAATGATGCACAAAAAACTTTGACGGTTTTAAAGAGAGACTTAAGTCAGAAAGTGTTGGAAATTTCTTTTATAATATAAAAGTTGATAAAGAGAATCACATTGCATGTATCATGTGGGTGGATTCTCGATCAATTATTTGTTATAGAAATTTTGGAGACGTAGTGAACTTTGACACCACTTACAGAACAAATAAATATGGGATGCCATTTGTTCCAATTACGGGAGTTAATCATCATTATTAGTCTATTTTGTTTGGATTTGCCCTTATCAAGGATGAAACGAAAAGTATATATGTTTGGGTGTTAGAAAATTGGCTAGAAGCGGTTGAGAATAAAATTCCGTTGACGATCATAACTGATCGGGATAGAGTCATGAACAATGTCATTGTTACTATATTGTCTTCCACCAGTCATTTGATATGTACGTGGCATATCAGTAACAAATTCTCGGAGAAACTTCATCATTTATATAATAGTTATGAAACGTTTAAGGAAGACTTCGACAGGTACGTATCTATTTTTATAAATAGTCGATGTTAAATTGTCAATATTTTTTTGTTGTCATTTATAATATGTTGTTATTGTAGGTGTTTGTATTCAGTGACAACTGCCAAATTTGAGGAAAGGTGGGCAAAATTGGTGGAACAATATGATTTACAACATCACGAGTGACTTCAATCTATGTATAATATAAAGGAGAAATGGATCGAAACATACTCAAAGTCATATTTTGCTGCAGGGATGACTACAACTGGGAGAAGTGAATCCATGAACAGTTTTTTTTGATCAATACGTAAATAATTGTACCGGTTTGAAGAATTTTGTGATTAACTCACAAATAGCCATTGAGAAACAATACTTGAATGAGAGAAAGTAAGATCTTGAAACAGAATACAAGACAAGAAATTTGCGTAATGGAACTTTATTGGAAAAGCATGCGACACTTGTGTATACGAAAAATATTTTTAAAGACTTTTTGAACGAGTTTTATGACGGTCAAAATTAACGTGTCGTAAGATTCTGAATTTTGGGGTCGGTGGTACAAAGGATATACAGTGTTCAATGAGGAGGTACCACAAAACCGACGATATTATTACGTTGTCGTTAAACACGGAGACTCCGACAATGTGACATGCATATGTCAACGCTTTGAGCACAACGACATGATTTGCAAACATATTTTGAGGTATATCACCTTCAAGAGCATAAATGAGATTCCAATGTCTTTGATTTGTAGCAGGTGGACGAGAAATGCAAACAAAATTCATGGTGATCCTGTTTACATAAATGAAGTAAATGCTGAATCAAATTCTGATGTCAGTGATATTAGTACAATACGTTACAATCATTTGAATAGGGTTTATCAAGAAATTGCAGCAATTGGATCGACATCGCAATCATCTTACATGCATGGTCTTGAAACTGCTATGAAGGAGAAAGTATGGATAAATAAGTCAAGATTGATTGAAGAAAATGACACGGTTGAAGGTGGGAGCAGATTGAAGGAGCTGCACATGGAAGGTGGTAGTATTGACGAAGAAGATGAGTATTCATTTACATACGGATGTATATTCCCAAGACACGATGCATGCTTCGTTACTGCATGAGTGGAAAGATGGAGATCATCAACAAACACATTTCATTTTAATAGCGGTGAGGCGACAATCACATTGAAGGACATCCACTATATAATCGGTTTACCCATTAATGGGAAACCCCTTACTTGTGGTGTTTTATCTGAGAAAGAACAAAAAATATTGTTTCAAGACTGTTTTGGTGAACAGTTCTATAACCAGTTCTACAAGGAAGCAAAGCACGGTGGTGGTATCCGTTTGACGTGGCTTTTGGAGTGTTTTCGTGAACTGCCAGAGGATCTACCGGTTGACTATATAGCTATCTACACAAGAGACTACATATACTGTGGTTGTGTGGTGCTATATTGGTTCCCACTAAAACCAAAGACATATGCTCAGCTAGGTATGATAAAATTATTGTCTTTGTTATTGTAATTCTTTGTTTTTATTATTTGATATTAATTTGGTTAACATGTTGTTTTAATTTTTATGTTAGGTACATAGTGTTTGTTAAAGACATTGAAGATATAGTGAACTACGCTTGGGGTTCAGCAGTCCTAGCAGCCATTTACCGAGCACTCCACGATGCATCCTACTACAGAGAAGTTAAGGGTAAAATTGTGTTACCTGGAAGGATAATGGGATGTATGACAGTGGTGCAAACTTGGGCATATGACAGATTATGGATTGGACGTCCAATGCCTTGTCCTAGATTTGAGTTGTGGTCGCCGCGTGTGTTGGCATATGCATATTCTAAGCATGCTTTCTATAAGGAGAGGTGAGTAGATCCACACCACAACGTCCTAACATACCGGTATGAGTTTGAAAATCAACCGCAAGACAAATTCATCTGGAAGTCATATAAGCCAATTCAAATGGTTGATGATGATGACGAGGACGCTTGGATGGCACGACTGTTTGCAAACAGTTGAATCCCACTGATACATTTTGACGAGATTGAGTATCAAATGCTAGACAAAGTCTTTAGGTAACTGTGTCATTATCAAAGAATACCTGACCCTCCTGTTAATTACACTCATCTATGGTTGAATCGGGTGGAGAAGGAGAATAGATTCCAAGTCTCCAATTACGAAGCATTCGGCGCGCCGTACATAAAGATGTGGCATGACTTCCAGGAAAATCTTGTGGGTTTGTTGGTATCTGAAAATACCACGCGCAACAAACTGGACATGGACGTGTACCACTTGTGGTACAACAAAGTGACACGAAAACGAATTGCAAAACCGGATGTCACTGATATCCGATACAGTAATCGTGTCATTGTTGATCAACCTCATGTAATAAACGTGGTACGTAAAGTTAATTATAAACCTTGTATTGCATTATATCTATTTTGTAATACTATTAACATATACTTGTATCTTTTTATTGTGCAGTTAAAATAGACACTGAGGATGTTGCAGCAGTGGCCGAATAAGCCTCCCAAGATTGAATAACAATATCAAGCACTCTTAACTGATAATAGTGCCATGTTTCAACAAATGCAATTGTCTAATTTCGGGGTTTATTCAGAGCAACCCCTTTACACTCCGTCCTTCATTGATCCTTCAGAAGCTCCAACTTCCATGACTTTTACATTGGATCTTCCAGTGTCCTTCATAATTGATTTCAATCCTTTCGTCGAACATGCAATTCTAACCCATTTCTCCCAAGAGGCACCACCCGTTCGTAATCCGGCTAGAGTGTTAAGACACGATTTGCTGATGGTTCCTGTGAAAGGGGGCATGGTGAAACCGTTAAACCATTGGAAGGTGGATTGGTTGACTCGACACTGGTTTAATGGTGAACCAGTCGATGATTCATAGTATTGGCCTTAAAAAATTAAAGGTTATAATATTAATCAACATGAGGCATAGAATTATCGCTTGGGGCATGGTTAGGCAACACAATTTTGGACGCCTACCAAGAATTGTTGGCAGAAAGAGACGCCGTCATAACACGGGCGGTAAAGAAGTTAAAAAGAAATTTCTACTATCTGTCGACTTTCTTCATTGCCGTGGGTCAAACCATGATAAATGTCAGAGTCGAAACTGATATTATAAATGTAGTTGACTTTGTACAGCACTTTGTAGAACAAAATGGTTTACGTGTTTCGGAATGTGATGTTATTTTCATGCCATTCCATTCCCACATACATGAACATTTTGTCCTGGTGATGTTCAATGTTAAGGCATGGGCAACAAAAATCATTGATCCCATGCATCCTTAGATGACTCCAGCACAGTTGGATGCACGATACCAGACGAATATTGCAGTTGCGGTAAGTACAAAAGATTTTATATTGATTTACATATGCTTTTAATTTGTTATTGTCACTTACTAATTTTTATTTTTGAAATGAGCAGAAGACTCTTGTACCTATCTTGTTAAGATTTACTGACCCTGAAACGAATTGGCCCCCAAGAGATGCAAAACTCGGGAAAAAAGTTGAAGTGGCGAAACAACATAATGGTTCAGACTGTAGGGTTTACATTTGTAAATATATGGGCGCAATCTCATGTGGACTAAATCCCACTGCAGCTAAATGGACAGTTCAAGATGCATCCATTGTTGGCTTGCGTCTTACTTGGGAACTACACAAATGAATGACAAGGGGTCCCCCTAGAGGGTACAAGATGGAGGATCACTGATGTTGGATTTTGATGAAGAGTAATGATTAATATGTACGATCAATGGAGTGAAGTTGTATTTGTTTTAGTTATATTTGATTCAGATGTAATACAATTTATGTTTCTCAGTGTAATATATATGTTTTTTGTCGATAGTGTGTTATATATATTTGTATTTATTGATTGTGTGTTATACAATTTGAGATTTCAGTGTAATATAATGTATTACACTGAAAATGCCTGACATAAGCCTTTAAAATAAAAATAACAGTTTATCAAGCAATTCTTTTTTTAGATTGGTGGAAAACTTAAAAAAAATGCTCTTTCAAACATAAATATCAAGCACAACACTGGTGGAAGGCAGGTGAAGGGAGAAAAAAAAAGGCCCTTTTTCAAGCATATATATTAAGCACAAGACTGACAGAAGGGAAGTGAAGGGGAAAAAGAAAAAAAAAAATTGGCCCTTTACGCCAGTGAGAGTGGCGGAAATGGCCAATTTTTTTTTTCCTTTCCGCCAATGAGACTAGAGGAAGGCAAAAAAAAAAAAAAAAGACTGGCGGAATTTTTTTTTCCCTTCTGCCACTCTCACTGGCGGAAGGAATTTTTTTTTTTTTAAAGTTTGATCTCCAGCGTTGATTATTAGCTACGAAAGATTTCACAGCTAACGTTAGACATGAATCGACCATATATATATATATATTTGTAGAATAACATTGCAGTTGATACAAGAAACATCTCGGTTTGTTAGAAAAATTGAGTTATATAATAACCTTAAATTTTTTTCCTAATCTTTTTAAAATTCTAAATTTCAAGTATACTGTAAATTTCAAATCTTCAGATTATATTTTTATTTTCTCTTAGCAAAACAGAGTAATTAATTTGTTTGCGATATTCATTAATTAGTGAAGAAGAGTCGGTAGACATACTCCGTATTTGTTATGCATAACAGCAAGAGTAAATTATCCGTTGAACTATTTGATACTAACCAATTAAAAGTATATAGCACATTCACCGCAATCCCACTTATAATGAAGCAAATATCTCTTCCTTTCAGATTATGAAATTGGCACTTTCTTTTCCAATCAACAAAATTGATTTAATTCTTGTAGCTATGATAAGAGAATTCAATAAAAGAATTAGCCTCTTCGTTTCACTAGCAGATTTATATTTGCTCTTCCAATTGATCCAAAGATAGATAGAATTTTCTTGATATATTTTCAATATAAATAAATCTAATTAAAAAAGTGAGCTATTTCTAATTTTATCGTTTTTTGCTAAAATAATATATACGTGCACGTAGTATTTAGACCTTTTTTTTAATCAAAACACACGTACATAAAGAATTGAAAGATGAACGAAATTAAGAAATAGGGAATAATCAAGATTGTTAGAAAAGTGCTTTGGAAACGCTTTATTGATTTGTATGTTTATTTATTTATTATTTTTTTGTGCATTTTGAAATCCCTGTTTAAGATTTTTATTTTTACTTTTTCCATGTTTCTTCTGTGTCTCGGCCCTAAAAGCTGTAATCTCAATCGCTACAGTATGTATAGGCGTTTTGAGCTCTTCTTTGCAGCAATTTCTTCAAGGGTGCTTCTGCTTCAATGTGGGTATGTTGACGACTGCACTGCAGATGTTCGACGGATTGCCACAATGAATATCTGATTGTCTTTGGACAAATTTCCATGTTTTTAGTGCTCAATCTCTGTAAGTTGATTGTTAATATGTCGTTGTCTGAACTTTGAAGTCGGACTAATTTCCATGGTTTTAGTGTTCTTTTCCGTTATCCAGTGGGATCTTTTTCCATGTTAAAAATGTTGGTCCTTTTCCATGTAAAAGAAAAGTTTATATTTTTGTCAAGTGAATATAATTAAAATCATGTGCATGTATTCTCAAACCCTGCTAAGTGCTAACCATTCCATAATCACAGTTGTTTTCTTGATAATGTCACATACGGGTATTGTATTATACTCCTAATTGCTACTATTAAAATTAGTAATATCTAAGTGATTACATTGGTCCACAATCTGTCCTTATTTGGAGTTTGGTTTTGTCATTTAGTAATTTCTACAATTGGAATTATGTAACCGGAATATTAGCTAGACTTATTCACTATATGACAAATGCTAACTACTGTTACCATGTCCAAATTTTGTTTAACACTTAAAAGGTATTAGGCTTGTAAGTATTGTAACTTGTACGGGTATCAGAGTGGCAAAGTTAGCCAATGGAGGAGGAGAAGCATCTTGCAAGAAAATAATTGATAAATGCAGGTTGCCAAAAACAATAATTGATTATGGAGTCTCCCTTGGGCAATATAAATATTATCATATTCTAGTCACTTTGTACATATCTAAGATTCAGCTTCACTAAAGCCTAGCATACCATCCTTTATTTTCGTTGATTGTTTGTCGATTTTATACCTCTTCACACAATATATTATCA
Organism: Centella asiatica; assembly: GCA_014636745.2. Taxonomy (NCBI): domain Eukaryota; kingdom Viridiplantae; phylum Streptophyta; class Magnoliopsida; order Apiales; family Apiaceae; genus Centella; species Centella asiatica. Next base: position 15,848,922 of record CM025785.1, read on the forward strand.
GACACATTTAACACCATAGTTTCCAACATTTGCTGCTTGGTAATGGAGTTGAAGGAAATTTCCTGGGTTACATTGGCGTTAGGCATACTGCCATTTATTGGATGGTTGTTCTGGTATTGGAACGATATATGGTATGGTCTGAAACTTAGAATGCGAGGCGGTTCCATCAAACTACCTCCTGGCAATATGGGTCTTCCCTTCTTCGGAGAGACGCTTAGATTTCTGTTGTATTTTAAGATTTCTGGTCGTCCTGATGATTTCATTAACTCGAAAAGAGAAAGGTAAAATATAGCTAGCTAGATTCTTTTTGCCCGTTTATTTTCTATTTAGTTTCTACAATATATTATATTTGTTTTCAGAACATGAGTTAAGCACATTCACATCAGTAAAAAGTTTGACTGTCAAAATTTGCAGTAATAGAGCCTAAAGTGGAGAATGTTGTGCTCATTAATCTATATGGTTGATTCATAAAGTTCAGATTCATCTGGACTCCTTTTTGTGGTTTCAACATTTGACCACAGACAAAGCATATATTACTAGATGGTGATGCTATCACGATAAGATTTGAATGAAAGCATGAAAGTTTTATCTAACTGAAGATTTGAATGGATTGCATTCAATTGCTAGGTATGGAGATGCAGGTCTATTCAAAACGCACCTGTTTGGATCACCGAGCATGATATCATGGTCTCCTGAGTTGAACAAATTAGTATTGCAAATACTAGCTTCAAGCTCGAATGGCCAACAGTTGAACTTTTAGGAGCCACTTCCTTAGTTGCAGTACATGGGCCAAATCATGCTAGATTGAGAACCTATGTCACAAGAGCCATCAATCAGCCTGAAGCTCTTCGCCACATAGCACTTATAGTCCAGCCCCGTATCATTGCAGCACTTCAATCTTGGTCTGACAGGGGTAGAGTTGTAGCTTACAAGGAAGTCAAGAAGGTATGCACATAATCACATAAATCGTTCACAGTGATCTTTTTCTTTTTCAGTTTTTCCCGAAAGGAAGTAGATATGTCATGTAACTTATTCCTCTCACAAGTCTGATTTAAATTTTGAGTTGGTTCAGTATATTAATGTACGTGTAAAACAAATTTTGATCTAGTACATATATGTACTTAAATTTAATAAAACGTACAGAATTTAAATTATTTTGGTACTGTAAAGTATTTAAAAATTTTAGACGTAACAGTGACACAGTATAGTTATTATTATGTTCATGTAACTATTTCCCTCGTGTTATACAGATGATTATATCTAAATTGAATTTACCCTTATAAATACATTTAAAAGCAACATATTGACAATTTTCTAATAAATTTGTTATACATGGCATCTTTTTATCATGCATTAATATGAAAATTCTAATTTTGTCATTTTCTCTTTATGAACTAAAAGTTGAATTAGATTTCAAAGGATCTGAACTTTGAATTTTATGTGTGCGTGTGTACATATAATACTATATTGCAGGTAACATTTCAGAACATTGGCAAATTTTTTGCAAGTATGGAGCCTGGACATGTTCTAGACAACTAAAATTTGTTGTTTACCGGGTTAGTTAAAGGTGTTAGAGCATACCCTCTCAACTTTCCTGGATTTGCTTATCACCATGCTCTTCAGGTTATTGTACTATTTCTCCCTTGATAGAATATGAACTATTTCTGCCACTTTGAGAAGTTCAGCTGACATGAATAATAACACAACAGTGTCGGAGAAGAGCGACAGACATTTTCAACAAGGAGCTAGAAAAGAAGAAGAGGAATGCTGGTGGTGGCATCAAGGATACAAATGATCTAATGGATGGATTGATGGAACTGAAGGATGACGAAGGAAAACAACTGAGTGAAAATGAAATACTTGACAATATAATTAGCTTACTTGTTGGAGGCTATGAGTCTACCACTCTTGCAATTACATCGGCTTTGTATTATCTTACTAAATTTCCTGATGTTCTCCGAAAACTTCGGGTAGTTGGCCTATTTTTTTAAATGCTCATTCCTCTTTGTCTAGTTCTGGTTAATTTGTCTATGTGGATCATAATGATGTAAAGTACAGGAGGAAAACATGCAACCTAGCAAGAAAAAGAATGGGGAGCTTATTACAAGCGACGACATTGCTAAACTAGAATACACAAACAAGGTTTGTCATATATATACTCCATCCGTTACAGTCATAGATGCATTAATTTTGAAGATGTACTGCGAAGTTCTCAATGTTTGGATATTTCTGCTTTATACTATCATGTGAATGCTATTTTTATATCCGAGGCAAGTTTGGAAAAACAAAAATGTCTTTCAAATCTGCATTCTTTGAAATCATGTTTTTAGTTTTGTAACAAAATAGTAAAGTTTCACATTAATACTGAAAAGTAATGCTGAATGCAGGTTGTGGAAGAATCAATAAGAATGGCAAACATAGCATCCTTGCTATTTCGAACCGTAACCGAAGATGTTCAGTACAAAGGTAGCTACAGAAACCAGTTCTAAATGTTTTATAACTTCTCATTTCTATAATATTTATTGTAAGAAAAAAGTGTCAAGTCTGCGAATTAATTAGTTCTGTGGTGGTATATATTGCAGGTTACACCATACCCAAAGATTGGAAAGTCATTGTTTGGGCTAGATACCTCCACACCAATCCTGAAAACTTTGACGATCCAATGTGCTTTAACCCCGATAGATGGAATGTGAGCGATATCTACACTTGATACTAATTACTGAATCTTCATATATGTCATTAGTTGGTTCCTAGTACTTCAATTCATGTCAGATCCTTCATTTCTGCCTTTTATATATGTCAAGTTAATACATTAAACAAAATGACACGGTTAATAATTCGATACATAGAATTCAAAAGATGTTAATTTTCAGTCTACATGTCTGCTTTACGCAAATGTCTGAAATCATTGTATTAATAGTCTTTGGTCACTACTATTTGTTAATTAGGAAGCAGCAAAACCCGGAACGTACCTAGTTTTCGGAGGAGGAATAAGAATATGTGCAGGGAATATGCTTGCTCGCTTACAACTTGCTGTCTTTCTTCATCATTTGGCCACTGGATACAAATAAGTAACTAATTTAGTGCAAGTTTATCTTTAATTGTATATCATCTTATATATTTATGGTTGATGTAATTGTTGATTGACGTATGAATTGTAATGTTTCATCAGGTGGGAATTGGTAAATCCAAATGCAAAAATGGTTTATCTTCCACATCAAAGACCTGTGGACGGCGTTGAGATCAATTTTAGCAAAATTTAAGATGTATTATTGTAAAAAAAAAGTACCATCCCTGTGTGTGTTTTTTCTTTCTCCTTTTCTTTCTTTAGTTCCCTGGATGGAGATGTGGAAATAAGATACAGCATATGTATATCTGGTCATCATTTTTGTTTTGGACATTTGTGATGTTTGTGAGTAATTATAATTTAGCTGGTAAAAAATGCATTTTACCGAGAAAAAGAAAAACATAGTGATAATTTTGGATGCTCTTCAATATGGTAGTACCTTTGTTAAAAAGTTTCTTTATATACAAAGAATCAACTTTTAAAATGAAGTTACGATTTCCAATCTCCCAAGCCAAATTTAATCCATTAAATATAATATTCCCCAAAGCTCTGCCTGAAATGCTCCACAACGTCCGATCGATGGGGTGGGGGCAGAAGACTAAAAATTATATGAAATCAACCAGTTTGCATAACCAAGCAGTCAAAAGTAAGTACTCCGTACTTAATATTCTATAATTTGGCCATTCTAAACGTCGTTTCCATTTTCAAGCTTCATTCATTTGATAAGAGGTGGACAAGTAGTTTATAAATAAAGAATATTGGATCAATGTTTTTTCTTATAATAGCAATTTTCTTTATTGGATTACTCATCTTTCTTTGTATATAAAAAGACAACCCAATATCTTATCTTTAAAAAAATTTAAATTTTGTTTTAATTTAATTTAGCAGCACTTATCGGCTTCCTCAATTACAAATTAATTTACAATCAACTATAGCTCTTACGTAATAAAATCAATTAATTTGGAGTTATTAATTCTTTTAACGTTTTACTGTGAAACAATTCAATTAAAACAAGTACCAAAAAATGCCATTAAAATAAACTATGTAAAAGTGTAAAACTTATTAAATACACATTAACATATTCAAAAACTGCTTTCAGTTATTTTTAAAAATATGTTGAAACAAAAACTTACTAAATCAACAAGCCAAAACATTATTACGAATTATTATTATTAATTTTTTGGAAGAAAACCATGACAATATTATGTATTTATGTTATATTAATAGTTTAAAATATCTATTAAATAATTATTAATTTACAAAAATTAATAATTTAAATCAATATTCAAAATTATTAACAAAAATGATAATGAATAATTACATAAATTAATAAGTGATTATTAATATTTTTAATTTCTAAAAAATATATATAAATTTATAACGATAAAAGATACAAGCCATGTTTGGCACGGACAACAAAATTAATATTTTTAACATCTAAAATATGCGTTTTATCTATTTAATTAAGACAAAAGACCCTTTAAAACATGTTACGCACTATATTACTTATACTATTGAAATTAGAATGAGATATAATAATTTGATGAATACTATAAAAATAAAGTTTAAATATTTTCAAACAGAGGTAGAAAAATAAAATTAAAATTGTAACCACAGTTAATAATCGAAATCAAATTGATTTAATCAAACAATTTAATTTTGATCGCATCTTATAACCGCACCAAAAACTAATTCACATCATGCTCCCTACCTTGTATATATGAGTTTTTCTATAGCTATAAGCCTATAGTTTGTTTGTGCTGTGTTTGTATATAATCTATATAGCCAGGTGATCTTGTTATGTGATATTTTAACTCATGTCATGCGTCCTTTTTATTATACTCCGTAGTTGTTATTAGACTTGTGGACTAATATAGAAACCAAAACACTGAACATCAATAGAATTTCAACTGAATGGACTGTCAAATGAGCTACATTCTTGCAAGATTTATGAATTATTTTTATATTATACATAAAACTAATATGCTCTTCAAATGTTAAAACAAAAGATAAATATTATCAAGTCGTTAACTCGAAGTTAATAATTGGGGTATTCAATTTTTAAATTTCTAAATTTTTTTTGTTAAATTAAAGTTTAAATGAAGGGAAATTTCCCGTCTAAGGTCAGAATATGCCACCGACATCTTTGAGAACAAGATCAGAACTGTCAAGCTAATACTTTAAAACCATATCCATATGCCAAGCTAATAATTTAAAACCATATCTATATGCCACCACCTTCTAATTTTTAAGTTACTGATCCTATATATAAAGATAGTCCGACTTTAATTAATCCAGATTAAGCAGCGATTTTGTAAAATATGTCACTCGTGACATAATGTGGCATAGGACATGTCTAAACTATTGAAGCCATAATCGCTTACAGAAAAGGATTGCAGGTTTAATTTATTGTAAGACATATATATATACAACTTTATTCAGGAGTTTTTGGTGGTTTGCGTTAATTATCATCAATTTGTTTGGTTCCATCTATATATAGGTATATCCGAATATTCCAATTCAAGTATGTAAACAATACAGCTATGTCGTTTCAATCTTTGCCATTAACTTATTTATTCAGAATAACATTTTCTTTTTGTAGAATAACGTTGCCGTTGATACAAGAAACATTTCGGTCTGTTAGAAAGAAATAGTTACTCCCTCCCCTCCGTTGGATAATCAGAGCAACATTTCAACTTTTGACAACTTTTAATTTTGAATATTTAATTAAGAATTATATGTATAAATAATAATTTTTTTATTAAATTTATTATGAATATTTAATTAATGATCATATAAGAAGATTTTAATGACAAGTTTCGAAAAATATGATATTATAATGAAAACATTACACAAATTTTGCTCTTTTTTTGAATAAATTTTATTTTCAAATGTTGTTTTTCTTTTGAAACGTAGGGGAGGGAGTATGTTTTATTCTCTCTGTTTTATCTTTTTGAATTATAAATTTTGAGTATACCGTAAATTTCAAATTTTCATAAATATATTATTAACAATTTCAAATATATTCCATATCCATTTTTTAAAAAAATATTTTATCAAAGCAGTATAAGTAATTTGTTTCCGATATTCATTAAATTAGTGAGGAAGAGTAGTAGACATATACTCCATATTTGTTACTCTCTCACGTTCACAAAAAAATCTTTAAAATTTATTTCATACTTTTACAAAATTCTATTATTAAAATTTAATTTAATTTGATTGATTTTGATTGTAAGATGATTAACATTATAAAATATATTAAAATTTCAATAAAATAAATCATTTATTATATGCAAATTTTGTTAAACTTTGACGCAATTTGACTGTTAGAATTTTAGCAATGATAACAAAATTGATTCTTCAGCAATGATAACAAAATTCAATAAAGGTTCACTAGCAGAGTTATAATTGTTTTTTATTCTAATATACTTGCGAACCTCTAGTCATGAGTTGATGCACATTTGAAATGATTTTCTTTATATAACGGTTCACAAATTGTATAAATATTTCACAAAATAAACGTATTTTTATCTCAAAATTTTAATAATCCTCTCGAGAATTTGTCTTTTTAAGATTTACAATCCTAATAAAAACTAACTTTAATTTTTATGGAACTATAAAAAGAATAAAATCAGATTAACATTAAAGGAATCAATTGAAAATGTTAACTTGAACCCAAAAGTTTAAGATATTCGGAAAGGATGGAATTAACAATTCCTTAAACGATAAACGAAAATAATAGAATTACATGTTTTTTTTTAATTTTAATTTCATTACAAATGGATTACAATCACACAATATAAATCATATAAGATAAACTAACTCTATATTAAAGAGAGATGAATCTTCACAAAAGAAAAGAAACTCCTACTCTAATAAGGGAGATAAATTCTCAATTCGTAGTGTCAGTGAGAATTGAACATTTTAGTTACAATACTTCGGTCTTAATAATTGGGTTAAGAACTCTTGGTTACATGCTAGGAATGTTTAGGTATACTTTTTACAAAAACTTAAAAATATATTTATTTAGTTATCAATAAATGTACTTAGTATAAAGTAGTTATGAAGGGAAAAAAGTTATAACTCATTCTTTAACTACATCCAATAATAATTTTATATTTACAAATACACAATTTTTCAAAAAATCTAAGTACAAGATCTAAAAGATTATCCAAAACTTTGAGATGGTATGTAATTTTCTCATTTTATTATGATGCGAACTGTCTAGCATGATTTGCATGACTATGTTATAATTAGTCATTTTCAATAGTTAAAATATATTCATTGTTATAATGTTATAAAAATGATGTTAAAAATCTTGAATTTTAAAAAAATAAAATAAAATATTGAATTGCTTTCAGTTTATGCCTTTTCGATTCACATACATAGATTTTTAATATAAATAGATATAATTAAAAAAGTGAACTATTACATATTTCATCAGTTTGGGTAAAATCTTGGATCGTTTTCCATGTTAAAAATGATGATCCTTTTCCGGGTAAATAGAAAAGTTCATATTTTTGTGAAATGAACCTAATATATATGGGCATGTATTCTCAAACCCTGCAATGTGCTAACTATTCCATAATCACAGTTGTTTTCTTGATAATGTCACATACGGGTATTGCATTATACTCCCTATTGCTACTATTAAAATTGGTGACATCTTAGTGATTATATTGGCCCACGCTCTTTCCTTATTTAGAGTTTGGTTTTGTCGATTAGTAGCTTCTATAATTGGAATTATGTAACTGGAATATTAGCTGGACTTGTTCACTCAACGACAAACGTTACCATGTCCAGAATTTGTTTTAACATTAAAAAGTATCCGGCTTGTGAGTATTGTAACATGTAAGGATATCGGAGTGGGAAAGTATACTCTCTCCGTTTTAAACAAGAACAATATTTAGATTTTTAATGAATATTAGTTTTACACATTTAGCTAAGAATTACATGTATAAATAATATGCTTTTTCTCATTAAATAAGTTATAGATATTCAATTAAAGATTAAATAAAAATATTGTAATGATAAACTTAAAAATAAAAATAAGGTTATAATAAAAATTTTATGCAAATGTTATTTTTTTTTCAGAACAAATTTTATTATCGAATGCTGCTTTGTTTTTTTAAAGCAGAGAGTATTCTTTTCCGGAGGAGTTTTTTAAAGCCGAGAGAGTATTCTTTTACGGAGAAGCATCTTGCAAGCAAATAAATGCTAAAGGGAGGTTGCTTTTTACATAGGTAAGATTCAGCTCCACTAAATCATAGCATACCATCCGTTATTTTCATTGGTGGTTGTCAGTTTTGTGCCTCTTCGAACAATAGATATCAGACACATTTAACCCCATAATTTCCAGCAATTGCTACTTGGTAATGGAGTTGAAGGAAATTTCGTGGGTAACATTGGCATTAGTCATATTTCCATTTATCGGATGGTTGTTCTGGTATTGGAATGATATATGGTATGGTCTGAAACTGAGAATGCGAGATGGTTCCATCAAACTACCTCCTGGCAATATGGGTCTTCCCTTCTTCGGAGAGACACTTAGATTTCTGTGGTATTTTAAGATTTCCGGTCGTCCGGATGATTTTATTAACTCAAAAAGAGAAAGGTAAAATATAGCTAGATTCTTTGGTGTGCCTGTCTATTTTCTTTTTAGTTTCTACAACATTTTATATTTGTTTTCAGAACATGAATAAGTAGGTTCACATTAGTAAAAAGTTTAATTGTTAAAATTTGCAGTAATAGAACCTAAAATGGAGAATACTGTGCTCATTCATCCTTTATGGTTGATTCATAAAGTGCAGGCTTAACTGGGCTCCTTTTTGTAGTTTTAAGATTTTAGCACAGACAAAGCATATATTACTAGATGGTGGTGCTATCATGATATGGAAAAGCATGCAAGTTTTGTCTAACTAAAAATTTGAATGAACTGCATTCAATTCTTAGGCATGGAGATGCCGGGATATTCAAAACGCACCTGTTTGGATCACCGAGCATGATAACATGGTCGCCGGAGTTGAACAAATTAGTATTGCAAAATCATAATAGCTTCCGGCTCGAATGGCCAGCAGTTGAACTTGTAGGAACCACTTCCTTAGTTGCAGTACACGGGCCAAATCATGCTAGATTGAGAACCTATGTCATAAGAGCCATCAATCAGCCTGAAGCTCTTCGCTACATAGCTCTTATGGTCCAACCCCGTATCATTGCCGCACTTCAATCTTGGTCTGACAGGGGTAGAGTTGTAGCTTACAAGGAAGCCAAGAAGGTATGGTATGCACACAATCACATAAGTTGTTAGCGGTGATCTTTTTATTTTTCATTTTTTCTCTAAAGGAAGTAGATATGTCGTGCAACTCATTCAACTCACAAGCTTGATATAAATTTTGAACTGGTTCAGTATATTACCGTATATGTAAAACTAATTCTTATATAGTATATATATGTTCTTAAGAACATAATTTGAATTATTCTGGTCCCATAAAGTGTTTAAAATTTTTAGACATGTTGCGGTGGTTATTATTATGTTCATGTGACTATTTCCCTCGAGTTATACGGGTGATTACATCTAAATTGAATTTACACTTGTAAATACATATATATATGTATATATATTATTTATTTGCAGGTAACATTTCAGAACATTGGCAAATTTTTTGCAAGTATGGAGCCTGGACCTGTTCTAGACAACTTAAACGTGTTGTTTACCGGGTTAGTTAAAGGTGTTAGAGCATACCCTCTCAATTTTCCTGGATTTGCTTATCACCATGCTCTTCAGGTTATTATACTATTTCTCCCTTGATAGCATATGAACTATTTCTGCCACTTCGAGAAGTTCAGCTGACATGAATAATTACACAACAGTGTCGGAGAAAAGCGACAGACATTTTCAAGAAGGAGCTAGAAAAGAAGAGGAAGAGGAATGCTGGTGGTGGTAACAAGGATACGAATGATCTAATGGATGGACTGATGGAACTGAAGGATGACGAAGGAAAACAACTGAGTGAAATGGAAATACTTGACAATATAATTAGCTTACTTGTTGGAGGCTATGAGTCTACCACTCTTGCAATTACATCGGCTTTGTATTATCTTACTAAATTTCCTGATGTTCTCCGAAAACTTCGGGTAGTTGGCCTATTTTTTTAAATGCTTATTCGTCTTTGTCTAGTTCTGGTTACTTTGTCTATACGGATCATAATGAGGTAAAGTACAGGAGGAAAACATGCAACTTAGCAAGAAAAAGAATGGGGAGCTTATTACAAGCGACGACATTGCTAAACTAGAATACACAAACAAGGTTTGTCACATGTATACTCCATCCGTTTCAGTCATAGATGCATTAATTTTGAAGATGTACTGCGAAGTTCTCAATGTTTGGATATTTCTGCTTTATACTATCATGTGAATGCTAGTTTTATATCGGAGGCAAGTTTGGAAAAACAAAAATGTCTTTCAATTCTGCATTCTCTGAAATCATGTTTCTAGTTTTGTAACAAAATAATACAGTGTCACATTGGTACTGAAAAGTAATGCTGAATGCAGGTTGTGGAAGAATCAATAAGAATGGCAAACATATCATCCTTGCTATTTCGAACCGTAACTGAAGATGTTCAGTACAAAGGTAGCTACAGAAACCAGTTCTAAATGTTTTAGAACTTCTCATTTCTATAGTATTTATTGTAAGAAAAAAGTGTTATTCTGCGAATTAATTAGTTCTGTGGTGCTATATATTGCAGGTTACACCATACCCAAAGGTTGGAAAGTCATTGTTTGGGCTAGATACCTCCACACCAATCCTGAAAACTTTGACGATCCAATGTGCTTTAACCCCGATAGATGGAATGTGAGCGATATCTACACTTGCAACTCCTTATATTTGCTTGCTACTAATTACTGAATCTTCATATATGTCATTAGTTGGTTCCTACTACTTCAATTCATGTCAGATCCTTCATTTCAGCCTTTTATATATGTCAAGTTAATATATGATTAAACAAAATGACACTACTATTTGTTAATTAGGAAGCAGCAAAACCCGGAACATACCTAGTTTTCGGAGGAGGAATAAGAATATGTGCAGGGAATATGCTTGCTCGCTTACAACTTGCTGTCTTTCTTCATCATTTGGCCACTGGATACAAGTAAGTAACTAATTCAGTGCAAGTTTATCTTTAATTGTATATCATCTTATATATTTATGGTTGATGTAATTGTTGATTGACGTATGCATTGTAATGTTTCATCAGGTGGGATTTGGTAAATCCAAACGCAAAAATGGTTTATCTTCCACATCAAAGACCTGTGGACGGCGTTGAGATCAATTTTAGCAAAATTTAAGATGTATTATTGTAAAAAAAGTACCATATCTGTGTGTTTTTTTTCTTTCTTTAGTTCCCTGGATGGATATGTGGAAATAAGATGCAGCATATGTGTATCTGGTCATAATTTTTGTTTTGGACATTTGTTATGTTTGTGAGTAATTATAATTTAGTTGGTAAAAAATGCATTTTACCGAAAAAAAGAAAAACATGGTGATAATTTTGGATGCTCTTCAATATGGTAGTAGCTTTGTTAAACAAGTTTCTTTATATTCAAAGAATCAACTTTTAAAATGAAGTCACGATATCCAATCTCCCAAGCCAAATTTAATCCATTAAATATAATATTCCCCAAAGCTCTGCCTGAAATGCTCCACAACGTCCGATCGATACCATGAAATCCCCTACCCAGCCACCACGAGAATTGAATTTCAGTATTCATTTTTATTTTTATGTTGAAAGTTTTGAAATAAAATTAAATAAAAATGGAATACTCCTATTCTTAAACATTTATGTTGACCCAAAAAATTAAATAAAAATCATATGTATGAAAATGATGGAAAATAGGATAAAGCATAAGAATTACTATCATTCTTTTAGATACTTTTTAACTATTTAAGTCAAACGATAACATATTAAATCTTAAATTAATATCAATTTAGTTAATTTTAGTTGATGTTTATATGAAAAAAATTCTTTGATCACAACATAATACTTTATATTCAAAACTTTCAAAGTTTCGTAACTTACATTAATTTTGAAATTTAATATATTATTTTTTGATTCAAAAAGTTAAAACATATGAACACTTTTTCATTTTGAATTAAATAAAGAAACCGATTTCAACCACCCAAACACTGTTGGGGTATTTGGTAGGAGGTAATGGGAATGCGAATTGATTGAAATCAATTCCATTCATGGGTTTGGTTGCTTATATGTAATTGGAATCGATTCCAATGCAACCATCCATTCCTTCATATATTTGAATTAGCATTATCAAGCACTCCTTGATAACCAAACATTACTATGAATATTGGAATTAATAAAACACACAAAAATATGTATACCTTATAATAATAATAATTATTATTATTACGTATAGTATATCATTAGGAAAGTCAAAATTCTTCCAACATTTATTTATTTTTCATTTATAACAACTTGGAGTTATTGAACATGGAAATAATGACATTCAAGAAAAGAAAAACGTTACTGAACATGGAAATAATGACTTTGAATTTTTTAAATTAAGTGATATTTTTGTATTGTCGCCACCTATAATATTATATTATAGTCGATTTCATTTAGGTAAATATAATGCTAGTGCTAATTTAACTTCGCATATGGTTATGGACTTATGACTCTATGACTCATGGGCAACTCAACTCACATAAATTATTTATGGAAAAAAAGGAGATAATATTATTAAAGTAAAAATTATGAAGTATGTGATTAAAAAAATCGATATATAATGAACCCTTTTATGTTTTTAATAATAAATGTTATTTTTAACAGTATCTTTTTGTCTGGAAAATATCAAAATTTCACCGAATCTAATACGAAGTATTGATTTAACATTTAACTAAGTCTAATACCGAACTCATGGACAACTAAATTTAGGGCACATGCATCGCATTAGTTTCCTTAAACTTAATCTCGTTTCTTATATTTAGAAAATTTTAATTGGAAAAAAAAAAGTTATACCAGTATCTTTATTTTAAAATTAGTTTGATGATTGTGAACAATGTATTCTTAAATATATAAAATCATTATTCACATTCATCAAAATTATAATATTATTTTATCATATTTTATACTATTTTATAATCTTATTTTAGTAAACACACACATAATATTATATATTAATTTAATATAAAAAACTTACATTTTATTTATATTTAAATCCATTAATACAATATTATAATAATTAATTAATACATTAGTATAAAATATTAACATATATATTATAATAATTTTTATTATATTATATAAATATTATATTATAATTATTATATAGTATTTCATATATAATATATTAATATATAAAGTAGATCTTTTACTTAAACACACAATTAAACACAAACATAATATATAGTAGTAATATCCAATTAAAGTAGATCTTTTACTTAAACACACAATTAAACACAAACATAATATATAGTAGTAGTATCCTAGAATTAAATTTTTACCAACAGCATATGGAACACTTTACAAAATTAAAATCCTTAATGATTATAACAGAAACTGGTCATGGTAAAGAGTGCCCTAAGAGTGCCTATCCATCGGCTAAAACGGGCGAAAACCAGACTAAGTTTCTTACCTTAATCATAAAGATTTTAATTATCGACCATTTCAGTAGATAAAATTCTAACTCTTTGGATACCATCTAAAAGAAGTAAGAGTAGGACATCTAAGATTTTGTAAAAGAGTCTTAGCGATACCATCTAAAAGAAGTAAGAGTAGGACATCTAAGATTTTGTAAAAGAGTCCTAATATTATCAAAATTGTCTGAATATCTATCTGTAAAATGTTCTATTATAGTAACTGTTAAATTATAAACAGAGTTTTCAACTTGAACATTATTTTCTATTTTTAAAGTATTTAATATGGTATTTCTATCTTGTTCAGTAAGATAATTATCCCACCAGCCTTTTAATTGTCCAGAAAATCCTGCTATAATCATATTAGCTATAGCCTTTTCATTATTATTATTAGCTTTGCATATAGTACTATACATAAGCATTCTATGTATAACATTATTTATTTGTCTTTCAGTGCAACCATCTATGTTCCACTCATATATTTGATTTCCACTATAAGAATTGTTATCAACAAATTCACGTTCTTCTATTAAAACGTCCTGAGGGGTAGGTCTAGGATAATAATACATCCTCTGAGTTGGCCTATCAGCAAACTTAGTGAGTTTATTTATCTCTTCATGAGTGACTCCTTTATAATTACTATTATGAGTCAAGTTATCTTCAAACTCTTCACTCAAAGTATTAATTCTAAGATTTTTGAATTTCTCATCTAAAAGTTTTTCAAGTTCACTTATAGAACTTAGCTTGAAATTTTTAATTTCTGAAGGAGGTTGCATATTAGGAGTTATCTTTTTGCTAGTTGAAGCCAAAGCTATGTCTTCTTTACTAGTTCCATCTTTTAAATAATGAATCTAAGAAATAATTTTTTCTACACGCTCATGTAAAGAACTTATTTGTTCACCTAAAACAACTAAATAGATATTAGTAAAATTCTGTTGTTTTATTATATTATTAATATGTTCAGTAGTAACTGTCAGAGTATTATTTTCCAAAATCTTTTGAAAAGCATTATAATACCTTATTTCTTTGTCTTTTTCTATTTGAAAAGGATGAATAGGGGGAAAAACAGTTTTTATAATCGTTCCATTATGAGGTAGTTTATAATCTCTCTCAATAACAGAAATATATTTTTCTAAATATTTAGATATAAACCAAGGAACAAAAGATATTTTCTTGTTCTTTTTTGAAAGATCTTTATAAAATTCTTCTTGAAAATATTTTTTATCTTCTCTATTAAAATTATCAAAAAACCATTTTCTAAATAATTCCCATCTAGGAAGATTAAATTCTTTTTGTATTAATTTTCTAGCCGGTGAACCCAGACTAAAATCTAATTTTGGTTGTAAATCCATTAAATCGAAAAATTCATTTCTGAAGAAGTCATCTCTGCAGGAACCCTATAAATTCCTTGAACTATATCATCTTCATTAATTTTTAATTCTTCAATAATATTATTTTGGGAAACTTCCGGAATTTTCTCATTTATTTTTTGTGACGTAGAAGCCTCCCCTATATGAGATATAGAATGTCTATTTAAAGATTTATCTTCATAATCCATTGGAGATATATGAAAATAAGAAGAATTAGATCTAGTTTTTTGTCCTAAATAATTCTTAGTTTGTTCAAAATTTATTAAAACACTCCCTTCTGGAGTTTGAACAATACTAGTAGGAGTATGTTGACTATTAGGAATAATTGGAACAACCCTATCTATGACCCAATTTTCGGGAAATTCTATCTCATCCCATTTAATAGACCTTCTAGTTGATATTTTCGATCTACCAAAATTCGATTCTATTAAAATAGTTTCATTTACAGGTTTATCCATTATTCTACAATGAGGATTTAAAGTATAAAGGGGTTTATAATATATTCTATAACAGACACATATGACTTCTGACCCAGGGGCATAATTATAACCATGGGTTTTAACATTTAATGTTAAAGCATCTAAAATATTAACATCTGATAAAGATAACTGTAGATTAGGATAAACATTAAAATAAACTGGACCATGAGTCAGACTAGACTGAATAAGTCCTATAATAGATTTTTTCCAATTTAAATTTCTTCCATCACGCAAATTTGCTATAAAGTTTTCAGGTAAACCTTCTAAAGTTAAAGGTTTAAAAGCAACTTGTATTAATCCAATATGAAGAAATTTATATAATCTACGATTAACAATTTAATAACCATTTCTTCTTTATTTAAAGAAATTGTTTCCTCTGTTGTCTTAACAATTTGTTTTAATCCTAATTTTTCAAAAGTTCCATACTTATAAATAACTTTTGGGTCTATTTTCGGAATAGTCCATTTATTTAATTGATCTATGTCTTGAGGAATTTCATATTCTTCCTCCATACTATTCTTAATATTATCAAAATTTCTAATGATATTCATTAAAAAAAAGTTGTGTTGAATAACATCATGCCTTAAGATCAAACTACCATGGCTCTGATACCAAATTAAAGTAGATCTTTTACTTAAACACACAATTAAACACAAACATAATATATAGTAGTAGTATCCAATTAAAGTAGATCTTTTACTTAAACACCCAATTAAACACAAACATAATATATAGTAGTAGTATCCTAGAATTAAATTTTTACCAACAGCATATGGAACACTTTACAAAATTAAAATCCTTAATGATTATAACAGAAACTGGTCATGGTAAAGAGTGCCCTAAGAGTGCCTATCCATCGGCTAAAACGGGCGAAAGCCAGACTAAGTTTCTTACCTTAATCATAAAGATTTTAATTATCAACCATTTCAGTAGATAAAATTCTAACTCTTTGGATACTCTGGATACTTTTTTTTTTTTTTTATATCATGTTAGTTAATCATAAAATCATGATATTATTCAACACAAGAAATTTATATTAATAATATTGAAGAATATTATATAGTATTTCATATATAATATATTAATATATTATAACATAGAATATTAATATGTTATATATTATTATATAATGTATTTAAATGTATAAGAAAACATTATCTATTAATTAAAGAATTGACGAATGTAAATAATAAAAATTTAAAATATTATTATTTTATTATGATATACTATATATTAGAGAATCTGGTGTAGATAAGATAAATATAGTGTATATATATATATATATATATATATATATATATAAAGTTGTATTTGATTATATAAAATAGAGATTCTGTTAAGAGAAAGTGGTGCAAATGAACTAAGGCAACTTAATCTCAAATCAACCCGATTCAAATTTGATTTAACAATTTAAATTGCAACAATTCATCGAACACCTGAACTTCGATTACAAAGATAGATTAGATTCCTTTTTTTTCTAATATAAATTAAAATTTAAAATTAAAAGTAAAAAGTAAAGAATTTTTACTTTTTATATTTTAACTTTAAATAAAAAATTAAATGATATAAAAAGTACTCCGTAAAAAATAAGCACATAATAGTGTTTTTTTTTCTTTTGCTAAAAGATAACATTTAACCGGCAAGGAAGTAGGAAACGAAGAGGTCCTTAGAGCATCTGCAATGGGAGACTAACTCTTGCATTGAACCAAGTAAAGTGGGAACTAGTCAGACTTGTATCCGTTGGAGTGAGAGAGCAAAAGTGGTCGGTGCCATATGGTGGTCCTGGCCACTTGCTATATAGCTGTTTGTTTGAAACTTATTTTATCACTATAAATACTACTTTCTTTCATTTATTTTTTATAATTCTTCCACTTCACAAAAATAATTTTTAAATTTATTTTTCTTAAAAAAAATGAATCTCAATAATTCTCCACCTTCAAACTCCCAAAATTCAAATTCAAATACTCAATTTCCATATTCTTATTTTCATATGTCCAAAATGCAAATGTAGACAATATTCAATTTTCAAACCCACAAAACCCAAATTATAATTCTCAAGTTCCAAATCCTCAATTTCCATTTTCAAATCCTTTTTTTCCATATGCTCAGAATTCTCAATATTCATTTTCATATGTTCAAAGTTTTCAAACATTAGCTGCACAATTTGAAACCTAATAAACACCTATCAATAACTAAAATTCTCCACATCCACAAGTTTTTACTTTCAATGGTACAAATATTGTCTATCTCAACGATATTTGTGATGAACTTGAAGATGCATGAGAGGTTATTGGTCAGTGAAAATAGAATGAAGATAAGTTCTTAATTAGTGTATGGCTAAATGTGTCGATCTTTTCCCATGGTCGGTACCGATCAAAAATGCAAATCATTTTGGGACAAAATCTATCAATATTCCGAAGAAAGTAATCCTCGCCTTATCAAGAGATGAGTTTTAGTTATGAAAAAAAGATGACAATGGGTAAATGAAAGGGTTCAATGATATGGATCATGTTATAAACAAGTTGAACAAAAAATAGGGAGTGGTTCAAATTTGAACAACATAATCAAATTAGCTCATGAACTCCATAAATCTCAATACAAGAAGAAGTCCAACTTTGATAAACATTGGAGTGAGTTTTGGAGATAGCCAAAGTGAATAACTCCTTCAAAAAAATAGTGAAAACACAAAAAGAACTAAATTAAGTGATTTGGAGTTTATTCATCATCGACAAATAATGAAACATTAACAAATAAGAATGTATTTGTGGAATCTCCAGTTCGTCCCAAAGGTACAAAAGCGATTAAGAGGAAGGGAAATGAAAAGTTAAAAACAAAAGCATCTAATGAGTATGAAGAAATGAAATCCAGTACATGTAGAAGATTATCTCTAATGGAACGATTTAATAATAAGCAGTAAAAGGAGTTAGACTTAAAGATCATTATGTCAGACACTACTGCAATAAATCAGGTTCAACAGGAAATTCATGCCTAGATGCTTGAAGAAATTAAATTAAGGAGAATGTAGTCGTTGCATGTCTGTCATTGTTTTTATTTTATTTTATTTTGTAATGTAGTCATTGTCAACTAGCCATTGTCATGTAGTCATTGTCAACTGGCTGTTGGAAGCTAATCGTTGGAAGCTAGTAGTTGGAATGTATTCGTTTTCATTTTATATAACATATCCATTGTAGTACTATCAATTTCATCTCCTAATTTATTTCTTTCATTCACAATTACTATCAAAACATTTAATGTGTTCAAAGAATTTATTTGAGAGTTTTTCTTCGATGATTCTTTAGAGGAATGTCGCCTTGAACTCTTTAACCAACTTTATGGACAAAATTCATCATCCACGCCTCGAAGGATGATATACAGAGACCGTGAAGCAGGCCACCAACGTCTAATAAAGGATTATTTTACACAAAATCTAATATACCCTTTAGAGACATTTCGACAAAGGTACCGAATGGGAAGACATGTTTTCCTTCGCATTGTGAATGTTCTTTCAAATTGTGATCCATATTTCCAGCAGAGTGTTGATGCATGGGGAAGAAAATACCTATCACCTCTACAAAAATGCATCACGATCATGTGTATGTTGACGTATGGAGTGTCTGGCGACGCTGTTGATTACTATGTGCGGATTGACGAGTTGACCGCCATTGAATGCTTGAAGAAGTTCATCACCTATGTGATTTTGTTATTTGAGCGTGAATACTTGCGAAAACCGAACTCAGATGATGTATGATGTCTATTAAAGATGGGAGGAGGCTTACGGCTTTCCCGATATGATAGGTAGTATTGATTGTATATATTGACAATGGAAAAATTGCGCTAAAGCATAGAAAATGATGTTTTTAAACAGTCACAAAGAGGTTCCAATAATTTTACTAGAAGTAGTTGCCTCATCTGATATGTGGATATGACATGCATTTTTTGGAATTGCCAATTCAAACAATGACATAAATGTGTTTAATCGGTCACCTGTGTTTGATAAAGTGTTAGAAAGTCGTGCTCCGAAAATAAATTACAAATGGAACGGTAACAATTATAACATGAGGTACTATTTAACAGATGGAATATATCTTGAATGGGCAGCATTCGTTAAAACAATCCCACGTCCGCAGGATGAGAAGATAAAGTTATTTTGTAAATATTAGAAAAGTCAATGAAAAGATGTAGAACGAGTATTTGGTGTGTTGCAGTCTCACTTCGCAATTGTACGTGGTCTGACACGATTCTGGGACAAAGGAAATCTCGCTAGAATAATGAGAGCATGTATCATATTGCACAATATGATTGTTGAGGATGAGATAGGCATATATGCCACTACATTTGGTCTGCTATCATCATTCGATGACGCATCAAATAACTTATCACAACAAAATCTAGGCGATGAACCTTTTGCTTTTTATGAAAAGTATATCGAAAGAAATATCCAAATTCGTGATAGACAAAAACATCGTCAGCTACAAGCCGATTTGGTAGGGCATATCTCGCAGTTTCACAATACCCGTTAAATTATTTGAAATGTAATATTTTTAATTATGTAACAGTGGTGTTCTTGTAATTTTTTTTCCTTCTAATTATGTAATGCATTTTGATTATGGAGTATATGTCACATTTTTATTTTAAATTATTTGAATTTAATTTTTTTATTTAAAATAATTATAATTATATTATAATAAATATTTATTATAGTATATTAAAATTATATAACAAATATTATGTAAAATTAAAAATAATATACAAGTGGACCCACTTTTAAATGAAAATAATCTTATGCATTGAAGTAAAGTAATCATTTTTTTTTAAATAATCACTTAATACTTGACATATAAGTGAGTTCTTAAAAAAAGAGAAGTAGTCTCCCCCATTGGAGATGCTCTTAGGGCCTGTATTTTTTCTTTTTAGATTTTAATCTATATTTATGTTAATATACTAATTCATAACAAAAGTTTACGTTTAAGAGTATTCTTTAATTTTATGTGTTTATATTAATCTATCTAATTATTTTTTAATCACTAATTAGACTAATCAAGAGTAGATATATTTGCTGAATATCTATACTTATTTATCTATCTATCTACCAATCAATCTATATTTACTAATATATTAATTTAACAAGAGTTTTTTTATGAATTGAATTGATAAAAAGCCTATTTACAATTACAATCAAATTAATTATAACATAATAAAAATCATTATTAATCAAATCTATAACATTAAAATAATTATGATCATATTTTTAATCACAAATAATAATGTAATTTGTCATAATTAATCATTACTAACTAAATTAATTATAATATAAATTATTAATAAATTAATCTATTTAAACAAAATAATTATAATCAAATCAATAAAGGTGACTTTTGTATTAAACTGCTTTTCTCTGTATTTGGGCACCCCCTTCTTTTTTATCCTTTTTTCCATTTCTCCGGATTCTAAAACAATATACAAGCGGTGAAAGCAAAAAGGGCTGGAGAATTTGGAGTGTTAATTTGCGGTAGTTTGTAATGCACTTGGGAATTCACAATTTGTTTTTTAATTAAATATTCCTCCTTAATGGTTGATCGCGGTGTAAGTGTTTTCAGCATTATTTTGCTGCAGAGTCCATTTTATGATTGCTGCTGCAATGTCGAAGATCGGCTCTACATGGGTATGTTGGTGGGTGCACCACGGGTGTTTGATGAATTGTTGCAATTGGTTTTGAAATAATTTTGTTATGGTTTCGTTGTTGTTTGAAGTCGGACAAAATCTTGTTGGGTTCTTTTCTCGAATTTTTCATGACAAAAATTTACTGCCTTTCGTGGAGAAAATGGAAAAAGAAAAGTAAAAGTTCAATTTTTGTTAAGGGAACATGATTATTCTCATGTACGTTTAGCCTCAAATCCTGCTAGCCTTTCCATGAATCATGGTTGTTTTGTCGATAATGAATTAATGACTACACAGACTGGTTTTGTAATGTAATTGTTAATATATTACAAAATTTTGTCCTATAGTTTTACCAACTACTGGAATAATCTAACAAGAATATTTGGCTGTTTGGAAGTATTCATAGTTGTAAAGATATCTTTGTTTAAGTGGGAGCATCTGCGAGGAAGTACTCGCATTTGATATGGAATTAATTGATTTTGATTCAGCAAAAATACATTTTGTAACCTGCATAAAAATTCCAAAAGCATTACAAAATTCGCATCAAAACTCGAATTCTGTAATCAAATTCAAATATAAATCTCTTCACTGAACAGAGGGAATAATTAAAAAATTGCAAGTTGTAGAAAACAATAGTAGTTGATTACAGAAGTCTGTCTTGATTGCGTAATACAGTCAGGACCATATGCTGATCATTTTATCTACATGTACATGATTCAAGTCCTGTAAGCCTTTCATACCATCCTCCACAAATATTTCAACCAATTTTACATATCTCTTAACACGATACGTTAAATTCATTCCCTTAATTTCCAATACGTTGTTCTAGTTGATGGACTTGATGGAAATTTCCTGGGTTACGTTGGCGTTAGGCATACTGCCGCCGATGGGGTGGTTGTTCTGGTATTGGAATGATATGTGGTATGGCCTCAAACCTAGAATGTGAGGCGGTTCCATTAAACTGCCTCCTGGCAATATGGGTATTCCCTTCTTTGGAGAGATGCTTAGATTTTTGTGGTATTTTAAGATTTGTGGTCGTCCGGATGATTTTATTGACTCAAAAAGGCATAGGTAAAATATTGCTTGATTGTTATCTGCCTTCTCTATATCGTTTTTTCTTCTCCAAGATGTTCTATTTGGTTCCATCAAATTTGTTGAGTACGTAATATCTTTCACATTAATAAAATTTTAATTGTTCACTAAAATGGAAAATGTTGTATATTAGGTATGGAGATGGGGCAGGGCTATTCAAAACACACCTGTTTGGAACACCAAGCTTGATATCGTGGTCACCGGAGTTGAACAAATTAGTATTGCAGACTCATGCTAGCTTCCAGCTTGAATGGCCAACAGTGGAACTTCTAGGAACCTCTTCCTTATTTGCAGTACATGGGGCAGCACATGCTAAATTGAAAACCTATATCTTAAAAGCCATCAATCAGCCCGAATCTCTTTGCCACATAGCACTTATGCTTCAACCTCCTATCATTGCAGCACTTCAATCTTGGTCTGATAGGGGTACAGTAGTAGCTTTCAAGGAAGTCAAGAAGGTATGCACATAATCACATAATTTGTCATAGTGATCTTATTCATTTTTTCCCCAAATGAAGTATATTTGTTGCACAACTAGTTCAAATCACAAGTCTGATTTGAATTTGAATTTTGGGATCTTATAATAGTATATTAGTGTATTTGTAAAATAATAGTGTCATAATAAGTATTTATACTTTGAAACTAAAATTTCAATTGACTTGATATTTTAAGGTGGTTAAATTTTTTTACCATGTGATTCATCGTGTTCTTTCCCCTGTATTTTAGACCTAATTACAGTACTTTTGAATTGAATTTCAACTTGTAAATGTATTAATAGCATCAATTTGATTGTTTCCTAATATGAAATATTGGTACTCCATATTATCCATTAAAATGAAAATGGATAATTTTTTAATTTTTCTTCTATGAACTAAACACACACGCACGCACGCACCCCGACGGATCTTGACGCCAAGTATTATTATTAACCTAATTATCCAAATGAAATAGTGCCAGCCAGAGTTATAATTCTCCATCTATTTCAATCTATTCTTACTTTTCTTTTGGGTGGGGGGAGCTTTCATTGTAATCATTTCCTCCGGGTTCAGTTTTTTCCTACTCTCATTTGTAAATCTTATTTCTACCTCTCGAGTCTAAAATCTAATAAGTGAATGTTCTATGTTTCCTTTGAATTTTGCAGCATGTGATATGGTTTCTCTCACTTCTCCTTATATATGTTTGATGTATTATTGAAGTAGTGTTGTGATAATTTTATATGTTTTAACTTGAGAAATCATAATGAGAGTACACGTGGATGGCATATTATCAATTATTAACTAAATAATTAAGATTTTACTTGATGTAGCTGATAACAACGAAACTTGAGTAATTAAAGACTTTGCAAATTGACTTGTTTTGTAAATGTGGTTGAAATTGTTTACTTTGGATGAATAGACTTATTATTAACAAAATCTTGCATTTTTCTTATTCTCTTGTAGACTATACTTTTAAGAAATTAAAGTTATAACATGTTTTTAGAAGTAATATCTTGCCTCGGCTTCTGAAAATTTTGTGCTCCCCTGTGTGAGTGTGTGTATATATATGCCTGAATTTTCAGCATTAATTAGGTAACTATAGCAAATGAATACATTCAATTCTTAAGGAGATTACATTATTGCAGTTAACATTTTAGAACATTGGCAAATTTTTTGCTAGTATCGAGGACGAATCTGTTCTAGACACCCTAGATGGATTGTTTATAGGACTAACTAAAGGTTTCAGAGCATACACTCTGAACTTTCCTGGCTTTGCTTATCACCATGCTCTAAAGGTTAGTCTACTATTTTTTCCTTTACAAAAATATAGAGGATTATCTGTGCTAAATTGGGTAGTTCACCTCACATGAATGATAACATGATTGCATGCATAAAATTGTTTTCTCCTTGGAAAAAGCTTCTTCTGTACTATATAAACATCACACATGTAGAACTGTTAATGCTTGTAACATAGTGTTTGTTCCTTGTTTGCTGCTTTACCTTGTTACATCTTTATTTAGTTAAAAAAGTTGAAGCAGTGTGTATAAATAAAACCCTTAACATTTTTGGACAATCAAATATGATATATCATATAAAACAGAATCATATTGTTTCTTAATTTATTATGACACATAAAAGTTTTTTTAATAAATTGACAGTGTCGCAAGAAAGAGACAGACATTTTCCAGAAGGAGCTAGAAAAGAAGAAGATAAATGCTGTTGGCAGTGTGAAAAATACAAATGATCTAATGGATGGATTGATGGAATTGAAGAATGAAGAGGGACAACCATTGAGTGAAAAGCAGATACTTGAGAATATTGTCAGCCTAGCAGTGGGAGGCTATGACTCTACTGCTCTTGCAATTACCTTGGCTTTGTATTATCTTCCAAAATTTCCTAATGTCCTCCAAAAGCTTGGGGTATCTAGCTTTTTTTTAGTTTGAATTTTCTTAGGATCGTTTCTCTTTGTTTAGTTATGGTTATTTTGTTTGTGTGGATCATGATGTAAACTGCAGGAGGAAAACATGCTGCTTAGCAAGAACAAGAATGGGGAGCTCATTACAAGCAATGACATTGCTAAATTAGAATATACAAACAAGGTTTGCCATACATACAGGTTCTCCATCAGTTTCACAGTTGTGGCTGCAATGATTGTGCAGTTTTGCGTTTTGTTACTTTTGTATCCTTGGTAGTTGAACATTATTGTACTTTTGTTATATCATAAGAGATCCATTTGAAAAGATGAAAATGTCATTCAAACCTGTCTGTTTAGAAAACATGTTTTTGATTCTCAAGAGAACATTAGAACTTTTATGTAGAGGTTCATCGACATCGACATTGAAAAAAGTTGGTATTGTTAACTGTAGGTAGTTGAAGAAGCAATGAGAATGGGAAATATAGTGCCCATGCTATTTCGAACTGTTATCGAAGATGCTGAGTACAAAGGTACCTAGGAAGTTGATGGTTAATAATTATTGCCTTTTTAATCACTTCTACAATATTATTTTATAAAAACAAATTATTTAGAGCAAGAATTTTACAAGATCTTCAATCTTTATCTGCAGCTCTGTGAATTACTTAGTTTTGAGATGGTGTTGCAGGTTATACCATACCAAAAGGTTGGAAGGTCATTCTTTGGATTAGATACATCCACAACAATCCTGAAAACTTTGACGATCCATTGTGCTTCAACCCAGATAGATGGAATGTGAGCCATATCTGAACTTGCAACTCGTTACTTTGCTGAATTGTTATTTCTATTAATCTTGAAAAGCATATTACCTTTAGCTCATGTATTTATAATTAGATACAACAAAACATGATCACATTTACCTGATGCATGATGCAAGACTATGGTGTTGATACATCCTATTGGTAAAAATACTTGTCTGTGTATCAAGAAAAAGTAAATATTATACGTATTCGACTTATCACATTCGTATTCCAACTATCATATCAATTCATTATTTGGGAAGTAGAGACCTTTTTGACATCTCTTCATCTCCAAGTAATTGTCGATGTCAATAGACAGACAAGAGACTCATCTTTGAATAGGAAGAAGAGTGGATCTGCAGGTCCCAAATGAATTGACTTATGCTTCAGTTTCATATTAGATCCTGCAGATATCTATATACGTCAAGTTGGCATAAGATCAATGACCAAAAAAAAATGACATGCTCAATGATTTAGTATATAAAACATAGGAAATTATAAATGTTAAAATTTCTCTTATGCAGGTCTAGTTGACTAAATGTGTGATGATATTGTATTAATTACTACTTCGTCATTAAATTTTATGGATTAGGAAGCACCAAAACCTGGGACATTCCTAGTATTTGGGGGAGGAATAAGAATATGTGCAGGAAACATGCTAGCTCGATTACAGCTTGCCGTCTTTCTTCATCATTTGGTCACCAGATACAAGTAACTAACAAATTTTACTTGCTTAGAATGGTTTTCCTTTTATTTATACATAAATCTGATTGTTGATTAAAGTGTTTTAATGTTTGGAATTAGGTGGGATCTGGTGAATCCAAATGGGAAAATGACTTATCTTCCGCATCAAAGACCCGTTGATGGTGTTGAGATCAACATTAGCAAACTTTAAGATGCGAAACTAGTCAAAAAGTATCATTATACATTTGTCTCCTTGTTACATATATTAGATAGTTGACAAGTGTCTCTTTTTCAGTTTTTTAAAAAGTGAAATCTAAAACCTTATTTGGAGGGAGCAATTTTAGTAAATTGAATCTAATAACGAAACATTATTTGATACAAGAGAAACCGGTCCCCTATACAATAGGTGTTTTTGTTGTGTGGTTGATCAAATAAGATGAAACTGTTGTATAATAAGTTCTGTACGCAAATATTTTTATTCATTCACTCGATAAAAAAGCAATGCAAATCAAGCAACCTGTTTAGTGAAAAAGCTACACGGTGTCGTTTTGTGCCACTAAAAATGGACAGACTCGACAAACTGAAAAAAATTAAAAACGAACGAAATAAAGGATTACAAGCAGGTATTTTATTCATTCACTCGATAAAAAAAAGCAATGCAAATCAAGCAACCTGTTTAGTGAAATGTTGAAGAGGCAACTGAGCTGTGTTGATATCCCATTATCCTCTTTATTCCCTTAACGCTGACATGAAAATGGTTTGTTTTATTTTTAACAAAATACACCAGATTTTTAATGAAATGTTGATTATAAACAATCGAGTAACTTTCAAGGTGTAATCACGATTAAGATAGAACTAACATTATGTTTAAATTATATAATGAAAATTAAAGAGAATTTGATTCCGAAGAATTGTAGAGAGATCAGAGATACAACGATATTCCTTAAAAAACGATTTAATTATCTAATAACATAAAAATATATGAGCTCAACTATCCGAATATTAACTGTATTACACTTTTGTGTATTTTAATAAATTTAGATATTTAATTACTAAATAAATCGTTCGTGAGATATACTAGGTGCACAATATTATTTCGCACATCATTTTGATGCACAAATAGAATTTGAATTTGGTTACAATTTCATTTCTTAATTCTTCATGAGTGCAAAAGTTTAACACTATTGTCCAGATTGTTGGTCACTCTTGAATTTCAATCTTGAATTTCACTGTAGGCAAAGGGCTATTGTTTCCCTCTGCACAACTTTCCGGACATTAATAATACTACAACGAGCACTCTTCTGGTTCGAGGTGTCCACCTTACGCCAACCCCATGAAAAAGAGAAATAAAAAGAAGAGAAAAGAAAAGAATTTCTGCACACCTCACAAATATATCCAACTTTTCCGTCTATCCGTCTTTGAACTAATTATTCTCCTTTCCCATTCATCATAATCACTCAATCCCTACCATTTCTCACTCTCTACTCTGACTAAACACAGTGAACGAACCCTACATTTAACCAAGAAGAGCCAAAAAACAAAAAACATTTGTTTCAAGAAAATGAAAATGGGTGTTTGGGTTTTGTGCTTCTCAGCAATTCTGGAAGCAACCCTTTTCAGCATTTCCTCTCTAGCTCTCACCCAAGATGGTAAATGCTGTATTACTACCTTTATTATTTTTTTTTTTGATTTTTCTGATAAATGTGCATTTCCTCGCATTTGGGTCTCAGTTTATGGAAAAGTGCAAAAGGTTTAGCTTTTGGTTGTAGTTTTGTTTATGCACATTCATTGATTCTTTTCAAATCGATGGTATTGAAGGTTTAATCTTTGTGTATAGGTATTACCTTATTGGATTTGAGAAGCACTTTGAATGACAGTAAGAATCTTCTCAGTGATTGGAAAGATACTGATGAATCACCATGCCACTGGACTGGTATCTCTTGCTATCCTGATGGTCAGAGAGTTCAATCCATGTATGTAAATTCCTTTCCTTTTATTGAAGTTCTTCACTTTTGTTGGTTAATTAGTTTAATAATTAAAATTTAATACTCTGGAGATTCTTTTTTGGGGGTGTACAGAAACTTACCGTACATGCAATTTGGTGGTTTTATATCTCCAGTCATTGGTAAATTAAACAGACTTAAGAGGCTGTAAGTTCATACCACTCTGTATATCAGCAAATACTAATTTAACAGTGAATGCTGATATCGTGGTGTTACTTTGTTGTTCTAATTAAGCAGGGCACTTCACCAGAACAGTCTACACGGTCTTATTCCTAAGGAGATTGCTAATTGTTCTGAACTCAGAGCCCTGTACGAACTATCTCTTTCTTCTGGAAATTCGTAACTTTAGTATATATGCTCTATGATACGAATGAATAACAAGCGTTCCTTTGTAATGAATAGGTACTTGAAAGCTAATTATCTCCAGGGTGGTATACCATCCATTTTTGGGAACCTTTCAAACCTCACCATTTTGTAAGATGCCTGTTTTTATCAGAACCTATCACTTCAAATTTCTAATTTTATCATTGGTTATATAATTTTCTAGAGCTTTTATCCATGTATATGTTCTATATCACTCTGTTTACTTACTGGCTATGCGTCTCATGGAAAAAATGTATACGTAGAGACCTATCAAGCAATTCACTTACGGGTCCTATACCTTCTTCTCTTGGTCGTCTCACGCGGCTTCGCTATATGTAAGTTATTGTGAGGTTCTTTTAGGGTGTGATAAATTTTAAGTTATCATGAACGTAAGTGAACTTTTTTTTCTTTTAAATGTGTATCATAATGCAATTACTTTTAGGAACTTATCTACAAACTTCTTTTTGGGTGAAATTCCGGATGTTGGGGTTTTGAGCATGTTCGGAAACAACTCGTAAGTCGTACTATCTTAATCTGACACATTATCGTAATATTAACCTCTTTGATGTGTATCCCTAATAGTGATGGTTAGATACCAATATGATATTGTTCATATGCTTCATTGGGCTTCCCTGCAGTGTTTCCACATTCTGTCCCCCACCCCTTCCTTCTCCATCTCATATGCCTTTCCTTTTGAGCTTACTCTGAAAATGCATTGCTTATGCCTAGGTTTATTGGTAATTTAGATCTTTGTGGCCGACAAGTAAACAAGCAATGTCGAACTTCACTGGGCTTCCCTGCGGTGTTGCCACATGCTGAAAGTGATGAAGTTGCAGGTAAGTTATCAAATCTATTGTGCTTATTGTTCACAAGTCAAGGAGAATTAGTGTTTTGTTGAATATCTTCATATATATTTGCTTGGCTAATTGAAAAGCCATTTCTTGCCAATACCCAAGTATATGTCTTTGACTGCGCATTTGGGCCTATGCAGTCCCTACTAAGAGATCCTCTCATTATATCAAAGGAGCTGTGATTGGTGCAATGTCCACATTGAGTGTGGCAGTTATTGTGCTTATCATTTTCCTCTGGGTTTGTTTGCTTTCCAAGAAGGAGAGAGCTGCCAAGAGATACATGGAAGTCAAAAAGCAATCGCCCAAGGAAACAGGTAAATTTTAATATTAATGTTTCCTTCCTTTTTTCGAATCTCTTTTCAGTATAATGCTAAACTTTTATATTTCCATAGGCACCAAGCTTATGACTTTCCATGGTGATCTTCCATATCCTTCATGTGAAATCATAGAAAAACTTGAGTCCCTTACGGAGGAAGACGTTGTAGGATCCGGAGGGTTTGGTACTGTTTATCGGTTGGTTATGAATGATTGTGGAACATTTGCCGTTAAGAAGATTGACCGGAGTCGTGAAGGATGTGATCAAGTATTTGAAAGGGAGTTGGAAATATTGGGAAGTGTGAAACACATAAATCTGGTGAATCTTAGAGGTTATTGTAGGCTTCCTACCACAAAGCTTCTTATCTATGATTACTTGGCCATGGGAAGCTTGGATGATTTATTGCATGGTATACTTCAGTCTTTTAGTTTATATTGTACTTTTCTTTTCCTATAGGCCTTGTTTATTGGTCGGGTCTAATTTCAGTAATAATGTGACTATAATTTCATAATGTATATTTTCCTCTTCAGAACGTTGGGAAGACCAATATATAAATTGGAATACTCGTTTGAGAGTAGCTCTTGGTTCTGCTCGTGGTTTGGCGTACCTGCACCATGATTGTTGTCCAAGGATCATCCATCGTGATATTAAATCAAGCAACATACTCCTTGATGAAAATTTAGATCCCCATGTTTCAGACTTTGGCCTTGCCAAGCTTTTGGTAGATGAGGATGCTCATGTTACAACTGTGGTTGCTGGTACTTTTGGATATTTGGCTCCAGGTTCCGAAATCCACTTTATATATTTTTTGTCAGTCGTAACACTGCTACACCAATTATGATGAAAGTTCACCTCTTGCCTTTTTGTGTTTGTATTTTCTTGAATTTTGAGTGCAAGTGTGATGCTTATGAAGGGCCATGATCTTACAAAATATTACTAAGATATCTAGATCTTACAAAATATGAAGTTGTGTTCTTTTACTGGCCTATATAGTCATCGTTTTGAGTATAGACTGTAGGAAATCTTGACCTTTTAGCATTGGTTATCCTCAACTCACAAGTTCTACGAGTAGACTTCCTTAGAGAGTTTTGGCTGCAAAATTTTCTTCAATTATGCTCGTCAAACATGTCTAGTTCTTCCTGTCGTAGTCAGAAGCACTAATGTTCTTCTCTTTTCCACTTGTGAACAGAGTATCTGCAAAGTGGAAGGGCCACAGAGAAGTCTGATGTTTATAGCTTTGGAGTTCTTTTGTTAGAACTTGTAACAGGAAAGAGGCCTACTGATCCTACCTTTGTAAAACGAGGGTTAAATGTTGTTGGTTGGGTATGCTTTCCACATTATACCTGCATTAAATTCTTTACCTCTTTTGTGGGCAACACAGATACTGCAGGAAACATATGAACATCGAGTCATTGACTAGTTATTTGTTCTTTATACATGTAACACTGATTATATGCTTTCTGATAGATGAATACATTGGTGAGGGAGAATCGATTGGAAGACATGGTAGACAAGAGGTGCAAGGATACGGATGTTGAAACTGTGGAAGCAATCCTAGAAATAGCCGCGAGGTGCACAGATGCAAATCCTGATGATCGGCCAGCAATGCAAGAAGTGCTGCAGTTACTGGAGCAAGAGGTCATGTCACCTTGCCCGAGTGACTTTTATGATTCTCATTCAGATTATGTTTGATTAATTATACAATGAAAGAAACCTTTCTTTCGTATTGCATGGCTAATCTGGATATACATGATAATGTGTTGGTGGTCCTCCTGGCTCCTTGTCTTCAAATTGCAATGCTCCCACCTTTTGGGGCGCCTGTTCATAGTTTTGAAATGATGAATATGTGTGTCGTTGCCCACGACTTTTTTTCTCGTATATATATGATTGACAATTTCATGTGTGAGCTGCATTGGGTGTTGTCTCTCCCTTTAAGAGTGAAAATGGATAACGGGGTTGAAAGTTTATATATTGGAGTATAAACTCCAGTTTGTCATACAATAATATGGTTCATAATTTGGCACGAGCTTTGGTTGCTTTGACACTAACTAGGCCTGCTGGCAGAACTTAGCAACTTGTTCTGATAAGTAAATTCTGATTCCAAGTCCGAAGGAAGCTGATTGAATGTGGAAGAAACAAATAGAAACCTACTTTCCACCCAAAAAAATATATACGCATCTCTTTCATAGTTTGTCAATCGAACTTGTTTATCCGGTAATAGAGCACCATTCTAGTAGTAACCATTTAGAATAAAAGATGCCCAAGACGGCAAATCCACCTTATGGTTTGCCCGGTCCATGCCAATATTTTTGAAAATTTTCAAACACAAGCTTTTACAAAAATATATTAACTTTGACCAAAATAGTGTTATCTTTTATATAATAACCTTCCGAGGTACTATATATTCTTAGCTAGCGCCTAGCTATGTAATCAAATTTGTGCTGCTCATTGCGGAAAAAATGAGCAGGCCTAAAAAATTAGAGGGTAAAGTGGTAATTATAACCGGCGGAGCCAGCGGCATTGGCGAGGCAACGGCACGCCTATTTGCAGATGAGGGTGCACTAATCGTAGTGATTGCTGACATCCAAGAGGACAAGGGGCGTCGAGTAGCCGCATCCATCGGCTCTCATCGCTGCACCTTCATCAAGTGTGATGTATCTGACGAGCACAAAGTTAAATCCCTCATGGAATCAACGGCCCAGATTTACGGCAAGATAGACGTCGTGTTTAGCAACGCGGGCGTTCTCAGCACGCTCAAGTGCAAACAGACGATACTGGACTTTGATCTCGACGTTTGTGACGATCTCTTCGCTGTTAATGTACGCGGAATGGCGGCGTGTGTGAAGCACGCAGCGCGTGCCATGGTGGAGTGTGGGGTCAAGGGCAGCATAGTGTGCACGGCGAGCGTCGCGGCGACGACGGGCGGCGACAGAGACATAGACTACGTGATGTCGAAGCACGCGGTGTTGGGGCTAGTGCGGTCGGCGAGTAGAGGGGTGGGAGAACACGGGATAAGGGTGAATTGCGTGTCGCCGGCGGCGGTGGGAACGCCGCTTTTATGCGATGCGTTGCAAATGAGTGCGGAAGTGGTAGAGAAAGCGTTCGAGACGTACAACAGTTTGAAGGGCGTGGGAGTGTTAAAAGTGGGGGATGTGGCGAACGCAGTGTTGTTTCTGGCGTCGGACGATTCCAAGTTTATCACAGGTCATAATTTGGTGGTGGATGGTGGATTCAAGCCTTAGATTCATCCACTGCTTAGTTACTAGTCTCCTACGTTCTACTCTTTGAATCATAGATCAAAATATTAGCTAAATAAGGTTTTACCATCTTTCTATCACGTGGTGGTAATCGTTATGGTTGCATGTACGTACCTACCTTCTTTCTATATTTTTTAAAACATGGTTTCACAATCAAACTATCCAAATTATAAAGTAAAGACTGATGAATGATTTCATACAAAATCTTCTAAATGAATTGAAGTATGGGAGCCGGTTAAATAATTTAATATTATTGTTGTATTTTAAATTAGAGGATTTCATGCAAATAAAATCTTTCATCTCATGTTTTTCTCATTACTTAATTAAGTTTTTTTTTGTTTTCCTCCATGTATGCGGTATTCAATTAGATTCGACTAATTCAAGATCGAGTTTTGATCGGATTCATAAAAAAAAATTCTTATTTTCCTGATACGCATCGCTTAAACTCTAAATCTTTAAAAAGTTCAAACTCAATACCCTTAAAGGGTACTGTCCATTCAAGCCATTAACTTCTTAATGTTAGTTTGTTCAATTTTACTTATGCAAACAAAGCTACTCCGTATTAATCAAGGACATTTTTGTGGAATTCTTGAAGGATGATCATATTGAATACACACACACATAAAATTCACATACACATATACTTATAATAAGTGTAACAACTCTAATTAATAATATTTACGTTATTGATAAATTACAATTCTACGATGAAAATACCTATGTAGTGTAAAAAACAAGAGAATTGATTTTACAAAATGTCTAAACGTCTAACTACTACATTGTGATTAACAAGACTGTTAGATATTAAATTAAATTCATTGCATCGATCGATGTCAAGACAAATATAATATAATCGATGTTAAAATCACCTTAACATTTATTAATGATAACGTTGAACCTCGTTCCTCATTCGGACGGACATGTGAGTACTTTCAAGTGAACGGACATTGGAGGGTGACCTTCGTGATCCACCTCCGGCATGAGTGTTAATAAGCGTTAATGCAGATTCGAAATGATGTCTAGAGTTAGAGTGACTGAGAGAGTGTGTGTAAATGTGTAAAGATCATGTACTTATAGGGGCACAACGACAGTTGATGCTTGGCGCATAAGGCGATAACGATTGCAGATATATGAAGTAATGTCGAATATTACGGGGTGACCACGATTATAGTGATTAAGGCGCAAGGATTACAACTGCTTACAACGTTCGCCTAACCACTTCCATGCATAATGGATACCTTGATATGGCGTATAACCAAGTTGGATGGAGTGTAGGTCGACATGGTGCGTAACCAAGTCGTAGGCCGACATGGTCTGAAGTCGGGACCACTACCTATCAAGCCCCCACTCTCTTGGTGTACTTGTGCACTAAGAGAGTATTACACAAATCGGTTCGGTTGGTTGGACGAACCAAGCAAGTGCAACTACATCACATTAACAAGTTGTGCATAGGACCTCGACGCCGTCATGTACGTGATGGGATTTCCCAATTAAATCTTCACATTGCAAATCGGGAGATAAAAAACTTGTGCATAGCCATACAACAATGAGATGAGACCGTGCACCACCCCATGCAAACTGGCAAGTCAGAAACATGCCTTGCCACCCCAAACAAATCAAATGAAAAATTCGTCCATCTTAAAATTGGTCTCGACAGGCTAGACTCCCAAGTTAGTGTAATCCGTCATACAACCAAGTCGGGCAAGGGTTCCCGACCTTGCCAAGTGATGAAATCCACGTGATTTCGGGATGACCACACTTCAAACCAAATCAACTAAATACTTGAGATTAAGTCGGCATTATAATTGTCGAGGCCATGCGTGTCTACTTCAAACCAATCAAAGTCGGGATGAACCAAACCGAGACAGACAAGGTTGGGCATACACTCCCGGTTTCAAGTCTTGGCTTCTCACGACTATGTAATAAGGTCGGGATCCACCCAAATAACCCATCATATAGGTACTAAACTAGATCGGCTAAAATACACAGCTTGCGGGAACATGCCTTACAAATCAAGTTGAAAATTTTCCCCCATCTCAAAACAAAACCTTGTTCAAAACAAAGTCGGGATGCTTAGACATTTTCAAGGTCTCACTAAGTCGGGCAAAGAGAAGAGTCAGGAGAGACCTTGTCTGTTTGTTTGGATGAACCAAACCGAGACGGACAAGGTTGGGCATACACTCCCGATTTCAAGTCTTAGCTTCTCGCGACTATGCAATAAGGTCGGGATCCACCCAAATAACCCATCATGTAGGTAGGAAACTAGATTGGCTAAAATACACAGCTTGTGGGAACATGCCTTACAAATCAAATTGAAAATTTTCCCCCATCTTAAAACTGATCACAAAACCTTGTTCAAAACAAAGTCGGGATACTTAGACATTTTCAAGGCCTCACCAAGTCGGGCAAAGAGAAGAGTCGGGAAAGACCTTGTCTGCTTGTTTGGATGAACCAAACCGAGCGGACAAGGTCGGGCATACACTCTTCGGTTTCAAGTCTTGGCTTCTCACGACTATGTAATAAGGTCGGGATCCACCCAAATAACCCATCATGTAGGTACTAAACTCGATTGGCTAAAATACCCTTACAAATCAAATTGAAAATTTTCCCCCATCTCAAAACTAATCACAAAACCTTGTTCAAAACAAAGTCGGGATACTTAGACATTTTCGAGGCCTCACCAAGTCGGGCAAAGAGAAGAGTCGGGAGAGACCTCGTATAAGTCGAGAGGAACCCAATTTAAGTCGGGAGGAACCACGCATGGACGACAAGAGATTTCTCACACCAAGTTCTTCAAACATGCACCCCACCTATTCCACGATGCAAGTAAATACAGTTTGACACTGCCAATGTCTCCCCAAGTCAGGGAGAGGACAGATAGTCAGGAGAAAAATCTCAACTTTGTCAATCGACTTGAGAGATGTGAAGGACTTGAAATATGAAGGGTTGGTATTAGTATTCTATATTATTTTAAAGCAAAAATGAAAACTTTATACTATTAAAATTAGGAATGACAATAGGGTCAAAATTTGTTGTCCGAATCATTCGGGATAAGTTTTATTGTACCATTTACTAATACATCGCCTGAAATAACATTAGAATAACTGATACGTAACCTTTTTCTTTTTTTTTGCTCATTTGTATTAAATAATATAACCTCCCACTTATCACTTTTTTAAGATTTGTTATAAAAGATGATACACTCATCGGAACATACTAATTTGAATGATGTTGAGGGGAAAAATTATAACCAGAGATTAAACACGGAGATCAGTTATCCCCGTTTTAAATTATAAAACTTTAGTCACATTCCAAATAATTAATTTGGTGCAAGAAAATAAAAAGTCCAATGTCTTATTCATGTAATGAATATGATAGAAGATTATACTATTGTTAATCATGGTTGCAAATGATTTCAAACCTATTAGTAAAATAAGGATGGGACTTCAATAATAGTTTGTGATGTTTTTGTGCAACATAGGAGTGCACATAAAATCGAAAAAATTGATCAAATTGATTGAAATCGAACCAAAAAAAATTGAAATCGAAAAAACCAAACACTAATGGTTTGTAATTAAGGAAAACTGATATAAAATTTGTTGGTTTTGGTTTCAAGTTTTGAAAAATCGAAATCAACCAAACCGATTGTTTCACATTTAATAAATATAAGATTATATATATTCATATATTATACTTTTATAGTTATTTTGTGTAATATCATTAATAATTTAAGTTTACAAACTTACAATAATATATTTTTACAATCAGTACTTATTCTTTCACATAAATAATAAAATCATATTAGTTATAATAAATGTTACAAAATTTTAAGTATAGACAAAAATATAACTATAGAAATTGTATACCAGTAATATTAGAATTATAATCATTATAAATTTGTTAACATGTAAGAAAAAACGATATTAAAACTGACTTATCACTATATAAAATTGAAAATCGAAAAATCTCCCACCTCTATATAAAACAATGATATAAAATGTGTCAATTTTGATTTTGTTAGTTTTCTAAACAGTAACCTACTTATGTAACAAAAAAAAACTCCCACCTCTATTTTTCTCTATTTTAATCTGTAATAATTTTAATAATATCAATATTTAATTACAATATAAATTTATTGTAAAACAAATATTCTATTATTGAGGTCACCTGATCTCGTAAGTTGCCATGATTGGAAAAATATTAACAAGTGATTAATACATATTGATTTAACTCTCCTGATAACGTACAGTACAAAAGAACTCACTTTCGTCATTCATTAAACTATACTATTATAGTAGGTCGTCCCTCCATGTTTCTCCAAACATGTGCCTATTTGCAGACAATGAGTAAGGATTAATTTTCGCATATTTAGCCAAAAAAAAAAAAAAAGGATTAATCCAAACTGGGTGTACGAAGAAATAATGCATGTCCACCTAAGAATTTCCTAATACAAAAGAAATATAATAACAATATTAATTTCAATCTAAATATTTTATTTGTAAAGGAAATGTTGTTAAATATTATTAGGTTCTGTGACATATGTAGATGCACTGCTTATTATGTTATGTACTATTAAAAAAAAAAGAGTAGTTTATTGAGAAGTTGGAGAGAAAATAGCAATGAACGAGAAAGTGATTTTTAAAAAAATTTTGTGACTTAAATTTTCTCATAAAAATAAAAATTCTAAATCTTTAATAGAATAGATAAATTTTAAGCAATATTGATCGATGGGAGTCACAAAAAAGTCGTACGGCATTACATGGTGTCAAAGGAATATCCAGATTTATATACCGAAACACACTCGAAGGCTTTATCTGACGAGTTGTGAGCAGTGTTATAAAATATAATTAGATGAATTTAGATGATAAGCAAAACGTCAACCCTTTAAAAAGATTAGATAAGAACTATTCGATTTTAAACAGTAAATGATATTTTCTTCATTTCAAAACAAATAGTTACGTTATGTTTGATTGAGAATTATACATTTAAATAATTAAAAAAATTCTAAAATTTATTATAAATAATTATTATAATAAGTTTTAAAGATTTTATTGACAAATTTTAGTAAATATATTATTATAATAAATTTTATTTTAAAATGTAAATTTGTTTTTTTTTTTTAAGAAACGGAGAAGAAAGAGAGTAATATTTACGCCAGAAGATTAATTTAATTAGGTGATATCTTGGAACTGTGGTCGCCAGGAGTCAAGCTCTAAACAGACGAAACCGGAAATGCGAGTATGTGTCTGTGACTTTAGCTTGGTTGCCCCTCCCACCAAATGACCTTTCAACACATCCAAAAGCCAACCCCACCCTCCTTAGCCCCCCAACCCTTACCCCCCCACCCCACCACACCCTACTCTAGCCTCCATTGATATTGACTCCCGACACACACAGAGATATGAATTTCTAGTCAAAATTGGTTATGGGGGTGCTTAGGAATTATCAACATAGTCGTCAGCTTGAGATGCAACCGATATCAATTTCACCAATTTCCACATTTTCTTCATCAAATTCAATCCTATATTTTTACAATCATCTCCATGTTGGCAAGGAACAGAAGCTGCAGAACAGAGAATTTGGTCGGAATGTGTCGCTTATTAAAAGAAAAAGAAGAAGGGAGCAAGTGGGTGTTGTGGTAGCATCATCGGGCAACGTAGCGACAACATTTTGGGACAGTTGGAAGCCGGAGAAAGGTGGTAAAGCGGCGTCATTTAGTGACATTGTATGGCCATCAGTGGGGGCATTTGCAGCAATGGCAGTTTTGGGGAAAATGGACCAAGTATTGGCTAGCAAAGGACTTAGTTCCATCACTATTGCTCCTTTAGGTGCTGTTTCTGCTGTTCTCTTTGCCACTCCTTCCTCCCCTGGCGCTCGGGTATGATCTCTTTGTGTCAAAATTGTTAACCAATATGCTATTACAGTATATTATCGTTTCAAAATTAGATATACATTTTGACTTTTGAAACCAAACAACAACATACTATATTTTAAATTAATGTCAAATTTATTGATTTTTATGAAATATAATTATTATAATATTGTTTGATTAAAATATAATTTGCATTTAACCCTTTCATAAATAATAGTATTAATTTTGAGATTCAATACATGGTCGATTGATTTCAAAAAATCAAAATCTATCTATAATTTTGGAACGCAAGAGTATCTGTCACTTTGTGAACCACGCACCCGGCAGAACCACTTAAATTTAAGTGTAAAGTTTTGATTAAAAGATAATACCTTCAATGCAGAGCTTGTTGTGAAGAATGATATAGTTTTTGACTATGATAACAATGCCAAAAGGTGTTTAGAGTTAATTGAATCTATACCTATGGCAATGGTATAATAAACGGATGTATGCGCCAGAAATATGTAGTGCAGAATGTAATCACATCACATGACAAGGCAAGCATATTAGGAGGAACAGTAACTGTACGATGCTCAAATGTTTTTGAACCCAAACCCTTGCATAGAGGAACTTCTTGTATACATTTACTCTTACGGTATATATACATGTAATTTAATTTGTAAAATTTAGTTGCACTTGGAGATGCATCGTGCGCGGAGTAAGTTGTTTTTGTGTTCTATTTTAGGGCGCTGCTACATGTAAATACAGTATAAAAGTTGAGCATAATATTTTAACAGTAGCAAAGTCAAGATTTTGAGCATCACATGGAATATCAGAGTAGCACCACCTGAATTCTTCTGCCAGAACCAGAAAATTGAAAATTGAAATGCACCATCAATTTCTTGTATACACCTTCCCTTGCATTCTAGAACATTCTCAAGCAGCATCCACACTCTTACACTTCATCCAACTAAAGAGCATTGTAGAAATGTCTTGGTGGCATGCCATGTCAAGCATACATGTGCGCCAAGTTATCACCTACGTGGCTGAACCTCTTAGCGCTCCATCCATCCATCTTGGCCTAGCCTTATCATTGTCAAGTTGCCCGTCCTTTGGCCTGTCACCGTCCACCTAAGCTGGCGGAGCGTGTCAGGAAGCCAAGGATTAAGTCACACGTCCCCCTTCCCCAGTACCCTGAAATATTTGACCAATTTATCAAAGAAATATAAAGAAGTTCAAGTTATAATAAGAAACTACTCTGTAGTTCACAACAAGCCCTTAATACCCTGTAGCATGAATAGCTTTCGCTATGAAACTTAAAGAGATTATTTTAGCCAAGGCACTCAACCCTATAGTTCTGAAACAGAATGGAAATCGGAAATATACACTGATCTTACTTTCATTTAAGAAGATTCTGGCTCATTCTTAATAAAACCAAAATGTGAACAGGCTAAAGAAATTCTTGCTTTAATTTCAAAATAAAAAATTGAGTTTTGTGTTCTTAATTTACTCTAATAGAAACTACCCCAAAAACAAAAGCGCATTTTGCTACAATTTTTCAAAGTTCTTCCTTTTCATCTTCGGAGATATGCGGGTCTTTATTGGACTATCTTGAAATGAGTTGCAAGGAGATCAAAGATTATCAACTGAGATTGATTATTTTCCACTTGATAATCAGCCCCTCTAGAGATGAACTAATTGCCCTTCCAACTCTGCAGAAGTACAACATGTTTATTTCTCAGATAGGCTGTGCAGCCATTGGTGTGTTGGCATTCTTATTATTTGGCCCAGGTTGGCTTGCTAGGAGCACCAGCCTCGCTGCAGCCATAGCTTTCATGATCTACACAGGCGCCATGCATCCACCAGGTACACAATCCACCACAAGACTATGATAATATATAACATATTTTTTTTCTAAACCAACATCCACATTCTGATTTTAACTGATGGAATTCTGAAAGAAGAACCATACGTCAATAATCAATATATAAAAACATATATGCAGCTGCAAGCTTGCCATTACTATTCATTGATGGCGCCAAGATGCACCAGTTGAACTATTGGTATGCTTTCTTCCCTGGTGCTACCGGATGCTTTGTCCTCTGTTTGATAGTAAGTTTCTTAATCACACTTGAGCTCTCATATTTTACTTGTCCGGTTTACTTCTTGGTTTTGTCTGTTATTAACAATTTAAATGCCCCCAGTTACTTTCAAAACAAGAGATACAATTTGATTTTAGGAAATTTTTAAACAGAGGTTCTAGTGCTTGTTCCACAAAAATAATGGAGAAGCATGATGGACTTAGGTAGTAGGAACTAATTTATTGAAGATTTAAGCGGTTGAAACTGAAAGCCAAAAAATAAGATTGTAGTCAACTGTCAATCATGTCCGGTTGTTACTATTGTTGCAACCATTATATTTTTCGCCTTCAAGAATCAATCAGTGACCAATGATCATTAGTAAGGTCATATTCCTTTAAATTTACTTTCCAAACAAGATTTTTATTTTTATTTTTCTTGTTTTTATCGGCGAAAAGTTGTGATACAACATGTTAGTTATACATAAGAGATTGAAGGAATGTTTTTGTTCTAAATTTTGCAGCAAGAAGTGGTAATGTACTTGAAGGACAACTTCAAATTTTAAAGTAGGTGGATCTATTACACAATACCTGAAAACTTACAAGTCCAAGAATTTAAAAGACGACTCGGATCAGAGCAAGCCCATCTTCTAAATCCCCAAGGAAGTTCCTAATATCGTACATAACCTAGACTCTTATTACTTTTACAAAAGGAACTGCTGCTGCTGCCTGCTCAGATATGGTGGAAGCCAGCAAGATATCCAACCCACTAGATTAAAGTGTGTGTGCGCGCGTGTATTATTGTACAAGAAATAGCGATATTTTCTCCATACACACACACACAAAAAAAAAAAAACAGAAGAAGAAGAACAATTTACAATATATTTATATAATAAGAACAAATTAATAATATTTCGTTTGTTTTTCCCATCTTTTCACTTTATGTTGTCAGTTGAAATTTAGTCCCTTGCAACTTCAAGTAGAAATAACGCTGTTAAATCTACTTTCAGTTGGTAATGTAAGCTATAGTCAAATGAATTTTTGTATCCAACTGGGAATCTGGAATCAATTTTAATTTCTCTTGCAGTTCCCAACTTTAGTTAGAGTAGTGCCCTTTGCTGGTGGAGCAACTACTTGATCGATCTCAAAGTTTTTCCTTGCAAATTTTAGGCATTTTGATGAGTAGAAGAAATAGTTATAAGACTGAAAATTAAACCAATACCATCCGTTTAACTTCTTCCTCCAATCACAAAGACACATAATTTAATACGTAAAGGCAAAACAGTAGTTTAATAGTAGAAGATCCCCCCACCCACTTTATGAACAAAAAGAATATAACAACAAGTATTACAATTATTTTTATTTTTAATTCAATCTGAGTTTTACTTTTTATAGAAAGAACAGGAAAGTACCATTATAAAGTTTCGCTTATATACTCTTATTAGTTTATTTGTTTAGGCATTAAACAATTAAAATATTAAATGATTGACATCTAAATTAGATTACTACCTTAATTCGACTAACACTTTAATTTTTTTGATAAAGTTGTTTTAAATTTTAAAATCATATATATCATTATAACATCTTATATATAACAAGAAGGAAGATGATATCCTCTTCGTTAAAAAAAAAAAGTAACATTCGAGAATAATAAGATTTGTTTAAAAAAATATATTTATATAATTTTTTTTATTATAATACTATATTTTTTAAAATGTGTCATTACAATTTTTAAACTTATTTTATATTTTACATTTATAATAAATTTTTTGATAAATTTATATATAAAATTTTTAGTTAAATATATAAAGTTAATATTTATTAAAAATTTAAAAATTAGTCTTTTTAGGGTAGGGCCGTGAAAAGGAGTGAGAGATGCGGGAAGAAGTTGATCATCATAGTCCATGGAGGTTGGCATTAAGCGGAAGCAACTGAACACAGTGCATGCACAAGAAAAAGAAAAAGAAGATGAATTAATAAATGGGGCCCCGTACGTGTGAAATGGTAATCTAATAGAGCCTGCCAATAAGATATGGACACGCCGATAAAGGTGTTCGATCCATCTTTGATGTCCACCTCCCTCCTCATGTACCCAATCTACACTCCATTTAGTGGCAAAGTACACTACACTTTTACGGTAAGATGGGTATGGTGCGATTTAAATGCGTTCAAAATATAAATTGTCATCGTAATTAATAAGGTGTGATTGTATAAATTTAAAATTATCATCATTATTACAATTAATTGCGATTTTAGTATTGTGATTTTGATTTTAAACTATACAATTTTAATTTTAAAACTACTTGTAATATTACAAACCTTTATAACTATACAAAAAAAATTAAGTTTAAAAAATTTGTTAACAAATTATAAAGTAATTGAATTGTAACAATATTTAATTTGAAATATTAAGTTACTAAAGTTTTACTTGGACAACTATTCGTTAGAATGATAATTAAAATCATTAAGATTACTTTCAATTAAATTTATATTCATATAATTTGAATTATAGATAAATAATTATTTGGCTTGTATATATCAACAAACAATATATATATATATATATATATATATATATATATATATATATATATAATTACATAGTATTAATGTATATATATAACTTATACATATATGTATATATGTAAAATAATAACATATTATTAATTTATTATAATTCACATATATGTATATATGTAAAATAATAACATAGTATTAATGTATATATATAACTTATACATATATGTATATATGTAAAATAATAACATATTATTAATATATATATATATATATATATATATAATTATATCAGTGCTTCTTAATCCCTTGATATTAAGCCTTAATGTTATTCACTGATAACATCCACTAATGCAGTAGTCAGGATATCCGTTGATGTTATCCCCTAACGGCTTTATCCACTGATGTCATTCACTGATGCAGTAAACAAGATATCCCTTGATGGTATTTCCTGATGGCTTTATCCACTAATATCATCGAGTAATGTAGTATTCAGGTTATCCCCTGATGGTTTTATCCATTGATATCATCCACTAATGTAGTATTCAGGTTATCTCCTGATGGATTCATCCACTGATATCATCCACTAATGCAATATTCAGGTTATCCCCTGATGGATTTTATCCACTAATGCTTTTTTGAATACTAGCATGTTTAACTACCGATACTATGTTGGCTTATAAACTGAATGTCTCATGTGCGGAACATTTGACCATTAAATAGAACCAGATATTCTCTGACACTAACAAGTCCTTTGAGATGTCTATTAATGACTTGCCTAGTACAATGAAAATTATTCCCTCACAGACTAAATTTTTTATCAGTGAATATTTATTTGTACAAATATATTAAAGTTTATAAACTATCTTAACTATTTACAAGTGTACAGTTATTAAAATAACACTAATATCATCATGATTAACATAATTACTAACATAATATAAATTTAAATATTAATTCAATTTTGATGCGAGTAGAGTGTAAATCAAAACTAAAAATAATATATTTGCAATTTTAAAATTTAAATCATCACCACCACCATAGCTATTGGTACAATTTAATTAATGTAATTTTATCGATTTTTAATGAGATTTCCACTCCTAAATCAATTTTATGCCATTCTCTACTTTTACTACTAATCAAATAGTCACATTATATA
Source organism: Centella asiatica (assembly GCA_014636745.2). Lineage (NCBI taxonomy): Eukaryota > Viridiplantae > Streptophyta > Magnoliopsida > Apiales > Apiaceae > Centella > Centella asiatica. The sequence goes on from CM025785.1 coordinate 15,893,502, forward strand.
TTCATATTCATATATGCATGCATACGTAACAAATTTTGACAAAGACAGCTAAAGCGACGGCTCAGTGCGTCACCAGCACATTTGTCGCAAATCCATGGACCCATTCCAACTACGGAAAAGCAAGCTCAACCCTTGGCTTCGTCAAAAGGCCAGATGGCCCAAAGGCATGAGCTACGTACCCAAGTGGTAACTAATACGGAGTAATTTGGTGCACCATCGAGGGTCATTGTTGACAAAATTTTAATATAAATATAAATAAATGACTGTCGACAAAGTTATTTTAACAGTCATATAATTTTTATAATATTCATCAAATTATTTATTATTATTTTTGTTCAAAAATATATGTCATTTTATGTATTTTAAGTATAATTTTGTACATGTTAGAACCAAACTAAAATAAAATTCAAGTATTTTTTAGAATAAAATCTTGATTTGGTTTTTCGTAATTTATTCAAGATCGGTTTTATTGAATATTAAATCGAATTAGAACAACCATAAAAATAATTTAGACAACTATTTTAAAAAATTTGGATAAAATCTTTATTTAACTTTTTATATAAACAGAAATATTTTGAATTTGGTTATACGGAGTATTATTTGAGATGGCTATACTAAGTTGTACAATATCTTATTCGAGATGAGGTTAATTAATCTTGTAAGAAGAAACCCGTATAATAAAGAAATATCAAAGAAAAAGAACATAAAACACTAAAATCATTATAGGCGATAATTTTATTTTATTTTTTTATCATTTAAACATCCATCATTTTTTTTAATTATAATTACCACAATTATATTTTCTTCTTATCTATATTTTTTTTATTACATAAAAAACCACTATTTAAAAATTCATACACACTCGCCAACTTTAACTATTCTTTCCGTTAATCAAAGTAATTATAAGAGTCGGGTGAATGTTAGTCTGAGCTCGATCTCAATCATTAAGCTGAGAGCATAATTGGCAACTGGCATGTCCATTAATTAATTAATTAATTGATATTCACAGAACAAGTCTATGCGATAAATAGTCATGTGGCGAAGGTGTCTGGCACAGATCATCTGGTCAGGTCAGGAGATTCAATCTCACATCTAAATCTAAATGTTCTTATTTCATATATAGTTAATACCTACAAAGTTTTAAAAATATATACAATTTGTATATATTAAATAACTTAGAACATGTCGACAAGCAATTCATTTCATTATGCCAAAAAAGGGTTAGTTGACTTTATATACTTCGACACGTAGCATTAATTTGTAATCTGAACTTGAATGAATTCAATGAATCACACTTGGCTTCTTAGATTTTAGTAAGAAGAAAAACAGAAGGAGAGAGAGAATTGTATTATCCCAAACTTTTAAGCGGTGGTTAAATGTAGTAAATGATTTTATTGTATTTGATAAAATAGTTTGTTTATCATTAATTTTGATTGTATCTAATCTTTGTACATTTAAATGTTACCTCTGACTAATATCAAGCGAAAAGAGTTTAAATTAATTTAACAAAAAAAATTATTAACTTAATTAGAAAGAAGGCTATCTAATTGCGGATCTGTATTAATCAAAAAAAAAAAGATAGAAAGAAAGAATCAAGAAAAAGTATTTTCCTTAAAATTTTTATTTTGAACATTCATCTATCACTTAATTTTAAAACTGAATTAAAAAAAATGTCACACACTTATCAATGAGTATTTAATATACTATTCATGACTCGATCTCTATTAGTTTAATATATAAACACCAAATGTCTATATTAAAAAAATAATAAAAAATAAAAAAGAAGGCGTGCAGTCCAGTGTGTAGTTAGAAACTTATTAAAAGATATGTCAAACCCTTTACATTTCAAAAGTCTTAACAGTTGGTTGTGGATATTAATTCCTCTAACAATTAAAACTTTTGTTCTATGTCGACTCTAACTCGAACTAGTCAAACATTCATGTTTATCAAATTTATATAGTGTTAAACAAGCTCGCGTATTGGCTACGAGCTAGGGATAGAAAAGTGAAGGCTTTAAATATCTATAACTCTATGATAGTTATATACTATTTGAATAAGGTTGTGTTCGTTAATTACTCCTATTGCATTTTAACATATTAATTATTTGAGCGTGTTTAGATGTTATATCATTCATGTTATTTATTTAGTCCATCATTTATTTTTATAATAAATTTGATTTTATCTGAATCTAATAAACCAAAAAAAATAAAATTAAATGTTTTAAGATCTGATAAAATAATAACATAGATTAATTTAGATCTTTAAGATAAAATATTAAACAAATAATTAAATTTAGGGAATACGGAATATCAAATATTGATATAGGGGAGAGTGTGACAGCTGAAGATAGAAAGAAGATTATTAATATATATGTGAGAGAGTTTTTATAAATATATGATAGTAATAGGGATCACCACTACCATTCTAAGGAAGAAAAATAGAAATAAACAGTCACTTATTTCCCTTTTTCTCTTAAATTTATATTCAAATTTTCACATAAATGTTTAACTAATTCAGTAAATTCAAATATGATAAATTTATTTAGATTTAGACACTTAATTAAACAAATGTAGCCTAAGACTGTTTAACTTGAATCAAATTTAAATATTATATTTGTAAATATATTTTAATATTTTATATATATATATATATATATATATATATAATCTAAACCTAAATTAAAATCATACAATCAATATCAAATTAATTAATTGCAATCAAATATTAATTACATAGAATATAATCAAATAATATTATTATAATTTAAATTGTAGAGTAATTACATATAGCATAATTAATCGATGATTAAAACTAACCTCATTAAGCAATTACTCGTTATATCAAATTTATCTCAATTAAAATAAATTAATTCAAATTAATATTCATAAAATATACCGCGCACTACACGGCTATTTATTGTTAATTGTATTAATGTAATATCCAAATGGGCCAAGTAAAATATTTATAATATATGAGAGTACCGTCTAAAATTCATATGTTTATTATTTTCTTTTAGAAAATAATCATCTTATATTATTAGGTTTTATGTGTTTACTTATAATATTTTAATCGAACACAATTTTAAATGAAAAAAGGGAGGCGATCACAGGTTTCGTATTATCTCCCATATTTGCATCGAGTTTGTAAACTTTGTACGTATAATTTTTTTTTTGGCTTACCTCCTAAAACTCATTTTTTTAATTTAAAAAACAGATTTATAGGATTTTGAAAAGTAAAAATTAATCTTGCTATTGTAAGGAGTCGGAAGGAATATATTTCTTTGATTCTTCCGAAGTTCCACCCCCGTAATAATATTCCTCTGTGGCTCTATGAGAGAAGTATTAAAACATGGTTACAACTTTCTTTTTAAAAAAAAGTTAAAAATATATTAAAATACAAACTATTATGAATTGAGCCAAACTAAACTTAAATTACTTGCGAATCTTATTAAACTGAACCAAAATATTTATTAACATAACATGTTTGCTCAAACAATCGAACAATAATATTTACTAACATAATATATTTGCTCAAACAATCGAGCAATAAATTTTATCTGAATTCGAATTCAATAATCAAATTGAATCGAATTAAACTTGAACCGAATCTATTCATAAATAATTTAACTCATTTACGATCCTAAATACAACTCTCTCATGTAATTATATTTATGTACAACATATACCACCGAAATATCGCCCATAGCAAAAGTCTTTAGTTTATATTCGTTTGCGAACCTCTCGCTATCTGGCCTCGTTGTCATAAATGTCATGTATCTAACCAATCTATCTAGCATCTACACATCTGCGTCCTACTCTTCCCCCATGTTGCGACTGCCCTGATTTGTTTTCTTCAGCCAAAAATATGGGTGATGTTAATTAATTATACAAATATTGAATTTCTTTTTCGTGCCACCGTAACATCCGTGCAAATAGTTATCGGGCCAAAGTCTGATCCAATTTTCATTTATATACTCCTCCCGTTTCACATGAATATGGGCTAACATTTAAATTTTTGATAACTTTTAATTTTACATATTTGATTAAAAATTATGTGTACTAATAATAAATTTTTTTCATTAAATTTATTATGAATATCTAATTAAAGATCATATAAGAAGATTACAATGACAAATTTTAAAAAACATGACATTATAATAAAAAAAATATACTATTTTTTTTGGAACGGATAAAGTATCACTTTTGTTTTAATGGGAGGATAATTTTCATTGATAACCTTTTCTATCATCTAAATAATAACTCGAGTTTATGTATTTGTGTTCTTTTCGACCTTTAATGCTAGTTTTGAATCGATATATTATGTGGGGAAGTTATTTAAACTTCTAAATATTGGTAATTAAATTATCTTTCGCCAAATCTTTTGCTGTTTATAGAACTTTAGAAAAGGGGGAAAACGCCGTACATAAGGATTTAGGAATTCTTATTTATCCATCCATCTATCTATACTAATATCAAAATATGTTCATAAGGGTTGTTTAAGAATTAAATCAATTGAGATTGAGTTCGCCTACAATTTAAGTTTGAAATTTGAGTTAGTCTCACCGTTTTGAAAAAAGAATTATAATTGAAAATGAATTTTTTTTTCCATAAAAAATTACATTTACATAATTTTCTTATTATAATGTTGAATTTTCTAAAATTTGTCATTGTAATCTTTTTATTTTATTATTAATTAAACATTAATAATGCACAATTACACAAAACATTTTGAATACTCTACAAATTACATAAATTCATGAAAAAAAAATTATAATTTGAATAACGGAACAAGTATTAAACATTTTTCTCTTTAGAACTTTGTGAGTTAAAAACTATAATAATAATAATAATAGGATAAATACTCTACTTTCACTTTTTGAAAGAAAAGAAAATTTAGAAACAAACTAAAGCTTCTCTTGCTTTTTCTCCTTTTCCATCTTCTACTATTAAACACACAATTACACAAACACACACAATGTTCAATTTATTAATAAAATAGTAGTATTACACTGCTTCCATCCATTTTCTCCTCACCATTTCATCAGAATACAGAATAATAATCTAATCATCTCCTCCTCCTCTCTCTCTATCTCTCTCTCTCTCTCTCTCTTCTTCACAATCTAAAGCCACCGGCGACTTTCACACTTTGCAACTCTCCTACATACACAAATTCCAACACCTATCTTCTTCCTCCGATCGTTCTTCTACATTTTCAACAACAACGAAAACCCGCAATATTTATATCACTCCGTTTGTATTTCTGTGGAATACTTGCCTCGGGATTTGCGATGATGGGTGCTCACAGCAGGTGTTCCCATACTTCCCATATCACCGAGATCATCATTACCAGCTTTTTCCGTCACAAGCTCTAGATTAATTTTCAGAACCCTCCAAATATTCCGTATCTTTTTACAGATTTATACAACGTAATACCCAGTTATCATTTTCCGTCAGGTCTCCTGAAATCAGAACTTTCTGATCTTCTGTCAACCAATCTTCTTCCTAATTTAGCCATGGAAGTTTGATACCAATTTCATATAGCTGATTTCCATGGCGGGTCGGAGGTTATTATATAGCGGTTCCGAGGGATCCAATATGAATACTGTTTTGCTTCAGAATAAAAGGGCTTCTCCTTCTTCCACTGATTCCTTCTTCCTTTCTGGCTCTTCTCCTTCTGTGCTTGGTAAAACTTTGACTTTCAGACATTCAAGCTAAATATATATCTATATGTCTGTATGATATTGTATAAATGGACGTGTTTTCATTTTTCCTCTATATTATACAATTTGATTGTGTTATCACTAATTAAAATTGTTTGTATGTGTATTTTGTTCCTTTCTATTGTGGTTCTTACTAATTATGTGACTGGAAGCTCTTTGATTCATCTTTATTCTTGTAATTGTGCATCTTTTTAGTCACTACTACTCTGTTTGTAGATCCATTTTCATCTATCAAGTTTTTAATTTTGTTTGTTTTATTAGTGTCTCAGACTCTCGGTGGTCAGTTCACTTTTATACCTGTCAATAGTATTAACCACTTCCTTCTATTTTCTTTCTATTCCATTGTCTTTGAGAAACTATATTTATCTGGACTGAATCAAATTAGAGGCAGTAGGATTGATTTATCTTTCCTTCTTTTGTCATATTTTACTTTTCTATTATGATCTGCTTATAATCTAAGGGTTTTCAAGACTTATGTGGTTAAGCTGTTTTGACCCATGAAAACTCTTGATTTAGATAATAGTGGGGTTTGTTCCTTTCCTCGTAGAGTATTCTCAGAAATGGTACTCAAAGCTTTTTTATTCTTGTGCAAAATCCTCCTATTGAATGATGTTCTGCTTCAGGTTCAAGATCTATGGTTTGTTTTGAAGATGTTAATGGGAGGAATAATTCAGAAAGGTTGTTCTTTCGGCCTTTTGATCAAGATGAGATTGTGGATGAGGACTATGATGAGTATTTTCATCAACCTGAGAAGAAAAGGCGGCTGAAGGCTGACCAAATACAATTTCTAGAGAAGAGCTTTGAGCAAGAGAACAAACTTGAGCCTGAAAGGAAAATTCAACTTGCAAAGGACCTTGGCTTGCAGCCTCGGCAGGTTGCAATATGGTTTCAGAACCGCCGAGCACGTTGGAAGAATAAGACACTCGAGCGAGATTACGAGGTACTGCAAGATGGCTACAACAGCCTTAAGGCTAACTACGACAACCTCCTCAAGGAGAAGGAGAAACTTAAAGCTGAGGTAACAACATATTATGATATTAATATATTTTACCCATATCTCTGTGCTGCTTAAGTTTTGGACGATGCTCATGGAATTTGACGATATATAATCGTGCAGGTACTCAACCTAACTGACAAGCTGCTTTTCAAAGAGAAGGGGGACTTGGTACCACGTGATAAGCAAAAACCATCCGAAGTGCCCAAACTAGAACATATCAGAACTGAGGGTGAAGTACTTGATGACTCTATTGTAGCTAGCAAGCAGGAAGATCTTAACTCAGTAAAGAGTGATGTATTTGATTCAGACAGCCCACATTACACCAACGGAGTTCACTCCTCTCTCTTAGAGCCATGTGACTCTTCATATGTCTTCGAACCGGATCAATCAGATATGTCTCAAGATGAAGAAGATAACTTGGGCAAAAGCTTGTTTCTACCACTTGGATATGTTTTTCCAAAGACTGGAGACAACAATTGCTCCGACCTGCCTGCAAACGCGTGTTACTTTGGCTTCCCAGTTGAAGAAGATCACTCGTTTGGTTTCTGGAGTTACTGAGTTACATATCAGTATATAGCTTTCTTTTGTAATGCGACTCTTTACTGTTGCTGCCATGCTATTTGATAGGTATTGTAAGAAAATAAAATCCAAGCCATGACATCGCAATCTTTCCTAGAAAGATTGTTGTTATCTGGTGTGGTTGAAAATGATGGAATTATTTTTCCTATGCGCTCTTCTTTCGGAGGGTTTGTCTATTATTACTCTGTTGTTACTGAACTTGTATGGAATGTAATTAATTACTATTGAGAATTTAGCCTATGGTTCTTGATATTCCAAAGGTGAAACTGAAAGGTAATAGCTGGACTAAAACACTGATATATTATGCTTTCTGATAATTGTAGAAGACATTCTGAGAACATTTGGAACCACAAGCTTGTATGATGATTTGTCTCCTCAAAGGTTTTCACTAGCAGCCTCTTGTGTTTCAGCGACAAGAATCTCTCCAACTATACGATATCATATTCTCTTTTCGAAATGTTGGATGATTATCATCCATTTCTTTGTCATTAATGTCTTTCCTTCCATTGCTCTGGATTGTGAAATTGTTATATACACCAACGATTTGTACCAACAAATTATACAAATATGTATGCCAAACAATTAGTCATTAAATATGATTCAACAATTCTTGTACCATATCGTATTTAGTTATATCAATATTTATATACATCTATTTATCTATTTATGTATAAATTGGAATTTCAAGTATTGTGACAAAAATCTTTGAACTGCCTTGTTAGACAACTCAACACTCACCGAGTGTCACACTAAAATAATAAGGCGCTCTCTCTCTCTCTCACACACACACACGCAGGCAGAAAAACGCAAGTTTAAATCGTACCGTAGGAAATGATTGATATGTAATTTATTTTTACTAATATTCAAAAGCGGAACCTTTAAAAGGAGTTCAATCATTAGATTTCATGTAATTTTCCCCTATTATCTTGGAGCTCGTATCATTATTGAGTTATGGACCCTGTATATTCTTTCCCTTTTTTGGCAAACTTCTTATGGATAGAAATTCAATATGTGGATGCAGAACAAATTTTATTCGTAAAATTATGATAGTTTCTTTGCCAAAACACTCAAGTTTGAATACAAAGTAGAACAAATGCCGTTCATAAGCGATTAGTAGAGCTTTGTATAGCTACTAGCTTGAATCTGATTAATGAAAATCCGTTACAAATATGTAATTACTGAATGATCGTAGTCTAATCATGCCGGTTTGCTGAGCGCCGATAATTGAAATTCTCGAACAGGCTATAAGGATTGGTCATTGGAGATTTGGAGCATCAGAATAGAGTACTAGTAATATACTCCCTCGTTTTTACATTGTTGGATGGACAAAATTACCCTTTAAATGACCAGATCTATTTATACATAGGCTGATATATATATATATAACAGGCAACATATATAGCCAAAATTCTGATAATACATTATTAACTTTATCAAGAGATAACTATGTGCTACCTAAAATAAATACGACTTATACCCACCAAATCAACAAATTTTTCACTACGAAATTTGACAGACACGCGCACAATATACTATTTCACATTTATAAATATTAAGTCATGTAATTAAATTCTATAAACCTTCTAGCAATTATAATATATGAAATTGTAGGAATATTAATTTAGAAATGGTTAGTTTTGACTTCTAAATTCGAATTTAGACAGCTTATCGTAAGACCGATGTAGTAATATAATTTTTATTTAGAGAATCAAGGTACTTATTGATCTCAAAGTTGAAACACCAATAACAATACGAAGGAAATCAACAACCAACAACAATCAACAACCAATAAAAATAACCTCCACAAGCCCAAAGGTTCTCCGGAGTATATTATGAATAATATATTTTCTCCAGTGTAAATAACCATCAAAATAAATTTGAAAACTCCAGTGTACATGGAAACAAAAAAGGAGAGGATATTATAAAAACACTAATAATATAATAAATTTTAAGATGAGAAAAGAGAAAAATAGAGTAAAGAATTGTTATCACATAATCTCATTATTTTCAACTCATATACACGCCTATTTATAGGTTATGAGATACATAATATACAATGAATGTGATAGTTATTTAAGAAGTCAAAAATTTTATACATTAATGGAAGAATATCTTAGAAGTCTTGGAAGATGAAATGTGGACATCCAATATTTACAACAGCGGATTAATTTTATTTTATTTTGTCCTAAAGTAACCACCGGAATAAATTTGAGTAAAAGTGGCCATATGATATTCACTTAAATTTGGAACAAACATGGCATTAGGCATGTGTGATAGTGAAGTCAAGAAAAGCCACAAGTGAATTTACAGACGAAGGAACTAATGGAATAAATATATAATAAGTCGATGCATGCACAAATAAATGAAAAATATGCATAAACAAAGAAACCCATATAAGAGAAAGGGGATCTGAAAAGCGGGTGGCATATCCAGAAGCATCAGCAATAAGAAAGAAATAAGCTCTTCCTGGTGTAAGTTACACAGAGAGAAAGATTGGCTGGCTACTTAGTCATTAGACAGTGGTGTATGCTGCTTGAGCACTGGTAACTTCAAAAAATTTCCAGTAGAGATGAAATGAATGTAATTGGGTAGGCATATAAACATATAAAACGTTACTTGAACTACGGATCTCTCTCTCGTTTTTATAGAAACCTTAGAACTTCAAATCTTTAAAAGTATCAATGACACCCTCAATAACTTCGAGAAAATCTGGTGGTTCACCCACAAACTATGTGGGTTTCTCAGACATTAATAAGGTAAATGATTGCTTCAAACCGATGATGAACTATTTACTCAAATCTAAGTATAGTCGAGCAATATTTACTGATGAAAAAATGTCTGGAGAAACACTTTCACAATTCTGATCAAGTGCTAAGTTCAGCTTGAACGTGTTTCAGCTCTCACAACCCAGCAGCTATTGCTATTGAATTCGCTCGGTCCTAGATGCTTTGAAAGGACCAAAGAGAAGACTTGCTTATTCTTATTGGTCTCGGCTTCTTGTCGACAGATCGTTTGCTGTGAAGTTTTATGTCGGATTGAACACTAGCTTTCACTTTACATGAGAAAAATATCAGAGAGCCAGGGGTGGAACCAGAAATTTGTGCTAGCTCCATTTAAGTGCTAAGTTCATGAACTCCTCAATAAGACCGGAGGCTGTGAAAGAAATCTCATTCAAGATTTCCTGACAAAAGCAAAATAAAGGTTCATCCAAAGAAGGAGGAGAATTACAGCAATTAACCTGGATAAACCTGTAGCCTTGATCCGCTGGGATTAATAAATATGTGTTGGAGGAACTTTTCGGAAGATGAATTTGATGGCGATGGTGGAAAAGAGAATGGAGGATATCAAACTCAACATAAAACAAAATACTATTCCCGGATTGGTCTCTTCATACGAAAGAGAAGCCACAAAGATGGTCACACTAATAATGAAAAGCATGACTCCCAGAAATCCATAGAATAGGGGATGATATGGCACATCATCTTCCTCCCCATCCTTAATCTTCTCCATCGACGATTTGCGGCGCTTCTTGCTCTCGTGAGATTTCAATCTCCAACCATAACCTCCTCGATTATCTCATCTCTAATCTTTTTGTTTATACACAGGGTGGGTAATTTCCCTTTTTATTTCGGTTAATAAAAATACTCTTAACATCGTGTTCATAAGTTTATTTTTGGTTAAAAAAGAAAAGTATTTTTCATCCCTTTCTTGTAAAATGAATAGAAAATTTTGGCACTTTTCTTATCTAAATTTTCTGGTAAAAGATTTAGATAAAAATGAATAATAAATACATTTAATACCATATATCATGTCTATACAATATAAAATAGGCATTTAACATCTTACCTAAATTTTCTTTTATTTTTCTTTATTAAACTCATAAAGAACCCAAAGGAGGACTTATAAATTTTTTATTCTATTATTTTGTATTCAAATAAAAAATTTCTAATTATTTATTTTCTATCCAAAACTCATGAACACAATGTAAGTCCGATCGATAAGCAACTAGCCCGTCCGCAATATTGACAAATTTAAAATCATACTAAAGATAATGGTTAATAAAATTCTATAAAACTTAAAACATTTGAAATTGAAAAAAAAAATTCATACAATTAAATGCATATATAGATTTGAATAAGGGAAAGTGAAAACTCAATGATGAGTTCGTCTTAGATTCTAAAAACATCCTTCAATTCTCCGGGATCAATTTCTTTACATTTATCCTGCATCATTACCTGCATGCGCTAACCTACCAAGGAGATCTCTCTCCCAAATAAAATTTTAAATCTTACTTATTAAAAAATTAAAAAACATACACTTATCAATTTTTTATTATATGTGATATAAAATGAATCATCCAATGCTACAGACAAATTAGTCCCCAATTCTCCGGCGGTGAGTCGGTGACCATTATTCACTTTCAAAATGGTCCCTTCCCTATTTTACTAGCTTTCATTATTTCTTTCTGCTTCAATTCCTCTTCCCTGGTCGGCTGGCAACTTGTGCATAATTCGGGAGGATGGATTTTCATTTTCTTTTCTATGTACGTAATTCGCTTTTTTACTTCTACTTCCAAGTTTTCAAGTCTCCACAGCAATAAACTCTTACCAAATCCTCAAACCAATTGATTACACGTCGACCTAATCATATGTACAAGGTCCAATGATACAAATTAAACAAAAACAAAAAAAACAAAAAAAAAACTGATAGCTACACTGTAGTTATTTAGACAGTGCTTTTAATTCAATCGTGATATAAAAACTACACAAAAAATAACGTCTGAGTTGTCTAAACATCTCTTTGTCACACTAGATAATGATATTTTAAAATGGGATTTTTTTGAATTCTTAAATTTAATTCACAGTATCATTAAATTAAAGAAATGAATATGAAAACAATTTTCTTTTGATGATTAGTACGAAGTAGTTGAAGTAATTACAACTATAGTGAAGTCAAATACGTATATTCTAGTACTCCCTCCGCCTTTGTATGTGGGTCGCTTAAGGTTTTTGTTGAAAATTGTCGATGCCTCGTCGTATTAAGTTTTCAATAAGAATAAAAGACTTCTTTTCCTAAAATGCCCATGATATTAACAGCCGTACATCTCAAGGGCAGTTTTTGGAACATTGATTATCCACCGAGTTTTGGACAAAAACGTCCCACATAAAAAAACGGAGGGAGTACCTAGAAGAGGTCCAATGCGTACGTACGTTATTAATTCAGAAATTGGAACTGCATGTCTAAAGTTGCAAGTCTAAAGAATATGCTGGACATGTGATGCCAAAACCCAATGGAGAAGAATAGAAGATTCCATATAGCCCTGTTCAAGTCCCTCTGGAGGAAGGTATTTAGCCACCATAGCTTTTCACAAAAGCTTGATAATGGTGTAATTCAATTCTTTGAAAAAGATACTTCATGGCTTAAGCCCCACTATTGGTAAATTTCAACTGTTCTTGTGTACTATGCATAAATAGGTTTCATCCGAGACTCTCTTAAATTTTCAACCGACTATTCTTATTGTTATTGCTATTCCTTGTGTCACGGCACGGGGGCTGAGAGGTCATGCCACAATTAGAAACTCCAGTAAAGAAATTCATGCCATGCGTGGTGAAAAGTGAAAACAAAGCGAAAAGAGCTAATTTCAACGCGGGATCTTTAAAAGTTTGAGATGGCATAATTTACCTTTGGGTTCCACACCGGAGACTTGGAACATTTGAGTCCATGCCAACGAAAAGCATTCTCAACCACTGTCACTTCATCTTCTAGCTTCGTGTGCCTAAAAACTGATCACGAAATCAACACACATTGTGATTACTATTCATTGACCATTTTAGCTAACAATAATAAGTAATTTCTTTTGTACACATTTAACATGACTCCTTTCGATGGTTTTTGTAACAGTAAACTTCAAATAATAATTTTAAAAAAAATTAACTAGGGAACGATATGATGTGGTGAAACATTATGTAGCTGGGTGTGTACAGTCCAAGTATCAGTTCGGGGAATAAAAAACCAATAAAAAAGAGTAGGACATATTTGCAGATGAATGTAGAATAGAAGCAGTCGACAGCTCTGGATGCCTGGACCACATAATTTGAGATTAAGGATAGAACACAAGATAATATTAGTAACTCTAAAATAGGAGATGTATTTTGTACTGGTCATCAGATAAGATAAAATATCATGTAGACACCATTAACAGGTAGAGCACCTGTAATCTGTCAAGAATATTTAGAATTAAATGTATTTTTATACACCATAAAAGGACCAGCTGCTAAATCATGAATATAAGCAATGCTATAATTATCTGTCCCAGTAACAAACTAGCAACTAGTTGGGTCGACATCCAACTTTTACCACAGCTCATTGCAAAGTTAGATACCACTAACTGTAGAGTAACATTATATACTGACTCGTATCTAACTCACATATTCTGGTAAGGGGTTGTGTGACAAATCTAGGCGTACAAGTATTATTACTAGCGAAAGAACTTATTTTCTTAAAAAAAATAAATGAATCAAGGGAGCTATTACTTAACTTATCCTAGTTATGAATTACATGTTCCTGTTTATCAAAATAAGTAGACAAAAACATATAGTAGATCTTAGGCTAATGATGGTTACTTAGATTTTTTATTACACTGAAAGATGAAAAAGACTAGTGGTTCTTCCCCTACCTATCACAAATTATGATCAGGTAAGCTTTCAAAATTGCCCTTCTTCTTGTCAGCAAATAAACCACGTGTAACTTTTCTTCTTTTATTGGAGTAGGATTACTCCCTTCTCTCGATTACTACCAGAAGCAACAACCATGAGGTGGGAGCAAGGCAAGAGTAAATGTTGATTGTGATGGACCCACCAATTCAGGAACCCGAACCATCAAAATTGGAAGTCCTTGATCATGCCCCCCACAAATTTATTGGAGCACTATAGCAGCCACTCATGTTGTTGATCAGGTCCTAGAAACAGATGGCCGGCCAGGACATACAGAAAACTGGTAGTAATAATAATGAAGCTTGGAGATTGAAAGCTCTATTAAGAACATATATAGTACGGATGAATTAGAACAACAATGAGCCTCACCATTATTTAAGCCATGACATGGACATGATAAATTTCATGCAGTCCCACGAATAAAATCAGGAAGTGTCATTACAAAGGACTATATCAAAGGATATATCAACTTCTAGCATAAGTAATGTACGTTGAAATGCTATGGGGGGGGGGGGAT
>CM025785.1:15908426-16021258 GCA_014636745.2 Centella asiatica
AATCACCCACACGAGTCTTATCGTCAGTAGTGGGTGATTGTGGGCTTATGAGAGATATGGGAACCTAGACTCATCTACACCGTTAGGCACGATTACCATAACATCATGAACTAATGTGATCATCAAGACATCTTGCACATGATCATCTAACCCTGTGAACTCCATTTCCTGAATGCAGTGGACATGCATCACATCATAATATCATACCCCTCTTTGAGGAAATTAATCAACACTACATTTTATTAACACTTTGCAAGTGTTTCTACCAATTAGAAAAACCACCTTCTTCAATTCCACCAGAGCACGAAAATTCAAAAATTCTTTCCTCAAATTATTTCCATGTAAAACCTTAAATTATCAGTTATAGTAACCTAAAAAAGTTTAAATTTATGCTGTTTGAGTGATTATGAGTTCCCATCAGTGAAATTACAAATACTTGATAAGAGGATTTGATTGCCAATTAAATTCCTTCTCTTACCTAATAACAATATATACTCCATCACTTCCAAAATAATTTAAACTCAGATCTTATGGAAGACAATTCGACTCACTTTCAAATTCAAAATCGATATAAATTCATCCAAATTACTGATAAATTATTTAAAGAACCCATCTATCACTGCTGATTGTAAAGTTTCTTATTTAAAGTCACAAATGAATAACATCGATTTCAAATTTGAAAATGACTCAACTTCACTTTAAACAGTTATATACTTATATTTTAAAAATTAAGTATTTCATAATTAAAAATAGATTAGTGTCTTCTCTCTCTCTCTCTCTCTCTCTCTCACACACACACACACACACACACATTTAAAGTCACGAATGAATAACATTGATTTCAAATTTGAAAATGACTCAACTTCACTTATATTTAAAAATTAAGTATTTCATAATTCAAAATAAATTAGCGTCCTCTCTCATTTTAAGTATTTCGTAATTAAAAATAAATTAGTGTTCTCTCTTTCTCTCTCATGAAAAAATAGGAGCAAAAGGCCAACAACATTAAAGTGAAACTCTCTACGAGGATGTACCTTCATTTTCATCTAGAGCTTTCCACTTGGGTGTAGTCCCTTATCATCCCATTATAAATATGAGTATTTTCCTCAGTCCACTTTGAATTCCACAAAATTTCTCTAGATCTCCCATATTAAAGATCTCATATTACTTCAAGACAAGATGGTGCTGTTTTAATTTCTTTGTTCTCATATATTCTGTCTCTTGGTTTCACTCTAAATTTTGTTGTGTGTTGTTGTAGGATGAACCACACCAGTTCATAGGATGGGAAGGCTATGTAGACTGGAGGAACAGGCCAGCCCTGAGAGGCCATCACGGTGGCATGGTAGCTGCCTCTTTTGTCTTGGGTAAGGGAAGCTTCTACTTGTTAAAACCACATTTATAACCCTTGTTCTTCAAGCACAATATAGAGAACGAAATTCAACATTTTGAAAACCATTCTTAACAAGTCGAATTGAAGCATTCAAATATATAGTGACTATAGCAAATGAATCTACTAATTTCCTAACGTAATCTATAGTTGTGGAGGTACTGGAGAATCTAGCATACCTGGCAAATGCAAGCAACCTTGTGCTTTATCTGTCGAAATTCATGCATTTTTCTCCATCCAGTTCTGCCAACAATGTCACCAACTTCATGGGCACAGCCTTTCTTCTTGCTCTCCTTGGTGGCTTCTTATCTGATGCGTTCTTCACCACTTATTCCATCTATCTAATAAGTGCTCTTGTTGAATTCATGGTAAGAATTTATCAACTTCTTTGACATTATTAATTCTACGTATAAATAAATGCCACTGTATGAAAATAAGCTTTAACTCCATTTTATTAATTGGAGTAAATAGATAGTTCAGAAATTGGCAGCTTGAATTATATTTCTTGGACTAATCATCTGCATACCTTGTTTCTCGCAAGCTTCTTTGTTCGTTAACTAGCAAAGAATGTAACCTGATCGATATAGTAACTATATTTGCTCAAATGGCAAAGTAAAAAGTTACACATGGAGAAAGAAGTGCATACACATTCCGAAGTGACCGCTAACAAACAGTGACACAAGCTTGAAACAGGACCTGACGGACAAAAAGCTCCTTTTATGGATAACCCTATTAAGAAGGAAAATACCAAAAGTGGATAAGATTCCTTAATGTGGGTTTCTCTACAAGCATGACTAGTATAGTGACTTTTGTCGAGGCCACAAGAAATTCATGAATTTACCGTATGTAGGGACAGCGTTAACAGTCAAGAAAACTAACTGGTAAAAAAACATAATATGTACTGAAACAATTTATTCTTCATAGAAACAAGTTAACTGCAGTTCAATATATACTGTAGTGGTTTAAAACAACTGAACTTCTGAATATAAAATACATTCATTAGTTTCTTGAAACTCAAATTCCAAAACAACTTATCCCCTGTGATACGGGCATCACATCCGTTAAGATATTTTCTTAGGTTTTCTTAACTGGTTTAAACTATTGAAACAGGGTCTACTAGTCCTGACATTGCAAGCTCACATAAACTCACTAAGACCACCAAGCTGCATGCCCACAAACAGAAATACTTCATGTCAGGTCGTAGAAAGCGGGAAAGCAGCAATGCTTTATGCAGGACTCTATCTGGTGGCGTTGGGTGTCGGGGGGATTAAAGGTTCACTTCCAGCGCATGGTGCTGAACAGTTTGATGAAACCACTTTGGAGGGAAGGAAGAAGAGATCAACATTTTTTAATTATTATGTCTTTTCGCTCTCTTGTGGAGCACTGATTGCAGTAACTTTTGTGGTGTGGATCGAGGACAACTGGGGCTGGCAATGGGGATTTGGAACCTCCACCGCTACAATACTAATCTCCATCCCATTATTTCTCCTTGGTTCCACTAGATACAGGAATAAGATTCCCAGAGGAAGCCCCATAACGACAATATTCAAGGTAGTCCCACTTGCTCAGTTTTATGCCTACCTCTAGAAACCACACGACAGATCTATTCATTGCTTCTTTTGTTTGTAACAGGTCTTGACAGCAGCAATTCACAACACTTGCATTCCTAAAACACCTTGCAATGCAGTCGTGAACATGAGCACAACCACGTTTTCTGCTAGTGAATATGATGAAGAAATACACCATGCTAAAGAAAGAACTCAAGTTCAGGCTCCTAAAAAAGAAGAGTTCCTCAATAGAGCAGTAGACAACAGGCTGGCTGTCCACCCAGCACTAGAGTGCACCGTCAAAGAAGTAGAAGAGGTGAAGATTGTTCTTAAAATCCTACCAATATTCTTGTCTACCATTATGCTCAACTGCTGCCTTGCTCAGCTTTCCACCTTCTCCGTCCAACAAGCAGCCACCATGAACACTGAAATTGGTTCCCTAAGGGTTCCACCAGCTTCGCTCCCAGTATTTCCAGTCCTCTTCATCATGTTGCTTGCGCCATTATACAGTCATGTTATTATTCCATTTGCAAGGAAGGTAACAAGGACAGAGATGGGAATCACTCATTTACAACGTATTGGAACTGGGTTATTCCTATCCATTGTGGCCATGATAGCTGCAGCTCTGGTTGAAACGAAGCGAAAGAATGCGGCAGTCCAATCTGGCCTACTTAATTCCACTAAACCTCTACCTATCACATTCCTTTGGTTGGCTTTGCAGTACTTGTTCCTGGGGTCAGCTGATCTTTTCAGCTTAGCCGGCATGATGGAATTCTTTTTCACAGAGGCTCCACTTAGCATGAGATCCTTGGCCACATCTCTTTCCTGGGCCTCATTAGCCATGGGTTACTATCTCAGCTCAGTACTTGTATCAGTAGTGAACCACGTCACCAGTACCTTTAGACACACACCGTGGCTCTATGGTCGCAACATAAATCATTATCACCTTGAACGATTTTACTGGTTGATGTGTGTACTAAGCGCACTTAACTTCTTACATTACCTTGTTTGGGCCAACCGCTACAAATACAAATCGACAAGGTCCGGTAATGAATAGAATTTCAAATCAATCACTGCACTGCTGTGATGGAGATTTATATTACATTAAGACTAGAAGGTTAAGTCAAAGAAAGTCATAATGTCAGGGTATCAAGTACCATTACAGATGATGCAGCCTATGGGTTGCTTAGTAGAATTGTTCAGGGATTATCTTCTCTCTGTCACAAATGTATGTAGACATGTTAATATTAGTTAATAAGTAGTGATATAATTATGCATTTGGTCAGGAATAGAGCCTGTACATTCAGCCTTTTTTTTTTTCCTTTTTCACTCAAAAATTATACACGACTTGATTGCACGAGGATAATTATAAGAGGCCTCTTTGGTGAGTGATAGCTCGCACTATTTTGTATCACCTTCTAGGCAATGTGGCACTACACAATAAATTCCATAACCGTGCTAATTTAATCATTACTCACGTAAATATGTGAGTTGTCACGTACCTCTCCTTTCACCAAATATAATGGTATCAGGGATTCTACATATACATTAATATAAAAGAAGCATCATGCCAATGAGTTGATCTGGCATTGGTTGACTGTATTCAAGTAAACATAATAACCCCGTTTGTTTTCGTTTAAATTTTAAAAATTCTATATTCTTGTAATGTAAATTTCATTAGTTGGAATTAAGATATTTAAATCTTTAAAGTTTAAGATGAAACAAACATGAACATTAATATGTCACTGAAAATGGGGGCGCACACACAAAGTGTCCACTGTTCATGACACTTGCTAAGATTTTCAACGGTGAGACTAGCATCAACATATATGGATAACACTCCACTTGCAATAAAGTAGCATCAATTAGTAGCTTGTGGAAACATTACAATTAATCATTACCGCTAATCATTCATTCAATGCTAATCATATTTTTGCCCCCAAATAAATAAATAAATTCAATTGCCACAAAAAGAAACAAAAAAACACGCATGTAGAGTTGTTGGCTTGATCAAATTAGAAAAACATATGAAAAAGGAAGCAAGATCTGCGGTAAAACGTGGGAGAAAGTAGAGTTGAAAAAAAACACAGCAACCTAAAATTATTAACCCCAATGAATTATTATGATTGCTAAACATCTCTATCGCAATTTCAAAGACTTTGCAGGACGATTTAGAATATATAATGAATATATAATAAAAAACATCTCTATCGCATGTAGCAAATAATGTAGGGGAGATGGGGACCGCCATCATCTGGTGAAGGGTTGGGTCTCAGAATATGCTCCGCTCGCCATTTGGAACTCGGAACCAAGTACTCCCTCTCTTTCAAAAAAAAAAAATGTTACATTTAAAATAAAATAAAATTTTGCTTCAAAATGTAGTTTTATTTTTATTTTTTTGATATTTTGTTATAAATGAAAAAAATTTTAATTGCAAATTTATAAATCTCATCATAACTTAAATATTCATAATAAATTTTATGAGAAAATTTTATTATTTATATATTTAATTTTTAGTTAAAAATGTAAAATTAATAATTGTCAAGTAGAAGATTACGTTAAAGTTGATGTCATGGGGATGTAGCTCAGATGGTAGAGCGCTCGCTTAGCATGCGAGAGGTACGGGGATCGATACCCCGCATCTCCATTTTTTATCCAGGAAGCCTATTCTCCTTTTCCTTTTTTTCTAATTGAACTTTTCATGGGATTTATAGGGGACACCTCATTTGTCAGATTTTCCTTTTCCGTTGCTGATAAACTATACATACCACAATACTTTAGAAATAAAATTAAAATTTAAGTCAAATATGAAAAGACAGCCCCATAATTTTCTTTATCGTTATTAAATCCCTCATATATCTTATGTCTTTTTTAATAATATTATTAGATTCACATTAAAAGTATATAATAATTTATTAACAACCATATTCGGGCACTTTCCATTCGTTGACCACCTTATAAACAATCCAAAATTCTGATTCGATATATATGAATAAGTTGAATTTAGTGCATCTTTGATTTTAGCGCTCATTGACAAGTTTAATTTTGGAGAAAGAGGAAAAACAAAATTCGTTAATATTAGCCCCGTTTTAAATCTCTCACCTATAAAAAAAAAACATAAAATATGAGAGGTTGACAGGGTGAGTGGTAAGGACCATGTTTGAACACAATGATTATTGAAGGAGTGAAAATGCACTTTCACATTCTATATGAACAAAATCTTCTACTCAGCATCCTCTCCAACCACTAGCTAGAAAAGAAGATGCAGCTAGGATCACTCATCAGAAGTGACAAGTGTTAGTAGCTCAAAGCTCAAGGGAAGAAGTATATTTATTCCACTTCTGTACCTCATTTTGATAATTCTCACTTCAAATCTAATAGCATCAGCTTTCATTAGAAATAGTATTTATATTTATGATACTTCACTATCAATTTGCTCACTCTAGAAGAAGAATTACACCATCAAGTTTATGTTTGGAGATTGTTATCAAACATTCTCTCACAGAATACAGTCTTTTATCCCATCCTATAGTCCTTCCGCTTCATGTCATGTCATTTTGCACTAAAGTAAAGCAAGTATAACAAAGCAATCCAATTAGAGCAAACACGCATAGCTTAACTATTAATAAGGCAAAAAGTTCCAAAACCAAACCCTTGCAAATCATAATCTACAGAATTTGTAGCTCGCCACAAAATCTCCAGACGTTCAAAGATTGAAGATAATGGAAAGAGTATAGTATTTATCCCCAAATACCTAGTGTCATATGATAAAAGAAAAGAATCAAGGATAGAAATAGGCATGGAAATTGCAAATTTTGTATGAAAATGTACATTCAACAGAATCAAGACTATATATCAATGAAACCAACCTCATGGCAGCATAGCTGTATAGGTACATATCCCTAATTACCTAGTTTCATAATAATAAGGAAAAGAATCAAGGACAGAAATTAGACATGAAAATTACATACAGCTTTTGTACGGAAAATTTACATACAATAGAACTAAGTAAAGCACGCGAATTCGCAGTTTCTGTGATACACAAGAATTTCTACTTGGAACATCAGATAATCATGTGCGAACTCATAAAATGGGCAGCATAAGCCATAAACAGTAAGCTCGTGAAGTACTTATTCTGCCTCTTGTAATCCATCTAAAACCACTGAACCCACAAACAACCCAACTGCACCAACTCCAAGAGACCCTGCCAAGATAGCCTGCAGTGCCACAAGACCTGGAGACTCGTCTGGTATCAACACAACAGCCAGAATGGCAGCTACAAGAATTGGAAGTGTTGCTGAGGCCAAGGCCGCAGGTGAGACGCTAGCAGTCTTTTCAAGCAAGCTCAACAGCCCAAGGTCCTCAGCCTTGGACAATACTCCCAGCTTCTCAATGGATGACAAAGTGAATCCTAGCTCCTCAGCTTTGGACAATAGACCTGCTTTCTCAACATTGCTGAGCACTTTTCGCTTCTCTAGTTTTTTGAAGACATCCACTTCAACTTGTTCGCTTCCTTCATAAAAGATTCCAGCCCCAAACCATTTCTTGTTCCAGTTATCATCATACTTGTTCACCTGCATTGGTGCAGATAGATTATACTAGTTTGTCACAATTAAGCTGCATTAAACCAAACCACACGAACCCAACAGAGGGCAGAGTAGCAAGGTCAGATGGCACGTTTTATAAACTATCGCTAAAGCTTTCCTGTAATAATAGTAGACGAAGAAAATCTCCACATGGGGATTTCAATGAAATTGTTTTGAGTGCTGAAAGAAAGCTAAATATTAGTTATAAGATTCTTGATTCGCCTTTTTCATTAAGGTTTAGAAAAAATAAAATGACCATACAAATAGCTCACTTCGTTCCAAAATGAAAATCCCATTCTGTTTTTCTGTGTTGCAAATATGTTTAATAGACTTTTGAAAGTGGCAATATGTTCCATATTAAATTGAATTACGGAGTTTCATGAGAACGAGAAGTTGCAAGCTATCCTAAAAATGCATTATTCAGGATATATATACCCTAAGACAAAATGTGATACCAAACCAAGAATCTAAATTTCTACTTACTATAATTGGGGATAGTAATCTACTTTCAATAATAATCAGAAGTCATGAGAGTACAATTTAATCATTTAAATTCACATTCGAATTTTTTACTTACTAGAATTGGGGATAGTTATCTACTCTCAATACTAATAACAATCACAGCTCATAAGTAAAATTATGGAGTACAATTTAATCATATGAACTCACATTACATTCGTAAAACCAAATTCTCAATTATTTCTCGGCAAAACTCTACTTACTAATAGAATTACAAAAACTTTACTCATTTGAGTCCCAATTTTTACGAGCCCATCCAATCAACTGAAAACCCCAACTGAAGTTTGAAATTATATACAAGCATTAAATTGTGGGTACCTTCTTTTTGGATGCCATGGCAAGAAATCTTGGTACTTGTTTAGAGGGAAATAATCGCCGAGATGGAGAAGTGGAGGGAAACAAATTTTTGTCAGCGTTTAGGTTGGCAATTGAAGAAGCTGTTGTTGTGGCCGCCATCGCCATCGTCATTAAGTGTTCACTCAATGCAGAAAAACTTCCGACCAGCAACTTCTTCTCCCCTGCGTCTCCGACCTCGTAGGATTGTTTATTTTCTTATGTATTCCCTGATATCTTCGATGTCTGATATCAACCAATCAAAACATCCATAGCGCTATCTCCCGTACTCGAGTTATGTAAATCCCTGTCAAAATTACATTTAGAGCCCCATTGTTTGAGAAAACGAATTTTTTGGATTTGACGGGAAAAAAAAACACCTTCAAAGTTACTAGGTTTTGTGTGTACACGAGCCTATTTATTTTTTAATTTAAATTTAAATAATTTTAAAAAATTAGTCAAATAGCTGAGCACTCACTACGTATAATTATAAAAGAAAAGAATATGTTAAAAAAATATTATCGACAATTAAAATTTTAAATGAGATGACATGCATATTTCACAATTTCAATCTTACTCGAAACTTTATCACTCATTTGTTTTAGATTGTATAATAAACGGAGCGGTTACCATGATTTTTCGAATGTGTTTAATTAGAGGTGTCGAGACTTAAATATATAGATAAAAAAAATTATGTCAGATACGCTATTTTTAAACTTAAGTTTATGTCACTATAAATTAAATTAACTCTCTCTTTTTTTCTGTTTTTTTTTGTTAAGAGAAAATAACCCATTAATTAAAACAAAAATAAGGTTACATAACCTAAATACGTAATACACAATTTCTTAGAGACTTTTTATTTATAAGTATAATACACATAAATCAGTAGTTTAGTTCAACAATCCTTTGTTGTTTCTTCTTTTTTCTTCTTTTTTTTTTTTTTTTTTTTTTTTTTTGCATTTCCAAAAGTAAAGATAAAAATTCTTGAGTACATGATATAAAACAGAAAAGATTTAATTGATTAATTCAATGCAAAATTTATTTCATAAGCGTAACATGTCACGGTGTGTTACATAAAACTAAACATATTTTATATTTAAAGAATTAAAGTTATTTACGTGCATAAGTGACATAGGTAGCCGGACTAGTTTAGGACTCATACAACTGTACAATCCCAGTCTTATTAAAATTTCTAATTACAAACATCATTCCCGTCATCAACCATTATCATACCAGAATGAAAGATTTATACAATATATCTATATATTTCGTTGAAGTTTTTTAGAGAGAAAAAAATTCACAAAATTATCGATGTTTAGCTTGGTTAATTTTTTTCTAGTCTTGAGTCTTTTGAGTCAGATTTGTCACCTTGTTTCTACAAGATCGGTTGTCTATGATGTTCGTGATTATGGTGCGATTGGGGACGGAGATACAGATGATACTAATGTAAATAATCTGTCTCGTAATTCTAATATCTATTCATACAGTATATGGTCAATTTCTGATGATATATATACATATAGAGAGAGAGAGGAGAAAATTATTCATAAAAAATGTTACAAGTCTTGTTGTATTTATCACTTTTCTAATTGTTTAAGTTATGATGGAATAAATCAAATTTACAATTTTATTTAGCCTATG
Source organism: Centella asiatica (assembly GCA_014636745.2). Lineage (NCBI taxonomy): Eukaryota > Viridiplantae > Streptophyta > Magnoliopsida > Apiales > Apiaceae > Centella > Centella asiatica. Next base: position 15,918,440 of record CM025785.1, read on the forward strand.
GTAACAATTTAAATAGGGTTTGTGGTTCAAAATATTTATTTATAGTTGTTATGGTTACTGAAATTTTGAGTATAAATAATAATAGGGTTTGAGGAAGGCATGGGAAGCAACATGCAAGTCTTCATCATATTTAGTGACCATGGTCATTCCTTCAAATACGACGCTTTTGACACATCCCCTGCACTTTGAAGGCCCCTGCAACCCCCATTATATAACTGTTGAGGTACGCACGTACATAATGTCTCCGTATATTGCTTAATTTCTGAAACTAGGGGATGTCTCCGTATATTGCTTAATTTCTGAAACTAGGGGTGTAAATGATCTGAGTTTTCTGAAACTAGGGGTGTAAATGACCTGAGTTTTCTGAAACTAAGGGTGTAAATGACCTGACTTTAGTCGAGTTTTTGAGTTCAAGCCTAGTTTAGAAACTTAAACAAATAAAAAATTTTGTTTGCGGTCAGTTCGTTTAAATAAACGAGGTGAGCCGAACAAACCAATAGTTTATCTGAAACAATTCTATTGTAATCTCCATTAGTATTTTGTTTTATTTCTTATATAAGAATCAATTGATGTTGATTTTGTCTGCAATTTATTCGTCAAACGTACAACAACGTCCAAATTAAATACGACCGCCAAATATATTAATATACTCAGAGTTGTATTTGAATCACTTCACCAATTGTACCTGCGTGGGTTGGTGTGGAATATTTCTAATGCTTAATTAATTTTTTTATATTGTATTTTTTGTTAATTGTGATGTTACCTTGTTATTTATTTATATGTATACAGATAGATGGGATTATTAGGGCACCACAAAATCCGTCAGAGTGGAAATGTCGTGAATATGATTGTGATGGATGGATGTATTTTTCTCACCTCGACGGCCTCTCCATTACTGGTCTTGGAACACTCCACGGTCGCGGGGACAAATGGTGGGATATGAATGTAAGTACGTATGTATTCTCTCTCTTTATTTATCAATTTTATTTTTTTATTTAAAAATTAAAAATCTCAGTCGTTTCAGTATAAATATTAAATTACCTAAATTCTAATAATGTATTTTATATAATTGAACATTCTTTGGAACTTTTTGACTTTACAAGCATAATTACGAAGTCTAGAATTCTTAAGAGTTAAATTGAAATAAATATTGTTACATGATCCGTTTATTTAGTTATAATCAATGATTGTCACATTAATGTTATTTACTTATGTATTTGTACTTGAACAATTGTCTAACACCAAATGCCTTTTTCTTTTTTTTTTTTTAAACAGGCAAAAGAGAAGCCAGCTGTAAGTAAATGTTGGATCGATTATAAGTTCATAGCATATATATCTTTTTTCTGAGGTTTTAAGATAAATTATCTATCGCATTAAGAAAACAAAATACAGGAAGTTGTAAATATAATATATACGTTAATGTGTTATGTTTGCAGGCTTTGAAAATTGAAAATTGTAAAAATGTTGGCATTAGTGGGTTATTCTTCAAGGATAATCCTCGGGTGCATATAGTGTTAAACAGCATTGAATCGTTAAAAGTGTCGGATATAAAAATACAAGCTCCAAGTGACAGTCCAAACACAGATGGGATGCATATAGAAAGGTGTACTGATGTTACCATTAATCATAGCACCTTTGCAACAGGTATTTCCTTCTTATTAAATATATGTTTTGATTTTTTGAGTTAAATACTAATATAATAAATGAAAAAAATTAATATTAATTTTAATTGATATAATTATTATAATCTTATAGTTTAAAACAAATAAAAATATTACAATATAATTTATATCTCAAACTTTCATAATTACGTTAATTTTAAAATTTAATATGTCGTTAACTCAAAAAAATTATAATGTATCTTTAATTTTAGAATGAATGGAATATTTTATTAGCTCACGTTAATATATTTTTTTCCAACTTTAATTATGTAAATATACGTATGCTATATAGTTATTTGCTTTAAATAATTAGTTGTTTTTCTTGATATAGTTCTTATTGTCTTATGTATAAATAAATGTATGATATTCATGTATTGTAATGCAGGTGATGATTGTATATCCATTGGAACTGGGTCTTCGAACATTAGAATAAGTCATGTTGTCTGTGGACCTGGGCATGGCATAAGGTGATAAAATAAATAAATAGGCTTGATGTATATTAATTTACTTCTTTAAAGATTTAGTTTATCATTGAAATTAATTGTGAACAAAAACAATATTCTTCCATTTTAAAATAAGAGTTGCATTTTCATTTCTTTTTTTGTTCAGTACAACTGCAAATCTTAAAATTTAATCTTAACATAACTTCAATATTGATTGTATCTTGTTCCTAAAATTACAGCATAGGAAGTTTGGGCAGAGATGGAGCAACGGATAAAGTTGAAAATATCCTAGTAAGCGATGTTGTATTTATGGGAACTTCCAATGGTGCTAGAATAAAAACATGGCAGGTACATAAAATGTATCTGAATTAAATTTCTTTTGGGAAACCATATTATATAATATATAATTACAAGCCATTTCAAATTTGTAAGATACAACTAATTGATATTGCTTTTTATATATTTTACATGTATGTTATTTGTTGTGGAAGCAGGGGGGCCGTGGTTATGCGAAGAACATAACCTATGAGCGAATATTATGTCAAGAAGTTGCTAATCCCATTATTATTGATCAATTCTACTGTGATATTCATAGAAAATGCAATGTTCATGTAAGTATTTTATTACTCAAATATAATATTGAATTCTTAGATATTATTGTACAAAACTTCGCTTAGTCCAATTAATTTATTTAAAACAATCTTTTATTCTCTAAGACCTTACTTAATTTCGATTAAACTTTTCTCTCGACGAAAGACATTCTTTTTTGGTATGGGTCTATTTAACATCTTGGGACAAATTTTTATTTCAGATTAATTTGATGGCATATTGTTTTTGCAGAATTTTGCAGTTAAAATTAAGGATGTGACATTTAAAGAGATATTAGGTACTTCAAAAGATGAAATGGCAATAAAATTGGAGTGTAGCGCAACCATGCCATGCGAAGGCGTAGTGATGGATAACATATATTTGCTCTCGGGCCATGGAGAGCATAGTTCATCTTCCTCCAACAATGCCTATGGAAGTGTGAATGGCCAAATAGTTCCTCATATTTCCTTAAATTGATCTTCTTTCTTTCTTTTTTTTTTATTTCTTTTGTTCAATAATCAATATGATTTGTAATTTTCTAACATCCAAATTACCTCTAGGGTGACGAATTATGAGTAGCTGACATGATCAAATTTTATCACCAAAAGTTGTTAAAATTTTATTCGCTCGGAGTTTTGTAATTTAAGATTTTTAATATTTGAATTTGAATGTTTGACAAGTTATATGATCTTAAAATAAATAACTAGTGGAACAACCGGTGATTAAAAGGTAGAATAAGACGAACTCGCATATTATTGTACCATTACTTTCATAGGGACCTATATTTAAAGAGATGGTATTGTGAAAGTTCAATTTTGAAATTATAGCCAATCGAGTTTCTGAAATTCAAAAATTAAAGAGATTGTGACTACAAGCAGTTTTAGTTCATCTAAAATTCACATGTGAAATGAATAAATAAATAGTCATGGAATGCCTTTGAACAGATATGGAGGAACCATTTTATTGTTTTTGTAGGTTGGTGGTTGGAGTGGCCCAACTATTTTTCATTTTTCCTGGAAATGATGGTAGTTAAAAGTGTCTAATTTAAAAATGATGCGGCAGTTATCTTTCTCAATTTTTTGTTTTCGGTTATAAAAAGTTACTCTCTCTGTCCCTCTTTGTCTATTTTTTAATCTAGTCAGTTAAAAATAATTTTAATACTATCATCTTACGGTTACTACTAATATAAAACAATTTATCTACTATTTTTAGAATAAATGCTATAAAGAGTAAATACTTTAGATGATTATTAAATATGTAGGTGATTTAGAAAAACATTTTTTTATTCTTTTCGAATATAAAATATTATATGTGACAATTATATCATAACAAACGGATAAATAAAAATGGCAAAAATGAGAAATGAAACTAGATTGAGGAAATAGATAAAATACATATCCCGATATTAAATTATAACGTAATAAATTACACATTACGATACTAATTAGATATTGTCTCGTTGTTGTTGGCTAACACTTCTATCTCATATTCATATAGGTGGTAACTGACTACTTTTTATAGGAATTCATGAAATACTTAACTAATTTAATTCATGGCATAATTAATTCTTAATGATACTCCATTCTATATATATATATATATTATACATCTTTCCATTACTTCGTGCAACATGAGTCCTACGGTTTTGTCATGGAATATGTGAATAAATACTTTGTACGGCTTTATTGTTTTGCAGAAATCCACTACCTCCCATTGTTTACATCCCAATAAAACAGCAAATTATAAATTACTCCGTTACAAAACAAAACAAAAAAAATAAAAATCGGCCTCCTGATAGATATGCGCCGAGTAGCTAGCTGCTAATTTACAGCTTTTAGTGTACATACAATTTGTTTCATGTTTCAACTTAACAATATCGACAAAAACGACTTTGCAAATATGAGATTTATCTGTTTATATTATGCTTATTTCTAACCCCCAAAAAAAAAAAAAACACAAAAAAACAACTTTGCACACATAAACTATGCCGGAAGATATATACTGTATTCAATCAGGATGGTTCACATGGAGGCATATTAATTTACTAAAGTAAAGCAGCAGTTGGCATTGCTTTAAGTAGCTAGTACTATTATAAAAATCGAAACTATGACGTTTTATTTTGTTTACTCGTACTAATTTATGGATGACCTTTTCAAAGAAAATTCTGCGGCGGTCCTTTTCCAATTGACTAGGATGGATAACAAAGTTCTGGACCAGAAAACAAACTAAAAATTTAACATCATTGTTTGGTCTCGTGACATTTATCACAACAAAAATTATAATTATAAATTTTTATTATTAACTTTTTTTTTGAAATTCGTGAATCTCAAGGTGAATTTAATGATTAAAATCTACATTTGTGATTTTTATTACGATCAGTCGTGCGATAAAGGGTAGATTCAATTTTGAATATAAGCTTAATCATTTTCCAACTCCTGTAGTTCTCCTCTCTCGGATGAATTTTCCGTTTTAGAATTACAGGCTTGTTAATTGTAATAAAACATCATTATTAATTGAATAAAAGTATTTCATTTCATTAACAATTATGGAGTACAAAATAATTAACCAATCAAAATTTAAAGAAACGCTGGCATTCTGTCAATTTAAACAAGGGAGAGTAATGTCTTTTTATGTCTTTGAGTAGAGATCAATTAAATGTGCGGTCAGATTCTGTTGGGTCCTCTTCATTCCTCAGGGGGGCCATGGAGAAGATATCCATGCCTATGCCACCCATGTAATTACCATTTGACCCTTTATGTGGTTCGCATTACTTGTACAAGGGTATAAAAAGGTTTATTATCTTTTCAGGTTTCAACTAATACAACGCCCAATTGTTATACTTCACCCAATAGGCTTTCATTTTTTTTTTAAGTCAAACAACCAAACTATATTTCATATAAATTTAAGTTGATTTTAGTTGATATAATTATTATAATATTTTAATTTATGACAAAAACATAATTTATATTTAATTTTTTTATAAATCAATTTAATTTAAATTTAATATGTCTTCATTTGATTTGAAAATCGAAATGTATATCTAATATTAGAATCAACGAAGTATTTTATATCCAAATATCTTTCTAGTATTGCCCTCCAAAACAATCTTTCCACTATTAGCCAAAATATAAAAATAAAAATTATTTACGGATATATTTTCTGTTTCGTTATTCTTTTTCTAAATCAATTACTTATATTCCAATGCTCGACTCATTTCAAATGAAATACCTAAAATGATTAGTACCAACTCATCACAAGTTTAGAAGAAACTCTTCAAAAAACATGCTTGTATTTTTGGTAATTGTATTATGTCACCACACACGCACGTGTGTGTAATGTTGAATTTTGACATGAAATTGGTCGAATTTTGAACTGAATGTATTTTGCTTCATTGAAAACTATGTTATTTGCAGCGTATCAACTATTACATAATTTAAAGTCTAAATTAAACAAAGATCTATTTCATAATAATGTAAAATTAATCACATAACTCTCTACTATAAAAACATTAAATATTTAAAATAATAAAAATAAAAAACATACTCCTTTTTATAAAACGGAGAAGACGAAACCAAACGCAATTGCATATCTCAGAAAACTCCATGTTCGGAAACAGCAGGGTACGTTATTTCTTAGAAATTTGATTGATCAGGCTCTGCTATTGTTCTCGGAATGTACAACTCTATCTCTTGTTATCCTCTTTTCTATTGATTCCTCACATTAATTATTAAATATTCTCCACTCCAAGGAATGTCGCCTGCACCAGAAGAGAAGCGTTCCTGATTTTAAATATATACTATAATATTCTATCTATTTCACTAAAATAATAACATAGACTTTTAATGATTATTAATTTTATATTTTTAATTAAAAATTAAATGTACAAATAATAAAATTTTCTCATAAATTTATTATAAATCTTTAAGTTATAATGAAATTTATAAGTTTGTAACTAAAAGTTTTTTAATTTTTAGCAAAATAATAAAAAAAAAATTCAAATATAACTCTTTTTTGAAATAAATTTATTTTTTTTAAATGTAATTTTTTTTTTAAAACGGAGGAAGTATAATAATTTTATATAGGTCGATCTCAGGCATTATCTAAATGTTGACTTTTTTAATATTACAAAGAAATTATGGAAACATAAACATCCTCATCCTCAAGAAATTGACCTTGGCCAACCAAATGATTTTATTTTATCCGTCTATAGCATTTTGACTTTTCTTTATCAAATAAATCAAATTTTAAATTAAAATATCTTTTTACATTTATTAAATAAAGTCACATATTTATTATTGTAATTCATAAGAAATATATTGAATATATTATAACAATCAATTTTAATAATTTTAAAAATTAAAATAATTTTATTAAATTATGAGTTTTAAAATTAGTTAATTTAACTTTTCAAAGTCAAAATATAATAAATAAATATAAATGGGGGTGATACTTATTTTGGCCATTTGGAGTTTCTGAAAAAAAAATATGAATTTGCTGAATTGCATATTTGTTCTTATAAGCAAATTTAGCTGATTAGAAAAAACATCCAATGCGTAAACATGTATTAATAAGAATTAAATGGTGATCGAAATTAAATAAAAAGTAATCAAATTTAATCGTTAAATGATAAAATAAACTAAAAATCATATATGAGAATTAATCATACTAAAAGTTTGAATTTACAAATAAGATATATGAGTTGAATCCTTGTTGCACTTGCAATAGAGTATAAGATAGAAGAATATTTACAGCTCAACTAAGATAATTTATATAAAGGTCCACATCGGTTTCAAACATGGAAAAAGGTAGAGTTTAAATCACGCATTAAAACACATGAAATTTCCATGAAATGAACTGATGGATATTATATCGGAGTATTTATTATTCTCAAATTTGTCTCTATTGTTTTAATTTCTTACAATAAAAAGAAAAAAGAAAAAAAAAGTTAATGACACTTTAGGATACAATGGCATACTAAATATCATTTTAATAAATGAAATTTTTATTTATTGCACTTTAATATTAAAAAAATTATATAAAAATACTCAAATTATTATTGAAAATATTAAAAATTAGTATGAAAATATTAATGTAAAAACGTAAAATATTTATTTGATTAAAGTGGATTTTTTCCCCAAAGATACGCTTAACAGTCTTTTTTCCTTAAAAAAATAATAATAAAGGAAGCCGTAGATACGTGTACAGACATACTTGTTTCGTTGGCAATACATTGATATTTCGGTACAGATAACGTTTACTTTTTTAGTATAAATACATACAATATTCCCACCAGCATAGTTTGTCTTTACTGCCACAACGCAAGCAATTCCTTCTTTCTTCGTTCATTCCTTCCTTTGTAAGTCTCTCTCTATGCTTCGTTGTAAGTCGGTCTCTTTCTATTGTTTGTATTTATACATTTTGTAGAAACCTATCTCGGCTTTCGATCAATGTAGTAACTTCGTTAGGTCGATTTGATCTCTTGTTTGTTAATTACTGCCGCTGTTTATAGAATTACGCGACGATTATTTTTCGAAATAGTTTATAATCCTTGAGCTGTTTTATTGTGTCTTCGGGTCTGTGTAACCGACCCGAATATGTAATTTTGTGTGTTTATTATCCTTGGTATGATACTATGATGGAGTTCCAAAGTTTACTTTGGGCTTGTTTTGCAGTAGATTATTAGGTAGGATCTTTTGTACAGATTTATTCCTAGTTTGATTTTGAGTATAAATTATTCGAGGGGTTATAGATTTGAAGTTATCAGAGGGGTTATTATACATTTTGCATGATTTTATTTTTGTGAAGCTATGGTTGTGGAAGGATGTATATATTTTTTTCTGAACTGAGGGAGGGCATAGAGTACAAGAGGCCTTGCATATTTTGTTTGAATTGGGTGCCTTACCCTTTCAGAAAAATACTATCAAGTTCCATTGGGGAGAGTCAACTCTGGGGAAGTTGACCAAGAATGTTAGTGATAAACTTTTATGGATTTTGCACCCATTCATTCCTAGATAGTGCTTGCCTCTATTTAAGTTGATTAGTTGTTCTTTTCAGACAGTTTATGGCATCCATAATTAGATACGATCATACTTGTAATTGTATATATTTAAGCTAAGTTTTCAAAAGTGAATACTGGTATCTTAGATTTTGGAAGACAATAGAGTGGGTATAATGAATTACTGAAATCTGCCTGTTTTCAAAGCTTTGTATGTTTAGTAATTCGATATTTTCCTTCAGAAATTCATAATGGGACTTCGTCGTGGATAGAGAGATGATAGTAGCTTGGATGATGGGTATCATTTTAGGACTATGAGTCGTAATTACAAAAAAAAAATAAAAATTTATGTTACAGTTTGAGAGAACTATTTCTTTTGTTGACCACATTACTTGGTTCATCCTGAACTGTTCACCGAGTGGATAGATAATTTTGAAGTAATTAACAAGTTTAAATGCTTTTGCTGCAGAGTATGGGTAATATCTTTGGATGCGTTCAAGTTGATCAATCCACTGTTCTTATTAAGGAGAAGTTTGGAAAATTCAATGATGTACTTGAACCAGGATGCCATTGTCTACCATGGTGCTTTGGGTATCAGGTTGCTGGCCATCTATCTCTTAGGGTCCAGCAGTTGGATGTGAAATGTGAAACTAAGACAAAGGTCTTAACACTTTAATCTTTCCTAAATTTTTCATTGGTAGGATGATATTACTCCACCTGTTCCAAAATTAGAGAGACATTTCTCTCATAATGTAGTACTATTTCCAAATCCTATTTCATTTGTCATATGAAAAAATATGAAAGTATAAAAGAGTGTATTTAAGAGTACCCTTGATATACTTCATGATATTTTACATCAAGTTTACTAAAAGAAAATAATTTTACTCCAATTTTGAATTGTAAAATTTCACAAACCTATTAGTGTGAAGTGAAATGTATCTCTAATTTTGAAATGGAGGGAGTATCTCTTTGTATTTTGATAGTACTAATGTTCTGCATATCCGTCGGCCTTTTGTTTTCCACATTTATTTTAATTTCAACTCCCACAGTTAAGTGGTTACCTTATGTACTTCTAAAGCTTGCTGTCAAACACTCCTGCCTATGACGATTTTTCTTGCCTATCTAATTATGTAGATGGGAAAGCCAGATGTTTCTTATATATATATATATATATATATATAAAATTTTTGATGTGTTAATGTTTATATCTTTTAGCGTCCAAGTCAGTTTGCATATATACTGTATTGCAACTAAAACCGATTCTTTTGATTTACAGGACAATGTATTTGTCAATGTTGTTGCATCAATACAGTACCGTGCACTGTCTGAGAAGGCAAATGATGCTTTTTACCGACTTACAAATACGAGGTCTCAGATTCAGGCCTATGTATTTGATGGTATGAACTTAAAACAACTCTTGAATATATAGAGATACAACTTTTGGTAGAGAAGATATTATTTGTTTTGATAATGGATGTACATGTTATTTATTAAGACTTTAAGATGTTAATTCTGTTGCATAAGTTGCTTGCTTCACCATCTAGTTATCAGAGGTACTGTCCCAAAGCTCAATCTGGATGCCGCCTTTGAGCAAAAAAATGATATTGCCAAGGCTGTTGAAGATGAACTTGAAAAGGTAACTTTATTTATAGAGAGGTAATTATTGGTAAATATGGAACTTAACTGACGGGGGTTCTTGAAAATGTTTGGTTTGTGCTTCTTGCAGGCTATGTCACATTATGGGTATGAGATCGTTCAGACACTGATTGTTGATATTGAACCAGATGAGCACGTCAAAAGAGCCATGAATGAAATCAATGCTGGTAAAATGTCGCATCTCTGCTTTATTCATGTAGTAATGTGTGCCATTTTAAGTTCCCTCATTAGTTAGGTTGCATATTAGTTGGACTGAGATGTTCATCAAAATGGTCGCTGCTTAGGTTTACTAAGCTATACAATTTTGTGTGTTACTACAGCTCTCTGTAATCTCTTTGATTAGTTTATGTTGGTAATAATTATACTAACTACATGTCTGTAGTAAATTGAATATATATGTCAACAGTGGATTTTAGCTCATCCATTTTAACAAAAAATCTGCACCGGGTTAATTTTATTGCTTGATTCTAAGAAACTCATTTTCTCCAGCTGCAAGATTGAGGATGGCAGCAACTGAGAAGGCTGAGGCTGAAAAAATTCTTCAAATCAAACGAGCTGAAGGTGAGGCTGAGTCTAAGTACCTCTCAGGACTGGGTATAGCACGCCAACGCCAAGCAATTGTGGATGGTTTAAGGGACAGTGTCCTAGGCTTCTCAGTTAATGTGCCTGGAACCACTGCAAAGGATGTGATGGACATGGTCCTTGTCACTCAGTACTTCGATACCATGAAGGAAATTGGTGCTGCCTCTAAGTCCACAGCTGTGTTCATACCCCATGGCCCCGGTGCAGTTCGTGATGTTGCTACTCAGATTCGTGATGGACTTCTTCAGGGTGCTGCTGGCCAGTAATGATTTATGTCTCCTTCCAGCATGTTTCCAGAAGCTTGGCTTAAACTATGGCAGTTATTTTTCCTAATGTCCTCTGCATACTACTTACAGTTGTTTAAGGTTCAGCTTGTTTGGTTAATGTCAATCTTTATAGTCTGAAAAAATATGTACATAAACATGATATCTTGGAGACTTGTCAGGTTTTGAAAAAGTGCTTATGATTCTTCAATCTCATCATAATACTATGATGGTGGGTGGATGATTATGTGTTCTTGTGTTGAGTGATCATTATCAAATACCTAATAATTGTCGATTACTGCTTACCGACATGAATGCTCTCTGGAATATAGCTTTAAGCTTTTTAAGATGAGGTGGTCTTTTTGTTTTTTTATTTTGTTTTTAATTTAAATTTTGTGGGTTGATCTGTTTAGCCATCCAGTAGGTTTTCCTTTTGGACTCTGATTATTTCGATCAGATCGTAGTAGTGATTATTTCGGTAGGTAGTATCAATTTATACTAATGGTGTCAGTGGAGTGCCAGAGTGCAGTGAACCTTGAATTGATATAATTCCTTGAGCTGCCAAGTACTCGGCCAAACCGTTATAATTTTATTTTAACTTCACAATTCCTTGCTCATCTTTTTGATCACTAATTCTTCGCATATGACCTCTCTCAAAATTATTTCTTGTGGGAAAATTCTCCACATGTCAATGGAAAAGACTCAGAAATTTTGACTTGGAATAGATATGGTTGATTAGCTTGTTTGATGTTGGTACCAGCAAAAATTGATTGGACGGAAGTTGAGATCTACCGGAGTTCCATTAACTAGAAGCTGCGGAGTTAGAGCCAGAGACAGACCAACCTTAGCAGTCTCTCTTACAGCTTTCATATCTACTTCCCCAGTTATCGTAAAAAGGAATGCAGACCACTTCTGCTGGATTACCGCTGCAACCTGGCCTTGGGTGTTTACTCGAGCTTTCACCAATATTGCAGGACACACTGCATGCTGAGTACCAAGTGTGGCAGTAGTCTCATTTCTCAAGAACTGATGACTGAGCCCTGCTGCTATCGCAGTGTTTGTCAGGGGATTCACTGAGCTGTAACAGGTGGCACGCAACGTGTCACCATTGTCATTCCTGTGTCAATATATTATGATTCAGAATAAAGAAGTGTCTTACTACTTTTCAAAAGATGCAAAATTTACTTATCAGTAAGCTAACTATTGTTTTTGTTACTTATACAAGGGAATGTGAAGAGGAAAGGAATTACAATGTGAGGGAAGCAACTAGCCATGGACTATTGACGTTAAAGCCAGCATTGCACTTGGCGAGTTTCCCTGTTGCGCTATCAAAGGAAAAGTCTGCACCCATGGAGAGTAAACTGTTTCCCAGTACAGCTGAGAAATTTAGAAGGGGTTGTGCTGCCAAACTAATGCCTCCAGTAATCCCAGCACAGTCACTCAGGTATCTCACTTCTACCTGTTATCATTGTAATTCTTATAATCGTCAACAAAGTCTATGCAAATGCTATGCTTCAGAGCTGTAAATTTGTTTTTTGTTAAACCATCTAGTATCTGGTAGTTCATTTGAACTCTGACTAATTTGGATTCGAGCCAAGTTGGACTCCATATGGAGGGAAACTCTCCCTCCATATACACTGTAAAATTAAGAAATTTGTGTACTGCACTGTTCTGTAAATAAAGTTATAGGCAAGAAATGAGTGAAACATAGGAGTGAAGTTGGGATATCTCACTTGGTTGGATCTTTGATAAGGTATGAAGAAGTTAGCATTAGTGCTGAATCCAGGCACAAGCTGACTAACTGTTACATGAAGAATATTAGTAACTGAATTAACATGAAGGATATCAAGATGCTAGTACACTACCATTCCATACAATATATGTACCTTGGAAAAACCAAAAAGTTGACAAGGAAGAAATATTTAGTTTCGTTTCATCAGTACCTCGACAAGCTAGAAAATAACTCCAATCAAACCACCGGGAGTTGTAGTGAATTGGTGGTTGTTGAGAATGATCCCGGTACAGAATATCTAAGAAGTATATAGGCCATCGTTATTGGTGAAAGCATATATGTAAAACTGGTAAAATAATGTACGTAAAACACTTTGTAATACCTCTGGCCTTTTTACCGATGTCACAGTAGATACCGGGTTGGTTGCTCATTATGAATGGCCCTGTCTTTTCGCTTCCATTTTGCTTAATTCATTTCTTCAATTTAAAGGTAGGAGACTTAAGCAAGCATGTAAAGCAAAAAGAATAAGCCAAAGAGGAAGCTTCCAACTTATAGGTAGATGTTGGAAGGTAGGAAGTTTCAGAAGATGACCAGTTTTGAGTGTTTATTTGATGCCCCACATAACAAAGAATTTGAGATTATATGATTTAGAGCATACAAAATGGGAGTTTGATGTACAAGGTACGCTTTTCCCATTATATGTAAGTGAAATTATTCTTAATTCCCTTGTAGAGCGATTGGGCTAGCTGGTGTTCCAGAATTACTATTATCGTGGTACTGTGTTGCTAATCATTAATTCACAAAACTTGGATCTCTAGCTTGGGTTATTTGGTAATTTAAGCATGTAGAGTTCAGCTAGCCTGCCTCTCTTCTTCTGTCTGGTAACAGGCATGTTTTCTCTCCACATATATACTACACTTTTCAATCTTCTCCACTGATCAAACTGTTTCAAAAGTTTCTGATCTGAATCGTTCTATCGTCGCGTCGATCTTATATACAGTGGATATGATACAGCGAATCAGTGCTAGCTGCTCATTATAATCTGTTCATTACATCTGAAACCAAGCATTTAATTTACTATGTGGATTCTACCCGAAGCCTTAATTTAATTTTTTTTTCTCATTACAAATGAGATCACCGCTTAAAAGTTCACACATTCATCAACTAATTTATAGTATTTTTAATTATCCAATGAAATTTGAAATTCAGACCTCCTCACTTTTTAGATGAGGTAGTCTACGACGATTGAGACAAACACGCAGGTAGGAAGCCTTAGTTTAGTTATACAATAAAACTTTTATAAATTAATATTCGATAAATTAATAAACTCTCTAAATTAACAATTTTATCCGGTTCCGACTTGGGCCAGTTGTAAAAATTGTAAATTTCGATAAGATAATAAAATAATAATTTTTCGAAAAATTCCTATATAAATATATAGTCCCAATAAAATTATAAATTAATAATTGTTCAAAATTATAAATATACCTAAGACAATTTAGGAAAATATGATTCTAATGTTATTTATTTTTTCTTAAAATTTATATCTAATTGGAGCTCATCTCAAACTTTTTTTATTACATCCAAAAGTTCTAGTATTGTCTTTTTGAATTGCATTAAAAAGTTGAGTGCGACAACTGCAAGTTTTTTTGAGTGCATGTGGAATGATCTCTTTTGTACTCACACAATATCTTACATATTTGATTCGTTATTGTTGATTTTGTAACACCTTTTAGATGAAAAATCACAATGTTGAAGAAGCAACATGAGAACTAGAAGATATGATGATGCAAAAGTACCTAATCTCTTTCACCAGCCAAGTTTTGAGGGCGAAACTTATTTTAAGGGGAGGATGTGAGAATCCGGAAATTCAAATAAAATATATTTCAATTAAATTCATTTTATCATGAAAATTTTGTTTCATTCAACGATCGATAGATTTTACGAATAAGTATACGTGTATTTTATGCAAACTGACGTGCACACGTCCACTAACAACATATTGTAACGAACGTGGCATTATAAAAATTATGAGACATTAATCGTAATAATAATTTTATGATCACATTTTTTTTGCCTCATTGGTGCGGGTAAATTTTTTGATTTATGCATTAAATCAATGCATAACCATTAAAATTCAAGTAGTGGCTAAACAAATCAAGTTAAACACTAATTAAATTTAAATTTTCAGTATATCCCTAAATGGTAAAAAGAAACGAATTTTTTTTACCAATCTAAATAATTTTTTTAAAAAAACTAATACAATAGTCAAAAATGAATTGAAAGTTATATAAATATAACATTATAACCAAACTCTAGCCTCCACTTCAGTTTATTTTCTCCAACAAATATTTCACAAAAAAATCTGAAATTTCATTTAAGAATAATTATTGAAGATTTGGCTTTTTGTTCATTAAAGTTTTAAAAAGGTAACTCACTGCTCTTGTATTTTTGCATTTATTATCGTTTCTATTTTTACCATTGTGTAAAATATTTTTTTCAGTATCATTTTCATGTATAACACATGTGCATAGCATTTATAAATTATGAGTTATTGTTTTTTAAAATTTATTCAAAATAAAAATAAAAATTCAAGGACAATTGAAGAACACAATAACCTTAACTTTTTCAGATCGATTTTCCAGCAAGATGCTTAGTTATTTGTTCAAATTGATTTGATAAATTTGTTCCTACTATTAAGAATCAAGCATATCCTTGAGTGATTGTTAGTTATTCAAATTCGCTAACATGTTAAAGTAAATCCTATACAGACGTAGAAAGACTTATTTTTCATCATATACTGGTAAAGTATATCTGTGTGGGTAACTAAAGGCTAGTAAGATGTATTTGTCTAACATCCCGGGCCTAGGATCTATAGGGGACAAAACCCGAGACATTGGTAACTAAACCCTCGTAGATAAAAAATTTAAATTTATACATTGACTACGTATGCTATTATGATGAAGTCAAACGGTGGTTAGACTGACCAACTGATATACTATTTGATACGAAATTCTTAAGCATATGTGCACCAAACGGACATAGTTATAAGGCGCATATGAAATTATTTTTTATTATTTTAAGTAAAGGGTCAAATCTCTCGTTATCACTCGGGATCCTAAAATCTATTTTCCTCCAAGTTATTAAAAGGTGTTGACATTGTTTCCATCCAACCTTCTCGTAAACACTTAAACCCAAGAAATTATCCTTCTTTCAAAGCTCACCCAATACTTGATTATATACTTACGAGCGTAAAATTGCTTATGTTGCTATTATCAAATATTTTATAGGATATGACGAGAAGGCCAAGCTGTCTGATAAAGGAAATGAGAGAATGACATGATGAACGTTTTCTGATCGCCCTCGCATTCAGGGGAAGGGTGAAGCGTGAGGCGATTATTGAAATATTTAGATTGTAAGGCCTGTGTAGGCCCTGTTAAAATATTAATTTGGGTTAAATGTAATAAAGATTACTATTATTTTCTCTTATTTATTATTATGCATACTTGAATGACGTTATTTTTCGTTTTTCAATCATCAACGGCGTATGAAGTTCGATAAGAGATTTTTGGGATCGTCACAATTATATACAATAAATTTATCAATAATGAATTTTTGATGTAATTAAAATTCAACTTTATTACAGTAAAATCTCTATAAATTAATAAATATTAATTTATTGATTAATTAATACCTCTCTAAAATAATAAAATTCTCCGATCCCAACATTATTAATTTATAGAGGTTTTATTATAGTTTTTTTGTGAGTTCCATCGGACAAGGAAGGGTTCATTTAGATCTTTTACGTTTGATTTTTGGCTTTTATTCAAATTTTGTTTTATATGATTAAAATATAAAATTATTATTTTCCAAAGATACCATCTCATATCAATTAATTACAAAATACAAATCACAAATTTTCGAACACAAATTAAAATCGATTCATGTACATTTTCAACTTCTTTCTTCTTTTGTTGTTATTTGGATTAATGGTATCCATCAATTGTTTTTTTATTTAAAAGAAAGAAAAAAATAAATTGACTAGCGGTTGACCATTACTATTGAAATGGTTCTCCACTCTTCCCTCCCAACTTCTCATTCTCATTCCTGTACAATCAATTGTTATTATGACTAAAGCCTTTTACTTGTGGCGCTTAAACCAAGTTGGAGCTCCATCTCTCAAACACCATACTATATATACCTCAAGTAATTATATCTACCTATCTATATAAGTATCCCACTTTTCCCAAAACCATTTGCTGGTGGCGAGTCCGGCGACTGCCTTAACCTTACATGTAAATATACATACATATGTATAATAATAATAATAATAATAATAATAATAATAATAATAATAATAATATGTAAACAAATTTATATGTATATGTATATAAACTAATCTATATATATAATCTAGTGATGTGGTAGATATTTAGCAATTACCATATGAACGTATATTAAATCCTACATTTTCATATCAACGCAAATTTTCTTTATTTAATTTTTTGGTTGAGTAGAAGATAAAAGGAGGTAGAAAGAAATTAACAAAAATGAAAGGTTTTAACCTTATATTGTTTTGTGCATCTGTTTTCGGATTAGTGGTTTCTAGTAGTTGTGCGGCGGCCGATGAAAAAACGGAGGAAAATATCGCGAGAACGGACCAGGAGGTGTGGGGGAAGAGATCTGTGCATGCTAAAAAAGTCGCCCACGAGGCGTACAACCCCCATCCTGAGGATGTCACAAAACAATTTAACCGCCGCCTCCAAAGGTAAATTTTATTTTTATTTTTTTTATCAATTCGTGCCTTTTTTAAATTTTTTTTATTATTATTAACAAATTACATTACAAAAATCTGAGGTTGTGGGGTTCATTTTGTTTTTCGCTAAATACATCTATATCTTTTTTGCTATTAAAGTTTGAAATTTTGGAATGCAACCGTAAATTTATCAATTTATCCATTTGTTTGACTCAATTTAATTCAGTTAATATTTGTTTGATCTGACTTATTTATTTAAACGACTGATTTCAATTAAATAGACTTGGTTTAGTTCAATTTTACTCTACTCAATTACTTAAACATAGTATTGTTAATACTAAGCATACAAATTTTACATTTGTTATGATCAATTTGTTGAACTAAATTCGCCCAAATTGGTAGACAAATTGGACAAAAGTTTTCTTACTCGACGGGTTTACGACAAATTCAACGGAAAATATAATTAATGCTACATATTTAAGGGACTCGCGAGAGAGAGAGAGTGCCATTCAAACTTTTCTTTTGAAAGTAATATAATTTTTTTAACCTTTCATTTTATCAAAAGAGTTATATATGTATTATGTCTGCATATAATACACAGATATTATTGCATGGGGGCTATTCAACTTATATATGTTGTTTATGGTGGAATGTTTTGTAGTACTTCAGACCCCAATACAGTGGGGTTAAGGACCGACGATATTGCAAAAAATGACGAGGTGGTGTGGGGGAAGCGTTCTGCGGAGGCGAAGAAACACGCCCTGGAGGCATACAACCCTAATCCTGCCAATGTTACCAATCAAATCAACATGCGCGTTCAGAAGTAAGTTTGTTTAATTTGTCCCATTTATTCCATCTTCATGTAATTAGTTACAATCGACAATTTCACTTTGTTGTTTTTCTTTTAATAATATGCGTACGTAATATATATAAATAAGAGAAAAAAAATAAGTGACTATTTTATCTCTAGTCACTTATTTATATTTATTATGAAATTCATCATCTCTTTTCAACTTTTTATATCAAGTTAATTTTTGTGAGTCACTTACGTCTTATATATAAAATTATATTTCATGCGTTGTATGCGAGCATGCAGATCGGTGGAATCAAATACCAAAAATAAGACAAGAAGAGGCTTACAAGAAAAGTACAATGGCCCGTGTGTGGCTAGCAACCCCATCGACCAATGCTATAGATGCGACCATAACTGGGAGAAAAACCGGATGAAGCTGGCCGACTGTGGCCTTGGCTTTGGCCGCGATACCACCGGTGGCAAAGGCGGCAGAATCTACGTTGTCACCGATCCATCCGACAAGGACATGATCAATCCTAAGCCGGGCACCTTACGCCACGCAGTTATCCAAACGGAGCCTCTATGGATCATATTTAAGGGAGACATGGTGATCAAATTGGCCGAAGAGCTTATCATGGCAGGTAACAAGACAATTGATGGACGAGGAGCTGAAGTTCACATCGCTAATGGAGCCGGTTTAACCCTGCAATTTGTCCAGAATATCATCATTCATAATATTCATGTTCATGATATTAAGGCAGCTAACGGTGGACTAATTAGAAGTTCAGTAGATCACTATGGTTTTCGCACAAAAAGCGATGGCGATGGTATCACAGTTTTTGGATCTACTAACATTTGGATTGATCATATTTCTATGTTCAATGCCGTGGACGGTTTAATTGACGTTGTCGAGTCTTCCACGGCCGTTACCATCTCCAACTGCCAGTTTACAAGACATAATGAGGTAGGTACGAACGCCCCTTTCTTTTAAAACTCGTACGCGTGTGCCCATTAGACTAATATATATTATGATTGCAAACTACTCCGTGTGTATATATATATATATATAGGTGTTATTATTTGGAGCAAGTGATAGCTACACAGATGACAAGATAATGCAAGTGACAGTGGCATTCAACCATTTTGGGAAAGAATTGACACAGAGGATGCCAAGAGTTCGATATGGTTTCGTGCATGTAGTGAACAACGATTACACTCAGTGGGGCATGTACGCCATTGGCGGCAGCTCAAATCCCACCATCCTAAGTCAGGGTAATCGCTTCGTTGCTCCCGATGATATCAATTGCAAAGAGGTGACAAAAAGGGATTATGCAGAAAAGAGTGAATGGAAAAATTGGGTATGGAAATCACAAGGGGATCTAATGATGAATGGAGCATTCTTCGTAGAATCTGGAGATCCCAATTATAAGTTCTCGCATACAGATCAGATCCATGCCAAGCCTGGCGATACCGTCGACAAGCTCACACAATTCTCCGGTGCTCTTTTATGCGTACCTAATTCACCTTGTTAGAATGAATTCTTTTCTGCTGCTTTTCATTCTATCAAACATTCTTGAAAGAGGAACACAAAAATATAATCCCTTTTACCTCAAATTTTTAGAGGTTGGTACTAGAGTGATACAAGAAAAGAGATCATAGTGAGAGAGAGTTGCATTCATTGGCAACCTGTTTTAATTTAGCACTTACTAATGTGTATATATAGAATATATAGAGCAGTTTCACTGAACAATTCTTGTGAGAGATACATTTCTATTTTTTAAATCAAAATGAAATCATAACCACTGTTCTAAACTTACATATACCAAACTATCAGTTTGGGAATTAGCATATGTGTACTGTAAACTACAAATTTCAGAAGTTAATATTCAAAACGCAGACCGGTATCTACTTCTGAAAAGCCAAATTGAAATTAACATAATTCATGCAACTGAATTTGAAACAGCTGTAACTGTAAGTGAAAGGGAAAGCAGAAACAAGGTGCCATATAATATAGTGATTGAAGAATTCAAAAGATAAAACTATACGCAGCTCTTCTCCAGCAATTAAGTCATGACAGAAACCCTTCCAGGTAATTCATTGTTCATGAAAATTTAATTTGTCACACTACCAACGTCCAAGTCTCGGTTCCTCGACTCGATAACATACCTATCGAAGAGCTTCAATCTTCAATTTCTTCGTCGGCAATGTTTCGATATCATTCATGACTAGCTTATCATCAATCTCAATCTTGATTGTCAGAATCTTCCGACCGGCATTGGAAGCCTCATTTGCCATCGAAACTGCAACGGATCCAGTAGATTTTGGCAACAATGCAGGGCTGATCATTGAACTCTATATCAACATATATTAATTAGCATTCGAGTAATTTTGTTTCATGTTGAGATCATCGTATCGTTTCCTAAGAAATTTTCGTGTGAAAAAATAACATGGCGCACCAGTATTTGTACAATTTAGCAATATCGATTCTTTCATTTTAATAATTGAAAAATTATTAAATTTAACTCATTAAAATTATATCAAATTTTAACTATTAAGATGAATATGTTTTAAATTATTAAATTAAATAAAAATTTGTGTACTCTCTTATTTTTTAATATTTTATTTATTTGTACGGTTGAAATTATTTAGAATAATTTATATTTAAAGTATAAGACGTATTGAGGAAAATTGTGAAAATTGTGTAATTGGCGGAGCCAGATCCTCCAAAATGATAGATACGGTGTCGACAAGTGCAAATATATTAATACGCTGTTTATAAAGGTCCACTCGGCAGTGACTTATTACTTACTCCAACAAAAGATTTTTCATAATTGTTATAGAAAAAAAGGACAATAAATTAATTTGAAAATTAGTGAAAATATTTAAAAAGTAAAGTAATTGAATTAAAGTGATACAACATAAAATAGATATTGCAAAATAATTTGAATAAATTAAAAGATGAAATTTTCTAAAACCCAAAATAAATTAAAAGAGTATATTACTCAAAAGAAAATATATATGCAAGAAAAAAAGGGGGTAAATACTAGAAGTAGAAGTATATATACTATTTGACATCAGATTTGGGACAAACTTTGTAAAACCCAGAGTGAGAAGCAGCAGCATAGGAGTAAGTAGAAAACTAGAAACTCAATTTCAAAGGTTTGGAGAAGAAATAATGAAGACGAAAAGCCAAAGCAGTAGTAATAGTAGCAGCAGAGGGAAAGAGAAAGCACAAGTAGAAGTAGAAGAGAAAAACAATAATAATAATCTGAGATCGAAGAAGAAGAAGAAGGAGGGGGTGATGTTGATAGAAGGCTACCAAATCGAGGGTTTATCTATCGCCGGCCACGAAACGTGCGTTATTCTTCCAACCCTCAATCTATCATTCGATATCGGCAGGTGCCCTCAACGCGCTATTTCTCAGCAGTTCCTCTTTATCTCCCATGGTCACATGGATCACATTGTACTAACTCTTCCTCCATTTCTCGAAGCATTGAATTTTCTGTTGTGTTCAATTGCCCTGTACTTCATAAATTTTTTGTGTTAATTGTTTTTTGTGATTTTTTGTTGCTAGAGTTTGAAATGAATTGAAATTGCTTTAATTTAATGTTTCTTTGTTACATGATATGTTTCCTAGTTACACGATGAAACTTCATACCCTTGAATCTCCTGTTTTCCATAAGCTCCTAATTTATCTCATTGTCTGTAAAATCTCTTGTAAGCCCCAACACCCTAAACACTTGCTTGTCAGAAATTTGGATCATGCAGGAGTATCATAGTAGTGATACCTGTATCTAGAAATCTTCAGATAAGCTTAGAGGATCCTAAGCCTTGATTTTCATAACACAACTTAAAAGAGGGAAAGAAGTACAAATAACTTTTCTTCACCAAATATGATAGATCTTTCTTCGTTTGATTTGTGGGTTGCAAATCCTTGCAAAACTGCTGCTTTTAGTACCTAGTGAGAGAGTCTTTCTTGTTTCATAATTATTGATTTAACAGGGAGGGCTTCCTATGTATGTTGCAACTCGTGGCTTATACAGAATGAAGCCCCCGACAATTATTGTACCAATGATTATCAAAGAAAGTGTTGAAAAGCTATTTGAGGCGCATAGATCAATGGACCATTCAGAGCTGGATCATACTCTGATCGGGTTGGATGTTGGTAATATTTCCGTTTATAATTATCTTATTTTGGTCTAAGATTTCAAAACTCTTGCATATTGAGGTGTAAGTTCTAGCGTCAGTTCATACTCCGTACATCTGCAGGAGAAGAGTTTTACTTAAGAAAGGACTTGAAAGTAAAAGCATTTCAGACTTACCATGTCATCCCAAGCCAGGTTGTCCTCTTGCATATCTATCTTTAATTCTTCATCCACGTATTCAGTTTATTTTTTTTACCTTTATTAAAAATGAATGAAAAGAAACAAGATTCATTGTGCCTTCTGAGGTATTAACAACTTTGCATGTGACATATCGCAGGGTTATATTATTTATTCTGTAAAGGAGAAACTTAAGAAAGAATACATTGGTCTCCCAGGAGATGAAATTAAGAGATTGAAGTCAACGGGTGTTGAGGTTTGTCTTGAGAGCTATCTAATCTATTATCACTTGAATTTGTGTTGTGAAGTGTCAGGGTTTGTAACGCTGTGATGTATGTGCAAACTTTACCTACAATTTTCATTATCACCGATGAGAAGTCTATAGGAAGTGTTTGAGTGATGCAAGAATCTCTCTCATATGATTTGCCAGGTATCGAATCTCAATGAAGGCTAATTTGATTTAGCTGCTGTGTCATCTTGTAGCTATCATGGCTTCATTTAGGCATTTACGTATAAAGTTTGAGGTTTGGTTGTATAACCCCTCCATGCATTATTATATTATTACGTTGTTTAAAAGAAACAAATTAAAAACAATTTAATAATGAGTTGAATGATACTAATGGGCATCACAGTACATCCTTGTCCCTTTTTTTGGGTCGGGGATGGTGGGGGTGTGGGAATGGGGGCGGAATGAAGGATGAGTGGGTTAGGTTGGGGATGGGATGGTGTATGGTGGTTGGTTGTTTCAGAATTTATTTTGCAATAACTAGACTAGATGAATCAATCCATAGGGTTATAACTCCTTAATTTTTCGTGTTGCCCCCAAGTACCCGTGTCTAACTCTCGATGAGTCCGTATGCATGAGACAGTTCATTTTCAGTAAGTTGGAAATATTGAGTCATAACTGTGTCAAATACTACAAAGTACCCATATTTGACCATACACTTCATTTGAGTCCATGTAACTTAGAGGTACATTATGATGGATTTGGCGCATTTATGTATAGAATTTCTTTTTGACCATTTTTCTAGTATTTAGAATCTAACTCTGTTGGTATTGTATTTTGCTAGGTCACACATACTATAACAGCACCTGAAATAGCTTTTACTGGTGACACTATGTCAGACTTCATCATTGATAATTCTAATACTGATGTTTTGAGGGCAAAGCTTCTCATTATGGAGGTAAATATAAGCTGTAAAGTTTTTTTTAATTTATTTTTTGGTCTTCTCCTTAAGGTTACACTTTCGGAAATTTTGACTAGATGTTTGGTATAATTCACGGGGTGTTTAACTTGACAAGTACTAGAGTGCTGTCTCAAACCTTTTCTTGTATCGTATGCTTACCTCTCAAGTAGAAGCTAAATATATAATACTCCGTAGTTAACATGTTTGTACCTTATACTCGCAAAACTGTTGCTTCACACAATCTTCTTGTTCTGTATCATGCAGAGCACATATGTTGAAAATTCAATAGCCGTAGAAAATGCAAGAGATTATGGGCACATTCATTTGTCTGAGGTTCATCTCGGTCACTTAATTGTATCTTTGTATTCATACTGCAACCTTATGCTCGCCACTTACATTCATGTTGTTTTATAAATTCTACCAGATAATTAACTATGCTGATAGATTTCAAAACAAAGCAATTCTTTTGATCCATTTTTCGGCTCGCTATCAATTAGATGTAAGTTTCACTTATCTTGTTTTTTCTTATTTGCAATTGTATTAGTGGCTTTATACAAGAAACATGGCTTACAAGGATTCCTTTTCTCCTATAGGAGGATTTAATTTTTTCTGGTTAATCGACGTGGTTTAAGTTTTTCATGAAATAGAGATAGTTTACATATTTTAGGACAGGTAGTTATACTGTAAGAAATGTATGCTGCCCTGAGACAATTGTGGTGAAGAATGCAACACAGCGCTGTAGTATATTCTTTTGTTTTGTGTAATTATTGAGCTAGTTTCTGCAATAACACTTAATGCTGACCATTGAAGTTACCATTTGTTTGCCGCACTTGGATATAGACATCCTTGGCCTAATGCAACATCAGAAGTTGCTTCTGTTGAAGGCATAAGATCAATGGCGCTGTTGATGTTGATAATGATTAAATTCTTCCTACACTTAACAGGTTATTAAAGATGCCGTCTCTGCACTGCCACCTCCTTTGGCTGGCCGAGTATTTGCACTAACAGAAGGGTTCTGATGGAAAGCTGGAATGTTGATTATTTTCTTTTCTTTTTATATTTATTCAAATGTGATTCTTGTTTCCAAGAAATTATGTAATCACCATTCGTTGTTGTTACTTACTGTATGTGTTTAACCAAATAGGCACAGTTTTGTGGGAGGTGAACACTGCAGTTAGACTTGCTAGAAGGATCAGTAGAGAATAGCAGTAGTTAGGAAAATGAATGTATCCCTACTAAACTGTATTGTTGTTTATGGAATTCAAAATCCAATAAAGAAATCCATGTTTGCATTTGAAATTAGCTCATTGTATTTGTATTAAAAGCAGAAATAAACATAAATATATGCTTTTAATAGTTATTTATACCATATTTTACTTCATTTTATTTATGGAAACATGATTGAATATTTCAAGCTGCCCAAGTGCCCAAGGATCTTTAGACAACATTAATTGAGGTATCAATATAAGATCATCATTATCAATATATCATCTCATTGATCGGTCAAATGAAAATTAATTTTGTATACTACATATATTATTACTAAAATATTAAAATTATTTTCATTCTAATCACGTTTAAAATATCAAATATTTCTGTATTCTAAATATCGACAAGGATCCGTATTTGTTTAGATTCATTTGCATTCAGATCCTTGACATTGTTCATGTTGCTTATACCCTTAAATGCAGGCACTCTTTTATAAAGATGCATAAAGCCCGTATTTAGCCCACTTTTATCCACAAGACCGCCCAATCGACGAGGAAAACTGTATTTTGACACACAGGCACATTACACGCACGCAAGGGGGGAAGAGAGAGAGAAATTAATTCATCTTGACCGAAACGATTTAAGACTGATTACTTTCAATCTAAAAACCCCAAGTTACAAACAAAATGAAAAAATCTTGGATAATCAGCACACTAAATCAAAGTAAAATTATAACAAAAAGAAACCTAATGATGGTAATAGTAGTGTCCTTCAGTTTTTCATGGTTCACTTTGAACAGCTCTGACAAATAATTCCTCTTACATCTTTCCGCTATATCAATGACTCAGCTATTCGAAACCAAAATTGCTACTTTAAAGTCCGCACGCCATTTGTCTGCTTCAGAAACAGTTGCGACCTATTCTGACAATAACAACCTCTAGCTTGAGTTTAAATCCACCGGGTTGAATTGAGTCCTTCCTCTTATCCTGAAAAACATGGGAAGTTTGTCAGCTACTAAGTTTTAGTGATGAAAAATGCTAAAATAAAGTAAACTTTTCAGCAACTAAGAGCTGTAAATACAAAACGCATGATTTAACGCCACTCTCTGCAATTCATAACACATTTAGAAAATCCATAATCAAGGATGGGATTTTTTTACTAGTCAAATAATGCTTGTCGGGTGTTTCAGGCTTGCATAAAGGACCTTTCTGCAACATCTAAAATAAAGGAATTTGATGAACCGTCTGGGGATAACACCCAAGTCTTTTTAGCTTTTTCTTTTTTCTTTTTGCCTAAATGGTTGAATGTGGTTAAAATTGGATTTATTACCCATCTTACACTCTTACCCAAACATCATATGAACAGATTGAGTATATACAAGTACAGAAAGAGCCCTATACAGTTAATTCACATAATTTTTTTATTTGGTTCCACCAATTCCCCATCTCCCCGCCGAGGAAAGAAAACAAGGAACAAAAGGAAAAAGAAAGAACTAAATAACATCTTCTGTACATTCGGTTTTTAAAATATCATCTTTGATTTATCACAAGTAATGGGAGCAACAGGATATCATCTACAGCTATAGTTTTAGCACTCCCCCTTACGCACCCCAACCTTCACCCACTCTCGACCCTTAACAAAACCTCAAATTTAGAACTTTAAGGTCTTCTTGAAGGCTAATGAACGTAATGGCTTAGAAACAGCAGAACAACTATAGCTGCTGTAAGTTGTTACAACTTACAACCATGATACAACTAAGCCACATAATCAGTATCCCAGGTGGGAACCTCACAGGTATTAGTGCCATGATCTGAAGTAACTATATACCTTGCAGGTACCGTGCAAGAAATGTGATTCATGACTATACTAAATGAAGTAATTATACACCTCTCTTCAACCTCAAACAACCCCTTCTCCCCCCTCACCAAAAAAAGAAAATGGAACATTGGATTTCTTCTAAAACATTGGAATGTAACTAATTACATGCCTGTGTTTAAGTTTTCAATAATAAATTAAAAACCAATCATAGAAAAAATCTTCCAAACTCTCCATTATCCATATAAAATCAAAAGCTCATATATTTACAAAAAGCAGTTCTTTTAAAACATTGGAATGCAACAAATTTGATATTGTTCTATGCAGGTACTCACTTTATAACACCATTTAAATCATTTTCAGGTGTATGCAAATTGAATTAAAAGACTGATGTAAAACTAAGAGAATACCCTTGTGAGATAAGAGTTCAGAAGCATACCTTTGACATCTGCTTCTAAAATTTCGGCCAAGTTTGCAACAGTACAACAGAGTCTTGCTTCGGTGGATAGAGAATTGGTGACTACCTCAAGAGATTTCAGCTCTTCATGAAACTTCGAATGTAGAACCAATGAAGAAAAATGTTCATCAATTAACCACCCAAAACACTTCACAACATTTTCAAGAGTCGGAACCCATCCACAAGATTTCAGCCCCAGCAAAGATGAAGCTTTAGAACAAGGATATGCCGGAGGAAACTTCTCGTACTTCCTCAACCACTTCCCCAGATACTTAACCAAAGCCATCATCTCCGAACCTTTTAACTTGCTGATACAAGATGACAGTAACACTTCATCAAGATCCTTCAACGCAAGCAAGTAATGCAAACACAATTCAGAAGCTGAAAACCCATCATATGCTATCATAAGCAAAATCGATGCCTCTTTCGCCAAGCTACAAACTTCCCCCGTAAGGCTTTTATCAGTTGCCATTTCAATAGCGGATAAGGCTTCACTTTCCCATTCCTTCCTCAAACTAACCATACTACTATAAGCATCTTTAGACGGCAAGAGAAAATACTTCAAAATGCTGAGAATATCAGATGACTGAAGGTTCCCAACATGCTTTATGCATAAACAAACCAAATCTGACCTCTGCTTCTGAATCAAATTAGAAACCAAGTCCGAAAAGCATGAATGTTGAATCAGCCCATTAACTATTAGGGTTTCTAATGACTCCCAAAGCTCCAAAACAATGCAAGCCTCCACAATCATACCTGAAACCTCCCGACCCATCAAAAACCCTAGCTTTTCTATCAATTTATCGGTGTAGCCCGCGTCTGATGGATCAATATCAGCTGAAATCCCAAATTTTTCACAATTTTGCTCCAAGTAAGAGTTCAGCATCTGGAAAAATTCGTCTTTAGCGAAAGAACTAGGTTTTTTGAGCTTCCGGTTCAGCTTTTTCAGGAATTTCTTCCTCAAATCAATAATAGCAGCATCAGTTTCTGAAATTTGCCAACCATCGACGCGCCTGACGAGTGAAGCATCATTCGAATCTTCAAATTGGGGTTTTAATTTGAGGAGAACAGGGTCTGGATTAAGTACGATAGGGTAGTCTGATTCAGAGGCCAAGTGGTTAGTAGTGGCCGAAGCCTTTGAAATGACTTCCAGCAAAGACATTGACAAAGATGATCTTCAGAAAGAAAACAGGAAATTGGCGGCGGCTGAGAAGAAGAGGTATTTGAAGCCCTAAAGTGATGAATTTGGCGCCTGCGGACGGCGTGAAACAAGTCTGCTGAAGCAGAATGTAGCAAACTGAACAGATAGACGAGTTAAAATTAATTAATTTTTTTAGGAGGGAAATATTTATGAGAAAATGGGACATGATCCTTATTTACGCTTATTATAAATTTTATTTTAAATAGAATATATATATATATATATATATATATATATATACAGCTTTTTAATTTTTTTTAAAAGTTAAAATATACAGAGTAGTGGTTTGTTATTGTTAAATTTTTTACATAAACAGTTAGTTATCTTTTTAAGTTAACAATATGATTATTTGTGGTTCGTTTATATTTTTAGTTGTTAACATCCGTATATTCTTTGGTCAAAATTATTCATAGTTTCTATTAAAAGGAAAATTAAACATATTATACTGGACTAGACTTGATATTCGATAAATTTTTTTATTAATTTTTGAATTTTGTACTCAATTCAATTTGATATTCAACAAAATATTTAGTACTTAGAAATGTGGTCGATAAGTGATCGAAAAATGAAATGTTCAAGTAGTTTATGAGCTACTAACGAGTCGAGTTTAAACACAACAACAAATATTTGTTAAATATTTGGTCCGACTTGAACTCAAAAACAAACTTAACAAGACGAGTTCGATTATTCATTACTCGATTTGACTCGACTCACTTAGGTAGCAAGACAAAATTAGCAATATTTGTTATTTTGGAAATTCGCCCAAATCAAAAAAATCATCTTGCATTTACAACTGATCCTGCTATAATGAGAACCATAAATTTTGTCTTCGACAATGAAAGAAAAAATTTCCTTCGAAGAAAAAAATTCCTATAATTTTCAGATCCAAAGTATTTCAAGGGCAGGAGGAGTTATATTAGATCCAAGTTTGAGGTTCTCATTGGCATCGTTTTCATATAAGATCACTAAATTGGTGAAGTGCTGAAACTTCACGGTAAAACAGATTTATCTATCATCTATCCAGTTATGTCGATAACGATGTTAATATTTTAAAATACTTGAACTTCCTCTTTTCTAAAATTAAATGCAATTAATTACAATATATTAAACTAATAAACTTTAATATTAATGTTAATTTAATTGATACAATTCATAACATAATTTACATTATAAAACCTTCATTAACTGCATTAATTTTGAAATTTAATATACCATCATTTGACTAAAAAAAATCAAAATGCATTCCTAACTTTAGAACGAATAATAGTAATATTTATTCAATTGACTACAACACGTGTTAACTTGAACATTAGAAAGCAATTGGAGTTGGTTTATATTTGCCCCATAAGTATAGTTACCTCACGCATCAAATAAAT
This sequence comes from Centella asiatica, assembly GCA_014636745.2. Lineage (NCBI taxonomy): Eukaryota > Viridiplantae > Streptophyta > Magnoliopsida > Apiales > Apiaceae > Centella > Centella asiatica. Next base: position 15,948,476 of record CM025785.1, read on the forward strand.
CGGTTCAAGTGTTCAACCAGCAAAATTTAGCAATCGCAGTACAAGACTTCAAATTTATTGCACTATGCTATAAACGGCCAAAACTGACCGACTCATCGTCATCACATGGCCTCAGCATGGGTATACAATAATGGACTCATAGTCACGAAGACTTCCCTTTGCTAATCATCTGTTGTTTCAAACACAAAATGGGAATGGGGTTCTTAGGAGAGGGGAAAAAGGGAACCTAGTATATCTCCCTTTGAATAAAAATCATCATCTCGCAGTCCAAATAAGACCTTGCCGGAGTGCCTAAAGAAGCTCGTCGCCCATCGGCTTCTTGTTCAACAAGTTGCCGGTACCCACTATCAGAGTGGATCTTCAAGTGGAAGCTGGAAGTTTCCAATCTTTTTGTACCGGACCAACATCATATATAACTTCTCTATGACAAGACCACACAAGCTTTATTGCCTCAGGAGTCCCAATTCCTGCCCCTCTAGGATCTCCAGCTGGCCCAAACCTGCAGTAGATAATTATTTTGAAATATTACAAATATAAATCAAATTACTTCATGAACAGAGTGCAAAATTAGTATTTTCAACCTACCAGTGATTTTGTGGGGCCCCTGTTGTTCTTGCTCTGAGTCCAGCATAAGTAGTTCCATTAACTGTATTCCCGATAACATCCTGCTCATTGAGCTTACATGATAAGTCCAAACAACGTAATAGTAATACAACCATTTTCTGGTGTGATTTTGAGCAGTTAACAGATGAAACAATTACGCGAGTGCTATCGATTAAGAAAAATGTCCTTGTAACATTCTTGCAACAGTTTCTCCGTATTAACCTTGGAGATGTCAAATTCCAGTTACTAATAATGAGTCTTAAAATGAATAAGTCGATTTTGTTTTACTTGGAGAGTCTATGCAAGCTATCTATCTGTTATAATATATTAATTCACAAGAACATAACATGTTTACGAGAACTCTTTAACATTCCTTTTTTAATTGGATTCTTTAGTGTCCTTTGCAACCATAATTACAATAAGGACTCCACCCTTTATGTCTAAGTTTTTTTAATTACATTGAAAATAATTATTTCAACAAATAATAACCAAAAACTACTTCCAAATTTTGCAAAATAAATATTATATATAATAATTATTATTTAATCAATTTACAAATAGAATAATCATGCAACCTAGTAGAAATAATCCATAAGGAAAAATTACAATCAAATTAAATATAATCTTAATCACTAGTTAAACTTATTTAATTAAAATAATTATAACAAAATTAATAATACAACAATATATCGAAAACCATAAAATCTATTACTATTACTATATATTAAATATTAATTCACAAGAAGAGAACAAATTCAATAGGACTCTTTAATGTTCCCCTCTCAACTAGACTCTTTAATATTCTTTTCCCAACCCTAATTATAAATAATAATAATAACAAAAATTGAAAAACAAATCATGCGATTGAGTTGAAATCATCTATAATGAATTAATTACAATCAAATCAATTATAATCTTAATCACTAGCTAATCATATTTAATTAAAATGATTATAACTAAATCCATTCTTATAGATTATTACAAAAGTTGAAATGATTTTAAAAAGTATAAAAACGACTTAGTAAAATAGTTGTTGGGTTAACTCTTTAAGTTACCGTTCCAAATTAAAATATATTTTTAACTCTTGTGAAAACTTTATTGAGTTTATTTAAAATATTGAGTTTGTTACACTTCTCATCAAAGACGACCTTGAAAAAGTTAAGAATTGAATCAATTTATAATTTTGAAGTTCATACATGACGACCAATTAAAACAAAACTTTTCATATTATATTATACAAGTACGTAATACTATTATTACATTTTAATATATTATGGATATAATAAGTTTCTTAAATAATTTGTAAAATTTTAATAACTTTTAAATTATTTAATATTTACTAAATTGTAGCACAATTACTAAATTAATAATATTAGAACACACATTTAAATATTCACCCGTGTTGTGCACGGGTTTGTAAACTAGTTGGTCATGAATCAAACAACAATTTTACCAGATCAAATTGGCCCTAACAGAAAGCATTGCCTACTGGTCTTGGTGCAGCTTCATAAATCCAAGTACAAGCAGCTAAAAAGAACAAAAGTTTTTTTAACATTTTCCTTATGCATGTAGATGGTAATAATTTTGAATAGATAGAAGCCTTTACTAAAACCCAAAATCCATTTACCTAGCACATCATGTCAATAGAATTCCTAACCTAACCTTTTCTCCTGCTTCCATACATGTCACCTAGTTTCCTCTATATTAAGCTATACTGTTAACCATATACCTAAATTGATATCAGGATGTGCCTTGCCCATGTGTCAACTTTAATGTTGAATTAGAACTGGCTGATTTAGTATTCTGGTGCTGATTGACCAGGATCCAACCCACCTAGTCACTTACAATACATAAATAGTAAGTTTTGTTTTGGATTATTCAATTGTGCTCACTAGCATACAATATGATTCAGATAAAAAACCATATCAGGGCTTGAGAAAATTCAAAGCCATTCATACAACAAAATGGTATTCTAGACCTACGAAAGTTGGTAGAAGTGTAGCAAATTGATGGTTTTGGTTGATTAAACTTCACAGTTGGCTAGTATGCTAGATGGCTAGTTAATGGGGCTTCTTATACCTGACTGGTATACCATGTAAATAAAATTAAGAAAAACCTTTACAACAGGGGTTCAGCCACATAATTCTTCAGAAGAGCTACAGACAGGTAGTTAAGCTAAAAATTAATATTAAGTTCATTAGTATCATTATAATGGTGACTAGGGTGGGAGATAGTATGCAATACATTAACATTTCAAAGGCAGATAGACATAACGGTTCACCAAGTCTTGCCTGAAGAAATAGCAGATCATTTGAAACAACGGCAGCTGTTAAGTGTGCATGCATCCTTTCCAGGGCATCCAATACCATTGAGAGCTGATTTTCTTTGTATTCTGTTACAATCTGAAGCAAAAACTTTTTTAATAAGTCACCATGGAAAGATTAATTGACCCCTTCTCTCCATCAGTGGCCCCAAAGAAAACAACAAAATAAACGCAAAAGTTGATGGAGCTAGTATGCACCCAAAAAGGCAAGTGGATTATCATGTACACTTGTATAGGTCAGGCAAATTAGACTAGGAATGCTAAAACAGATTAGGTTGAGTTTTTTAATAACCTGAAATGGCCCAAATATTTCTCTGGTCACAAGCTCATAATTGTCGTCCTTCAGTATTTCTTCGAGTGGAACAAATACTGCAGTTGGTTTTATTGCACCATATACTGAAGGAATAGAATGGTTTTCTAAAGGTTCACCTCCAAAGAGTAGCTTTGATCCTGGTATCTTAAGTAAATTACCCGTGTGTTCCAGCATTGCTCCAGTTGTAAACTGCAAGAACACAGGAAAAACTTAATTTCATAGGTTAACACTATACATCCAAACCAAGTCCACAAATTCACCAAGAAGGCACAATGATTATGAGTTGCGGAACAGTTTCTAGCAAAGTACAGGCATGACTCGTGCAGAATCTCGTGGACAATTGATACAAACTTTGAAATACTTGAACGCTTATTCAACATTGACTCACATCAGCATCTTAAGACAAATTAAGTGATTAATAAGACCCCATCTTAGTACCCCCTTCCCCCCACCCCACCCAATCCAAAGCCTTATGAGCAAAAAGAAAACTTTTTTCTGTCTAGGCTTCCTTGAAATCTTGGGTTACTAACCACGCAACAATAAACTGAAATATAGATTCATCGATGAGCATCAGACAGTATCTGATATAGGGTTAAATTGGAGCATTATCCAAAGGAATTCAAAAAGGAATCAAACAAAAACAGATCCAGAATGAAAACAGTATGTCGTGACATAACTCCTTCCATCCCACATAATTTCCAACCTTAGACATATTATGCATATTAAGTGAACTATTGACTTTAATAATTATTATAAATATAAATCTAATTTTGTAATAATGATCAAGGGTCCAATAATATTTTACGTATTAATAGCGTCTGACAATCAAACGTAACTTGGTGATTTACCTACTAAGATTTTTGAAATGTTGCAAATAAGTGGACATGAGACATCTCAAAAACAAAAATGTTCAAATATTGTGGGAATGAGGGGGGCACAATCTACTTGCTGAAAGTATAGTCATTAGAGAATGATTACTTTCTTACAAAGTATTGCACATGCGACCACCATCACAGAGTTACATTATCTAAAAGGTATATTTGCACATGAAGCAGATTCAACTGGATGATAAATCTTTGAATTCAAGTGTAGTATTTCAAATTTGGCCAACGTCAATTGTTGCAACTCCATGTTAGATTTATTTCACTGATCACTTCAACTCTAATCTTGACAATACAAAATAATGTATTTCATGTCAAAATTTCAAGAAGTACTCAGATGTTAATAATGTCTATTTAATCAGCTCCCATATCTTGGTCAAGGCTAGTCAACAGATGTTTCCCTCTTTCTTGTGCTTGCCATAGCCTGGGATACCAAAACTTGCCACATAAAAAAATATCTGTCATATAGTGAAACGAGACAGACTTACCGTGAGGACTGGACCAATAGTCAAATCTTCAAGCTTTCTGCGGGCAGCAAGATTCCTCAGTTGATCAACAAGTGAAGTTCTACTCCAGTTCTACATAAATAATATAAACAATTATCATGAGAAAAGGATACAATCCCAAGTTTTGCAAATGAAAATGATACATAAAAAACTATAGAAAAGATACCCTAGATTGATACGATATTAACAGTTTCAAAGACCCAAAGCATCTTTTGTGCACTGAGTTCTTTCAATGTCTGGCCATCCACCATAAAATATTAATAGAAGTATAGCCGTTTAATGATGATGATAACAATATATGCACATGTATATGTGTGAGACTGAGTAGCTTGTAAATAGATGTTTTGGATACATGGCTGATAGACTATGTTCTGAAAAAGGAATGATAAAGAAGCTGACCTCGTGCATGAATAGTATTGATTGTGCTGAGCACTTCTGTCCGCTACATGCATATGCATCTTGATCACAAACCCAAGCAACATAATCCACCTGTATATTAAAAGAAGGGGGGGAGGAGACTTGATTAATTATTTGACAGACTTTCCATCAGAACAAATATACAGAGACATCCAATGTTTAAAGGTTATAAGTAGTTAATTCAGACCTCCTGAACATCTGGCCCAAGTATCTTCCAATCGAATCCAGCATCTTCCAACTTTATGCGGCCCTTTAAATCAACAGCCAACTTATCTGCTACTCTTGAACTACCAGTGAAGAGGGTCATGCGAGGTTTTCCCTAATTACATGGTTGCAAGGTCATGACTCAGAAAGAAAAGCAAGCAATAATGTAAGTAATACTTTTACAGCATCAAAGAAGTCATCTTCATCTTGAGAGGTATCCTCTCTTTGAGACAACCAACTTGCAAAAATGATATAGACTGTCCTCTACTCGATGCTCAAGCCACCACTGATAAATCAGTCTTTCTTATGAAAATTTTAGGTGTTAAATTAGTTGTCAATGGGTTTAGTGCATCCTTTTCCTTTCAACAAGGTTCTAGGACATACAGTTCATAGCACTCAGTGTGGATCCTGAAAACTATTTAAGTGGGGGCAAGATTTTAACTGCTAGTGAATCTAATATATATATATATATATAAAATAAACATAATAGATTTTTTTATTAAAATTACATAAAATCATTACAAACTTATTATTTGAGACATTTCAGTTGAGAATGTTAATTAATTAATTAACTGTGATAACAAAGCTATCATTCTATCAATCTTGATTTCATAAATACACCCACTACTCACAAACAATCCAAATAAGAATTTTATCAGCCCGTATTTCTTTGAAGTTATCAACAATAATTAATACAAAAATACAATTTATGCCAAATATATTATCTCAACTAAGTTATATTGTAAGTTATTGATTATCTTTTATGTTTCTATTTATCTACTATATTGAACAATTTTAGATTGTCATTCGTCTTTTAATGTTTTGTTTGGTAAAACCCAGAATTTTTTTTGGCCATCACATTTATACATTTTCAATAAGTACCCTGGTAAACAATTAAGAAATTTGTAGGGTCAATTGACCAGCATAGATCCGTCATGCAAAGCACTTAAATCATTCACTAGGACCACAGAGAACCTAGAAACTTTTTTTATTAGTTTAAATTTCCAGTCATAAGTTTCTTCCGATTGCAGCATCCATTGAAAAACACCAAAGATGGATTTAATTTTTTTTTTCAAATTAATGAGAGGGAAAATATGTCCATGTTTTTTTTTCCTGCCCCTGCAGACTTTACTCTACACATTTCTCAGTCTACCACACTGCTCAAGTGAGTGTGTGACTCTGTAAGACGATCCCCTTCCCCTCAAGAAGTATTTTATTATATCAGGCCTTCTTCACATGCTATTCTGAATTTAGATGTATGATGTATAAACACCTTTCATAAAATCTCTTCCACTGTAAACTGAACAGGTCTTACCACAAGAAAAGATGACATAAGAAATTGACAAGTTTTAGTAATGAGAGGCTGATGTACCTATTCAATTTACTTAGGCAGGCAGTTTATAGTCAACTAATTTTTGCCAGTAACATATTTCAGAGACTACCAACCTCTAGCAGTAACTTGTTCATGGTCTTCCCATCAGAATTGATGAAGTCAACATCCTCCGCAGGTAACCCACAAGCATGCAGCAAACGAAGCATTTGTTCCATAACGAGGCATACCTAAAACATACATTGTCAAGAAACATTTTTCTTATAAGGTATCAATAAGATTTGAAGAACCTACCTTGCTATCAACTTTAAGAACAGGTTTGTTGCCCATATAAAGTGCTCCCATCAGCTGAAGTACAGGAATCTCTAAAGGGAAATTGAAAGGAGTTATTATAGCCACCTGCATACATATTCGAAAAGTTTCAATCGGTACAACATATGCTCATCATCACCGTTTATCTATTGCATGAGGACATAACTCTAGTGAAAGACAGATATTCATCTTTCACTATCTCATATGAAGTGAACGGGTCAACTTTGACATAAATAAGTACAAATTGAAACATCTAAAGTAAGCTTTCCCTCTTAGATCTGAGGAGTAGATGGATATTAGGGTCTTGCACTTCCTATAAAGGAAGCAGGGTGAATATGGGATTTAGAATATATCTGCTTTATCTAAACGTGGGCCTCTCCAATTTTTCTAATTTTTTCACAAGAAAAATGGATTATATTGCTCTAACTAAGTGAAAAATCCATGAAGACAAAGAGGTACTAGTTAAGGCATGTAATAATATTGTATTTATTTGGTCATTAACTGTCATAACTCAACTTAACCAAGTAGTGAAGGTTCTTGAGGATAATTATCATGTAAGTTCTGAAGATATCTTACAGGACCATAGGGCCAGCGAAAACCATGACTTTGTTGCCCAAGATGATTCCCAGGCACTGCAAATGACCTTGCTAGGAAACGAACCTGCCATACATAAAGGAAGATAAATTATACAAAAGACCGACAACAAGGAGGAAAAAAAAACAATATTTCAGGGAAGAAATTCCCAGGTTTGTCTAGATTACCACCTAATATATCTGTCAAACTTTTATAAGATGTGGTGATCCAAAAAAGGCAAGAATTTCAAGCGTAGGTGTAAAATACTATGTACAATTAACCACAACACAAATTTGCATTCTACAATCAGCTTAAAGCCTAAAAACAATAGCAACAAAAGTATGTAACTGGACATGTTTGTCTCAGCCCAAAAAAAAATTATATTTCAGCTACACTGATCCTAAGTACCTGATCACCACAAAAATTTTCCAGAAACTTTCTTGTAACAAAAACTTCACCAAGAGCTTGCTGATAACTCTTAGGAGCCACCCTCTGGATTAACCTTGTGAAGAAATCAGAAACCTGAAATCATAAAAATCAAAGTTACACATCTAATGTTCTGCCACAAATTTAAATGAAACTTCATAATAAAAATTCAAGGATAATATCCTGTTCTACTCAAAATATAATACCTCAGGGAGGGACAGCATGTGAGCTGCCTTAGCGGTTATATCTCCATACATAAGGTACCTGGAATTTGACTGTTACTATGAGTGGCTATCATGTGATTGAGCATCACAATCAGTTATCCTTCAATAATAAATCCATCAATACTTGAAAATAAGCAGATAATAGTTAGAAACAAAAATTGACTGCAATGTGGAATGAAAGCGAGCAAATGAACTGAAAATTACAAAGAGGACCGACAAGTAACATATACCTCTCTGGAGCTTTGAATGGATTATGTAAACCTTGTTTTGGGCACTTGGACAAGCTCTCCACAAATGGCTGCCATGTTATACACATATAAGAGTACGGTAATACATATGTTTCACATTTCAATTACTAATTATGTGAATAATGAATGCACGCTGGAGAGAATGAGAAGTTTAGAGAAGTACACCAATTCATAGGATGAGCAGAACAGAATAATTCTTTGAGCATAATATGACATTTATTAGCAAAAATACACAGAAACATACACTCACTCTCTCTCTCTCACACACACACACTAAACTTACATACCTGTACCCCCCCTTCATCGATTTCAGAAACTTTAATGAATGGTTCACCATTTAAAGGGTCAACAACTGTGTTCCATTTAGAAGATATTGTCCAATTTCCTTGCACTAGAAAAGGAAGCCACACATTCATGGTAAGCTTCACAATTTATGACTTGTTAGAAAATTGAAATCATTACGAAAGAATTGATATTTTCTTTTTTAAATGGTTTTAGTTTACTGAGAGAAATTTAGACTTCAGAGGACTAGAGAACTAAAATAAAAGTATATCCATAATCTTAGGTTTTCAGAACCACATCCTGCAAAAGAATGACAAATGTAGCAAAAGCTCCTGAGGCATACCCAAGTTGTGTACTTCAGCTGGCTGGGAACCTGATATCTCTTCAACCTCTACTGTGGCAAAAGGTAGTGAATGCTTGGATCTACGTCAAAAGTAGAACATAAATAACTTATATCAAATTTGGTTAAAAAAATAAAAACAAAGTCCTGTTGATGATTTGAAAGTTATTTTCTGCTACGCAATAAAACTTCCTCCGCCCACCACCTATACCACATGCTAGTTATTTTTTTTAAGTATTAAGAAGGATTTACATGTTATTTTTTGCTAATGCCTCACATTTTGATATATTAGCCCACAAATACCCTTATATAAAATTTTGCTAATCCACAATCTGATATATTTCACCACATTTTGATATATTAGCCCCCATATTTTATGGTTTTGGCTAATTCTTCTAAAAGGATAATTTTTTTTAATCCTTTTGCAACCCGTTTCTTTTAAATGGAGGGAGTAATATAGACTACAAATCTTACTAAAAAAATACTTTTATAGTTGAACCCCTTGCATCAAGATCAGGCCTCCCCAGAAAGAAAATCCTACCTTTGTCTTCCACCACATTTTGCTACTCCTCCAAAACCTTCCGAGCACCACTATATTAGTAGAGGCAGAAAAGAAGAAAGCTACTGTACCTCGATGATTGGAACGAAGATAACCAATTGAAAGTCGTTGGAAGAGGTTTGCGTTTCAGTTGATTGCAGAGCTGAAATCTAAACATGATTTCTAAACAAAACCTAACGGAATTAGCTAATCTGTAGGAAAATCAGAAACCCTATTCTTCTGATAATTTGACGGAATTGGAATTATAAACGAAAGGACTGATTGAGCTTCTCTCTCTCTCGGGTCACAGTAGGTTCTTCTCCTTTCTTTGTTTTCTGTTTTTATAAGTATTTTTGAGCGAGTATCGGTGACGTGCCACCTCACCTTTTAATTAGAGCCCCAATCTTTATCATCTCTATTTTAATTATGTCTAAAAATCACTCTAAAAATTATGTCGACATTAAATTTTCTAAAATATAAAATTTATTGAGAAATTTGAATAGTAAATTTTTACACTAAAAATTTACTTCTTAAATTTTTTTAATCTGTATAGTAAGAATGTCGATATAATTTTTTAAAAAAATAAAACTTCTAAAATATATAAAAAAAATATAATTTAATCTATAAAATAGATAATCGGTTAAGAAACTCTAGTATACATAACTTTAGACACCGTGACACTTCCGTATGTGGGATGAGTTTGCCTAAACCCCTGCAATATCTCCTAATATAAAATTTATAAAATTATTTTGTAAATAGTTTTTTTTTTAACCATCGAAAATTTACTTATCATTTTTTAAATACTTATAATATAAAATAAATCACTTATTGTATTAGAATAGTTGATCTCTCCGGACGTGATTACTACATGTACCAGCAACTTAGGGGCTATTTATTTTATTAAGCATTACACGCTAAATGTTGAATATAGGATATGAATATGCTGAACTATTAAGCATCGAATTGAAGTGCTGAATACCGAATAATTAAGTTTATTTGATAATTGATATTGAATGAACGTTTGATTATGTTTATTTTCCTATTTTGGTCACCTGCTAGCTAACGACGATATACTATATTTGCTATGGTCCGAATTAAATTCAAATATTATACTTACAATCATATAATAACAATATCTTGTACTAAAACAACTCAATTCTGAACCTAAATAGATATCATAATTACACTTAATTATACAATCAATATTAAATTAAACCATTATGATTACATATAACCTAATAAAATAATCATTCACTTATTATAATTTTAACTTATAAAGTAATTATATATAGCATAATTAATGATTAAAACTAACATAATTTAAATAATCACAATTTAATTTATTATATTAATTACAAGTTGATTCTACTGACTTTAGGTAGGAAGAAAGAAAAGTTGTTATTTTGTAACAAGGGATAAACTGGGTGGGTTGTAATGGGAAAAATAAAAGTGGGTGAAAAATGTTGACTAGTATCCCCTGCTAAATGGAGCGTAATGCACGGACATTTTTAATAAGAGGTGTGCTAATCGATTAAGAGTTGAAATGTATTCTTCTTTAATCACAGGCCAAAAGAGGTAAATACCACCGAATCATTGTTGAGAAACAAACATACTTATTGCATCACTTGCTTATTCGGTCAGCATCAAGTTCATTAAGCACTTATTAAGTTTAAGCAAATGAGGTCTTAATCGTTTATTATGATCCGATTTTAATTATTACATCACAATTACGATTATTATTTGATTATTTTAATCGTTTAGCATGGTTCGATTACTATTAGTGGAGGCCCATTCCTTCATTGGTAATCGACCCATTATCACATGATAATAACATATCCATGGGGCCTGGAATTATCCGTTTTATGTACTTAGATTTAAATACTGGTAGGGTAGTCCGAGTATGGGCACATGATTATATATATATATATATATATATATATATAGTTTATCCATGAATAACGTTAACTATGGAGACGTTATAATTAAGGGGCTTTTCGCGCAGTAAAACTGGCGGAAGGTTTAAAAAAAAACTCTTTCTGTCAGTGAGGGAGATTTTCCTAGTTAATATATTTATAATCGTCGATCGGATGATCTAACGATGGAGATCAAGCAAAAAATAATAATTAAGGGCCTTTTCACGCAATGAGATTGACGGAAGGTTTTAAAAAAAAAAAATCTTTTTCTACCAGTTTCACTGGCGAAAAATTTTAGAAAAACAAAAAAAAAACCTTTCCAAAAGGCTTTAAAAAATAAAAATAAAATAAGTTCTTTCCTCAAAACCACAAGCTCTATGTCTTCGATCCAATTTTTCTGAACCTGCATCTTCTCACAAGTTTTCAAGAATTATTTCAGAAGGAATAGCAAGTACAAATAATAACGAGTTTGGATTTTCAAGCCTAAAGAAAAGAGATCGTGTTCATGCCAATCATTCTTGGATAAAACTTGATCAGAATGGGAACTCTAAGATTTTGGAATTGGATAAGGTTATTCTCACTGGCGAAAAATATTATTCTCACTGACAGAAAAGATTTTTTTTTTTGTGCCTTCTGCCAGTCTTACTTTTTTTTTGCTGGTTTTTTTTATTTTTGTCTTCCGCTAGTTTTATTGGCAAAAAGAGTTTTTTTTTTTTTTTTTTTTTTTTTACGTTCGGTCAATCTTACTAGTGAAAATGATATTTTTTTTTGTTTTATCTCCATCATTGGTGGTTATAAATGTATTAATTAGGAAAGTATACATAACTAACGTTAACTATGAATCGGCTCCCTATATATATATATATTAGTATTTAGTACTTTTGGTTTTTTGTAATATAATTTAATGTTTGTGTCTACTGAATTCATATCTTTCAGATTCGTGAATCTCTCTCGGTAACAAATTTACCTTTGTAAAATAATAATAATAATGAGTAATCTATTGTAAGATCATGTCTTTTTATTAAATTTAAGATTTTCTATGTCTCTCTACATTTATTATTCTAGATTTTTCAAATTTATTAATACCAATTATTCTAAAGTGTAAATGAATCCATTTGTGGAATTATCTTTTTTAATAATAATTTTTTAATTAATCCAGTATATTATATAATTTCCTATATTATATAATCAAGAATATACGGTCGAATCCCTAAAAAAATTATCATCTACTACTTTATATATAGTAATGTGCATGTGTTATATTTTGACAAATTTTCATTCAAATATAATATTTATTAAACTGAATTTGATTCTAATATGATCAATACTATAAAACATATAACAACCTTAAGAAACTAAATTTCTTACACAAAAATATAATTAAAATTATTTCGTAATTTGAATTTTAGTATTTTATAACCTGATATAACATAAAGTAGCAACCGGAGAAAGTAACCACCACATTTGCAGAGTAGACGGGGACGCTATCAACTAATGCCAAAAGCAGATCCCATGGTCCTTTTTCGTAATCGACACATCTTTATTTTTTTAATTCAAATATATTTTTAAATTAGGATGCAAGTAAAAGTTCATAAAACACAAATCTTTATCTCTGTATCTAAATATTTCTCTTCATTTTTTTAATATTAAAATACGATTTTTTACTTAATACGAATCAGTTTCAGTAGTAACTCAATAACAACTAAGTTAATATTGACAAAGTAAAAAGGGTTCACTCAGTGTTAGTTATTGTTGAAGCAATAAAATTGTCAAACAAAATATAAACAAAAACACATAAATAATCAGTTATTGATTAGCAAGATTTGCTTTATTTATATCTGTACATATATTCAAAATAAAAAACTAAAAAAACCATAAATAAAAAATAAACTTCATTTTATTGAATATTATGTTATAGAAAACTATTTACGTATGTATATATATATATAACATAAACTTTTCATACATAAATTTTCTAGTGAATAATAAAATTTCCCTATGTTGTGCATAACATTTAACATCAGTGTTTATAGTTGTATAAACAAATTAATGTTTATATATTATGCTTGGCACTGACGCTTAACTAGTGTTTATGTTTGATAAAAACGGAAAATTATGTGGGAATTAAGAGAATATATTGCTATTTTTATGGAAGGGTCCAAGCCTATTTTGGAAACATAACTTTAAAGAAAATCGAATTGGATGGGATACCATTTAAAGTATATAAGTATCGAGAATAATGCACATTCCAGTAATTGCATTTCTTCTAAGTCACAATACAAAAACAATGTCATTGCTTCAACTGCTAGTGTTGTGACATATCAGCCGAAAACAAGCATCAAATACTGCTTAAAATATATAGAATCAAATAGTCACAATTGATGTGACTTTCACTTAAAATGGTACTGATATGGAAGTTTGTTACTATTAGTTAGTGTGAGTTTTATAAAGGAGTGTAATGCGCCTAAATATGCGAGCAAATTAGTTAGGAAGTAGTTATATGATGATTTAAGTATAAATACACCATATAATATATCATTTTATTTCGATGAAAAAATAATCATTCTCCCTCTTTTCCGTCTAAACTCTCTCTTTGCTGGTATGTTTTTTTCTTTCTTTCTTTAGAAACTCTTACTTCAATTTACAATAAGCTACTTATATATATATATATATATATATATATATATATATATATATATATCAGAATCTCAGTATTTGTCCTTTCTTAATTATTTACCTAAAAAATTTTAAGAAATCTGACATAATCCTAGGTAGTCCAATTAAATTGGTATCAAAAAAAGAAAAACATCCATCGACATTTGAGAACTTGGTACTTTTGATTTTTATAAACAATTGAGTTCAACTTCTATAAACTGAGTCGATCTCCCGGATAAATTGCAAAAATAATTTACATGAAATCCAATTGAACTTTCAGTACAAGTCGATCTCATGGAACTTCGTCGATGAACGAAATAATTTTCTATTTTGCCAGTACAGTTCTAATATTTTATCTCATTAAATTATTAATTTTTTTCACTTTCAAAGCTTTAATTTATGTATGTTAAATGATACTGATAATCTTATTCAAGCTTTTTCGACAACACAGTTGAATTTATTACGAAAATACATATAAAAGTGCCATTTCATCAGCTTGATTGCCAAAATTTTGAAGAGATGCTGTGCTCATTTTCACCCTTTTTTTTCTTTATTTTGTGAGCATTATTATAGGAGAAAGGAGGCCATATTAAGTATTTAAGTACTATTTGCTAACAAACTGGAGAAGATTGTCAATTTGTAATTGCGATATATATGATGCACAGAAAGAGAAAGTCAAATCTCTATAATAAATTCTCAATTTGTTTCCAGCAAAAAGTTGACCTAATTAATTTAGTAGAACAGAAAACATAATTTAATTAGCTAAAACTACCAAAGCATCTAGCAAAAGGCGAATATACGACTACGATAATAGCACGGATTATATGTGTGTGTATACATAACAATATGTATGTCGTTATACATTCATTGAACAAATTTAATGTTAACGTGATTTATGACCCAATTTCTGTAATTATCTACATCCTAATTGTTACATTTATAATTAAGACTAGCCTCACGCATGAGCAGTTGGTTCTTCGATGGTGGACAGTGTCAAGTTGGTGTCGCATATGGCATTAAATATATATATATATATATATTTTAATTTTTTTAACAAATAATCAGTGAAGCAAATTCAAGTAACTTTTATGGCGGGTAGACTTTTAAAGTAATAGATAATTGTATCAATTAAAGAAAATGAATAAATTCATGTCCACTAAAAAGTCCAACATAGTATTCCATTTTAAAAAGTCAAAAATCTCTTTTCTTTTTTGGTTGAATGTGGGCTTTGCATTATTGTTACTTTTAAAATCCAAAAGAATTTTTGCAAACTTAAAGGATATAGAAGGGGAGCACTAATTAGAAATAGTTAGATGTTTTTTTTGTGTGTGTTAACATAGGATATCATGTTTACAAACTTACGCACACATTCATATACGCATTAACTATTTTAGAAAATTTTTTATTACTCTACAAACTTTGTAGGTTTTTTATTAGTCTGATTTGAAAAAAACTCTCACTTTTCAGACGAGATAGTCAATAACGAGTGAGACCAACGATCAAATAATAGTCAATAAAGAGTTAGAAATTTAAGTTGCATGGCATGCATACAAGGAGCTAGTGTGAAAGGGGATGCGATATATACTGCTTCGGAGAAATAATAGTGCGCCCTCGTTTTCAATTCCTTCTTGCGGAACCAACACGTTGAATTTGTTAATTTTCTTGTGCAGATCCAGCATTTTGCTTTCTCTAAATGATTTTGTTCTCTCTCGTCTTTGGCTGCAAGATTTTTTTCGGCGTCTTTTTCTGCAAATACAGAGTAATATTCAAGTCAAAAAAACAAGTTCGAAATGTGTTACAATGTAGATAAATATAGTGTTTTTTATGAATACCTTGCATAAATATAAAATTTACTACTCTTCATAATATATTGAAGATAATTAAACATGCATGACTTTTTACGTATAGGACAGCATTTTATGTCGTTTTTTCTTGCATACATCCAAAGAAATCTACGTACAATGATGCTGCCAGTTTTTGTCTTTCTTCTTTTTTTGTTTTTGACTTTGTTGATACAAAACTGTGTAGGTTCAAAGAGTCTTATAAGTTCATGCCAAGGTAAGCTAAAAATTTCAAAAATTATTTTCAATTTACAATTCATCTACTAAAAGAGACAATCAATACAAATCTTGATTTCAAAGTTTAGGTCTGATTGAGTAGAAAATGTTACGAGTTTGATGGTTCGAATCAAAGCTTAAACCTCGATCTGTACAATGCTTTCCAGCTGTTCGAGAAAATGCTTCAAGGAATCTCGGTGTTTCATCTAGTTCTGAACTTCGGATATTTAAACAAGCAGAATGGTTTATCGAAGGAGGCATATTGCTTAGCCTGGATTTGGAATATGTTATTGTAAAACGACGTAGGATAACCTATAAAATTAGAGAGAGAAAAATATAGACGTACGTAAAATTTTACTTGAAATCATTACACCTAAATATTAAGTTTAAAATTCTTAGTGTTGTCCTTTGAATGACATATATAATGTCCTTATGATAAATTTATATATGGATCCGGCCCAATGAAATTCCAAATTAGTCCAATACACCTTCAATGTTTAGTCTATGATAAATATTAATTAATAAATAATCAATACTATTATTGTTATTTATATATATTTAGAACGTACTAACAGTTATCTATCTACTATTCAGCTTGATCCTTGCATAGTCTTAGTAGAACTTTTCTTGATGCATGTTAATTATTCAGGTCCAAAAATTGTTTTAGTTGTTAAAACTAGCGTTGATGTAGTATATATTATACTGCATAAACACTAGTTTTGTCCGAGTATTCTTAATTTTACATATACCTATATATTTTTACATTTTACTTATTAATAAAAAAAAAATTTAACCAATAAAAAAAATGTTAAAGTTGGTGCTGCTGGTCATTTTTTGGGTGCAGTAAATAAATTCTTCGACGGTGGCATTAATTTCCACCAAGGTAGTTGAAAATAAAATGTACACTCTTTGTAGGTCAAATTTGGAGAAACAAAATCTCTCAAAGTAAATGGCTATGTCTGGTATAACCGCTGCAAGTGGGATCCTCTCTCTCTCCCTCTCTCTCTCTCTCTCAATATAATGACACTTGAAAATCGTGGCATATGCAGCTTAGCCTTTACTGTATTTATTACATTTTTCTTTTCTTTAATTTATTTCGAAAGTTTGTTTTGATATACTAGTACTTTTTTTTATTTAAGTTTTACTACAAAAATCGATAATATTTCAAAATATTAATGCATTAAGGAAGTTGCCTTACCATCATATATAGTTAAGCCTATAAGGTGTACTAAAGTATATATATACTTCTTTAATTTATTGATCTGAACCATGGACATCGACACATTGTGATTGACAAGAGTATTATATATTCTATTTTCCATTTATATATATCACGTGTCACCTTAGTACTTAAAGTAGTTCAATCAAAAAAATATTCCATATATATATATATATACACAGTCACACGCACACAAATATATACCACGTAAAACACAGTCGATTCCTGCAAATAACTGATCCATTCTAATTTATGGAAAATGTCATCATAAATTATCTTCAAACTTATATATATATATTATATCACAAGAGAAGATCACGGGTCAACATTAGTTTCCAGTTATCTACTTCCTGCACGGTAAGTAACCACAGTACGTACGTATTTGAAATATTATTGAGATGAATCTGACCGTTTGAATCCTAAATTAGTTATTGATGTATTGATCATGTCCAAAAGGCAAACGTACAAGTAGAGATATATATATATATATATATAGTCAACTAATGTAAATGCAATATCGGATATTAATATAACGGAGTAATACATAAGTCAAATTAATTAGATACATTATCAAAAATAAGTGGCCAAGAAGTAAAGCTAGAAACCAAGAGTCTAAGATATATCCCAACCAGCTTGGCACCCTGTCAAAGCTCGACCCCATGTCTAAACTCAATTACGTTCTTTATTTTTATAGAATTTTAATGGAAAGTAAAGAAAAATTTAGTTGCACTAATATTTTTATTTTAAAGTTAGTTTGATAATTATGAACAGTGAATTATTAAATATATAATATCATTATTTACATTCATCAAAACTATAATATTGTTTTATCTTATTTTATACTATTCTATAATTCTTTTTACTATATATATCGATATATATACACAGACACATACAAATATATTATTTATATCAATATACTATATATTAATTCAATATAAAAAATAATAATTTATTTATATTTAGATAAAAAATATTTTTACCATATATTATAGTGATTAATTAATAAATTAGTATAAAATATTAATATGTATATATATAAATATTATATTATATTGTAATTATTATATATAAATGTGAGTATCATATAAAATATATTAATATATTATATATAATTCTAATATACAATATATTAATATTTTTTTAATATTATATTTAATAATATATTAAAATACGATTTATAATATGCATTAATATATTATCTATATGTATTAATTTTTTAATATTATATTATAATTATATTATATATAAATGTGATATATTTATATATATTGTAATATATTAAAGTATAATAACATATTATCTGTTAATCAAAGAATTAACAAATATAAATAATTAAAGTTTAAATATTATTATTTTTATTATAGTGTACCATATATTAAAGAATCTAAATATAGATGAGATAAGTAGAGAAATTGTATATGTATTAAAAATTGTGTTTAATTTTGTAAAATAGAGAATTTATTAAAAAAAACTTGTGTGAATGATTTAAGATGAAAACTCCAAACATCGCTATGTATTTAAGTTGCATTCTCAAAACTTTATATATTTTTGTTTACTTATAGGAAAATGTTAATGGTGAGACAAAGGAAAAACATGTTGAGAAAGAAAAATTAAAAAAAATTAAAATGATAAAACGTAAAAACTGGGTTATCAGTACCGTCATTTCAATATGTACTAGTCAAAATTATTATTTCAAATATCATCATTTTCTTTCCACATCTTTTCTACCATCAAAATTTTTCTTTCTTTGATTTATCATCATTCAAGAACTGAATTTGTTTCTGCCATACTTAAAACGAGAGCCTCATTAGAGACTATAACTTCATCAAATAAAATAAAATATTCCTGTTTTGTTTAATCTCTTAAAATATGCACCCTCAATTACAAAATTAGAGATACATATTCTTTTTTAGATTGTTTAAAAATTAGAGATACATTTTTATATTTGAACTATAAATAGTAATAAAGTTCCTTAAATACTATTCACAATTTCACTACTTCAATTAGTAGTGATGGTTTATACCATAACTCCCGATACTATTAAACAACATAATATTATGGATATATTTGAAACATAAAAATTATTTTTAAAAATCATCATTTTAGAAATATATCTCTAATTTTAGAACAGAGTGAGTAGTAACTTTGGAAAAGAAAATCATAATTAATAAATACAGAGTACATAATTTTCCGTTGGCAAAACAAATGAAATAGTCCATATACTTTCTATTTAGTTTCAATTTAGTTCATGTATTTTTTAACTATCATTATAGTCCTTGTACTAATTTTTATAGTTTCAGTTTGATCTAACATGATAAAATAAAATAATAAATTACTAATAACTTTATTTTTAATGCAATTTTAATTAAATAAACAAGGTTAAAAATTGTCCCTCTATAATATTTTAATTAAAATTATAGATTTTGTATTTAACAATAAGTTAATGTAAATCTCAAAACACTATAATTGATTATTTATTTTAGACTTTGCATTTAAAAATAAATAAATAAATTTAAAAATGATTAAATTTATTTTATAGTTTAGAACATAATAAAAGTATATTCTTTTAGATTTGAGGAAAAATATATATCAATCTTAGTAAAAGGTAATTTTTTTTGAAAAAAATATCATATTAGTTTGAGGTCATACACATAAATCTCCCAATTCATTCGAACATATCTATAAATAATTGATTATTTATTATTATTAAAATTTTGAAATATGTATAGCTTTTCTTAAATATGATAATGGCCCGAAAATATGATAATTTTGTTTGAAAAATAAATTTTTACTAAGATTGATAGATTTTTTTTTCTCAAATCAATTTTAAAGCTTTGAAATAAAATTAGTTAATTTTTAAATGCAAAGTCTGTATTTTTAAAATAATATCGGGAGAGACATTTGTTAACCTTGTTATTTAATTAAAATTACATTAAAAACCAAGTTAATAGTAATTTATTATTTTATTTTATCATGTTGCATCAAATTGAAACTATAAAAATTAGTACCAAGACTATAACGATAATTAAAAAATACATAGACTAAATTGAAACTAAACATAAAGTACATGGACTATTTCATTTATTTTGCCATTTTTTGTTCTATTTAATTTTTTCATAATAAATTCTTTTCAAATTCTAATATGTTTATGTGTACTCTTAAACACGTTTATTTTAAAAAAAAAAACGTTAGCTAATTATGATGTTAAATTTCATACGTACTTTAGCATAGAATATTAAATAAATAAATACTCCAATGTTTTGGAAGAAGATAAAATGAACTAGAAATAGTGAATAGATTAAAATTATTGAGGGTGATTATATATGAAAATATTTGTTCGTCTCAAAAAGAAACGTGCACAAATTTATAATGAGATTTTTAAAGAAATACTTATTTGACTTAAATGTACTTTATTCGCATGTGGCATGCATTAGGAAAGCAATTAATAGATGTCAACGCTAGCTCTTGATCCAAGGCTACATGTTAATTAGAGGTTTGTTCATATGTTAGTATTATTTCCTCCAGTTTAGGGTTTCAATTTTCAATAGTCGAATTGGAGTTTCGGAATTCAAAGGCTGTGATTTAAATAAACTGATCTTATGGTACGCTTTATTTCTTTGTCTCAATTTATTTATAACACCTGACTTTTTCTCGTTTATAAGAAAAAAGTTGAATAGTGGAGAATGAATTAATATAATTTTTTTAAAAAAATAATGAGAAAGTACAAGAATTAAATTAAAGTAATGTAACATAAAATAAAATTTGGTAAGGGTAATTTAAATAAATTAGAAGATGAAAGTTTTCAAAAAGAATAACATCGTAAATGAGTGAGATATTCAAATAAGGAAAATGTTGTAAATGAACTGGAACTGGAAAATATGTGCTATATATAAAAGAATTTTGGTTTAATATATTTTCATTACATATTGCAGAAGAATTTATTATTTCTAATGTTTCCTTTCTCTCATTCTCAATTCAATGGTCAAATACAATTCAATAAAGATAAGTTGCATAATTCAATAAATTTATAACTAATAGCAACACATATTTTACATTAATATTATTACTATACATAGTCACAGTTGTTCTTCTTATACAAGTTATCGATCATAGCTAGGTCAAATTGACAACTATATATATACCACGTCTTAAAATAACAATAAAATAAAGCCCTATTATAATTAATTCCCATATGATCAAATTAATTAAACACAGTGCGTACATCCATATTAGGTGATTGACCATATATAAACCACCTAAGTATATGCATTTAATTTGCTTCAGCAAAAATTATAACAAGAAGTAATTAGCTGTTGTGGATTTGTGGTCGCAGTATTTCAAAAGAGAAGTCCTTTATTTACTTCTTTTTTTTTTTTTTTGAATAGACAAATTCCACCGACTGCGTGTACAAAAATAGTAAAATTTTCAAATCTACCCTGATAAAATGTTTGGGGTATAACATGAAGTGTGAATAAGGCCAATATAAAGTCGACCAATCAATGTTAACACTGTGTGTGTGTATATATATATATATATATATATGGGACAAGTACTGGACAGAACCCAAAATCTATATTTTGACCTAACCAACCACATATGCCAAGCATGGCATATATGCACCCCTAGTCGGTCGATCATATATAATATGAGCTGAGGTATCCTAATTCCTGTTTACATATATGCATGTATATGTATGATGAAAGTCACAAATGGACATCTATACATGAGGTACTCTAATTAATATAAACGGTGTACCCTTACGGATTCCTATATGCTCCATCCCTTACAAAAAAAAAATTGTAACATTTAAAAATAAAATTTATTACAAAAAATAAACTCTATTACAAAAAATAAAGTATTATTTTTTTTAATATGTCATTGCACTCTTTTTAGTATTTTTTTAAATCTGTCATTGCACTCTTTTTATCTTCTCTTTAAGTAAATATTTATAACAAATTTCATGATAGGAATTTATTGTTTGTAAATTTAATTTTTAATTAAATATGAAATATTAATATTTATCAAAAGAAAAAATGTAGGTCTTTTCATAAATATTCGTGCATGTAGGTAACATACTTAATTTCTCTCTTTTTCTAATTAATGTTTTTCAAGAAATAATGCACACAATAAACTTACTTCAAATTGATTAATATGTCATATGTAAACAGATTAGTTGATTATTTTTTTAATAGAGTCCACAATATTATTTTACTTGCATTAATTTAAAATTTGTTTTCGTGAGTTTTTCAATCCACATAAAATTAAATTTATTATTAGAAGTAGTAGGAGCATAAAACTAAGACTAGCTACAAGGTGGGACCGAGAAATGCGGCTCAGAACTCTCTCTCTCTCTATCTCTGACATGTTACATAGAAGACCTAAACGTTGAAGTTGAATTCTCCAAGTTGTATTTTATTACTTATTATACTATTCAAAATATTATATATAAAACAAAACAAAAATAATGACGATATATATGTAGGTAATTTTTATTATTGTGTTTTTTAAAAAATTGTAGTAGTGCAACTGGGCATTGACATATAATAGTGTGTTTGATTGGTGAAAGCCAGCAAGTTTGAAATAGTTTGTAAGAGTCAATTTGTGCTGGCTGCCCCTATAAGAAAGGAACCGCTAGATACGATTGAATGGGAGAAATAATTATATTTACGAAGCTTTGAATTGGAATTTATTTATTTATAATTAGTTGCTTGCTTGATTGCTAGTTTTTAGAGATATATGGAGGAATCTTTGAGAAAATCTTCAGCCGCTCGTGAAGATACGACGACTACTGCAATGAAGCTGGAAGATAAAACAAGTCATGAATTTAATTATGCTCATCATCATCATCAAGATTCTCACATGAACGTGATTCCACTTGAGGTGAATTTACTTAATTTTATCTGTTTCTTCTTTTTCCCATTTATTTAGATTGATAGACTAAGCACCTTTTCATTTAAATTCATATATGTCATTAAAACGATATTCAGAGTTTTATCAAGTTTTTCGATTTGTATTTGTGTGTGTAAGTGCGAGCTTCTATATTATGTGTGTGTATATGTATGTATGTTTGTTTGTTTGTAAAATGGAATTTGAAAGTTTCATAATCAATGTAAATAGTAGTAATATCCATAATTTTATTCAAGTTTCTCGTAATATATTTATATTTTTGGTGTTCTTGATCGATCTTCTTATATATTACTCACAAAAAAGTACGTATTCATTGATCATATATTAATATGGTTAAAAGCATGTTCTAGCTTATTGTTGGATCCTAAGCAAGTGCAAGCTTATTATAAATTCTAATTTATCAACATATCTGATATATATATATATATATATATATATATGAATTCTGGATATCTTGATGCATGTACTTCAGGTTGAAAATGGCAAAAAGGATGAGAAAGATTACAGACTGAAGCCACCATCTCCAAATGATAACGAGTTGTACTCTGGAAAGCCCCTGGTAATTATTTTGTACAAGTTGTGTGTATATATATATATATATAATTGCATTAATTTTGCACCAATTTGACTACTATATATTCCAACTACTGTTTCCATCTGCTATACATTATTTACTATTTAATGATCTCAATTATTTAATTTGGAAAAAGAATGGGGATAAGTAATTAAATTTTCTTAGCCCTAATTAGGCTAATTACGTCGATACAATTGGCTCATCATTAATTGATGCTACATACTCGATAGTATTAGCTAGTTGATCGATTGGCCATTAAAGATATCATTCTTTTTCAACACGGAATTGAAAAGCAAATTACCATTCAGAGTCAATATTCCCTCGCCCGAAAGAGCAAGTTTTGATATTTCTTTACAATTCAGAAAATGGACATTTTAATCATAAAGAATAACTTCTAGATTTTTTTCATAGGCAAAAAAAAAAAAAAAAAAAGAAAAAGAAAATTCATTAAGAAAATAACTTCTAGATCATCCTCTTTAATTCCATAGATGGTCTATATACGGTCGCATGGAACCATATATAATTAGTATTTTCAGATTTTAGAGCTAGCCACTCAATTAATTTATAGAACACATGCATTTATCTCCCACATTATATGTATTCTTGAAAAGCTAATATCCGGTGCTTTGCATCATAAATATTTTTTTTCCCCCTTATAAAAGATGGCAATACTAAAAGTATGCACTTTGTACCGTAGGACACTCAGCTTAAATTAGCAAAAGCAAAAATGAACGAGGAGAGACAAGAAAATGAAAGACTCAAAATGTACTTGGATAAAATGATGAAGGATTATCAAGCCCTTCAAAAACAATTCCACAACATAGTCCATGACCAAAAGGAGCCAGTAAAAAAATCTACAAATACAAGTGCTCACGATCATCATGATATGCAGTTGGAGGAACCCGAGTTTGTAACCCTTAGCCTTGGAAGAACATCTTCAAGTGAATCAAAACGGGATATAAATCAAAAGCATGGAAGTCCCTTCAAAGTTGAATCAACGCCAAATATTGAACAAGACAAAGAAAAAGGCTTAATGCAGCCGCCTTCATTGCCTGAAGTTGGGCGTGCTGATTCTTGCCGGAATGCAAGTCCTGAGAATAGCTTAGAAGATGTGAAAGCAGAATTATCGGGAGAGACGACGACATGGACACCGGAAAAGAGTACCAAAACAATGAGATCAACCGGAGATGATGAAGTCCTTCCGCAGATTCCACCAAAGAAAGCTAGGGTTTCTGTAAGAGTTCGATGCGATACCCCCACGGTAAGAGTAATGCTTATATATTTTGAGCTTTTGATAACATCTAATTTGCTAAGTACGCAATGTAGCTATATATTTCTTTCGTTTCAGAATTAAAGATATATTTTATTTCATTAAAAATAAGTTAGTTAAATAAAATATAAATGAATTCGTTATTTTTAATAAGCTTTAAAATAAAATACCACGAATTTATATAAAAAATAATGGTAAATACAAATTTTTATATTTTAATAATTTTACAAATTCATGACACAAATGAAATTAAGTTTACAAATATAATACTGTAAAAAGAGAAATACACTTGGGAACGGAGAGAGTATGTCATGTAGGTTGTACTAGTTGATGGCATTTTAATTAATTAGGTGGTACTATTTGATTGCATTTCACTTAACTGAAAACACATATCCTGATATATATTGTACTCAAGAAATTATATGTTGAATTGAATTTCAGATGAATGATGGGTGCCAATGGAGAAAATATGGTCAAAAGATTGCAAAAGGAAATCCATGCCCTCGAGCTTATTACCGCTGCAGTATTGCACCATCCTGCCCGGTAAGAAAACAGGTACAAAGATTTTCGGACGACATGTCTATTCTCATCACCACCTATGAAGGAACTCACAGCCACCCACTTCCTCCTTCCGCCACCGCCATGGCCTCCAGCACTTCAGCCGCCGCCGCCATGCTATTATCAGCCTCATCATCACCATCCACCTCCACCGCTCCGCTTGGCACCAACTCATCCCAAGCACTCCAAAATCTAAACTTTTACCTCCCCATTAATAACAACAGCAATAATTCAAGAACCACCCTTCCATTTTACATACCAAATACTTCAATCTCAACAACCTCATCATCTTCATGCCCAACCATTACTCTTGATCTCACCTCATCAGCTACTACCTCTTCTTCGTCTTCTTCTCGTTTCAACGTCATCTCTTCCATGCAAAATTTCCTGCCTGAAAATTATACTTCTTATAATCATAAAAATTATATTAATTCCTCCACAAATCTCAACTTCAATACATTGGAATCCAACACCTTGCCAGTGTCTTGGAATTATGGAAGTCATTCTCAATTACTTGATAATTTCAGCAGAAATCAAATAAACTTTAATTATAATTCTTTCATGCAACAAAAGAATAGTAATATTGCTAATAGTAACTTTGTTGCACCAAATACTCAACAATCTTTGCAACCCGATTCGATTGAAGCTGCAAGTAAAGCAATAGCATCCGACCCGAATTTTCAGTCTGCTTTAGCATCGGCTCTGACTTCAATTATCGGGTCGGGGGCCCACGGTGGCGGTGGACAGAATGTGAAATCGGAGCATCCGTTTCCGGTGTTGTCACGCTTTCCGTCAACGAATCCAAAAGGGTCAAACTTGAGGTTTGTGGCCCCTCCATTGCCGGTTTCAAGCTCCAAGAGTAAATCTACGTCTCCTGAAGATAATTAATTGTCGCTTACCTGTCTATACGGTATAATTAATGATTAATTTGTACAATAGTCAAAGTTTATTAATTCTGGATTTTTTTTTCCTTCTATTTT
This sequence comes from Centella asiatica, assembly GCA_014636745.2. NCBI lineage: Eukaryota > Viridiplantae > Streptophyta > Magnoliopsida > Apiales > Apiaceae > Centella > Centella asiatica. The sequence goes on from CM025785.1 coordinate 15,975,132, forward strand.
TGTCAAATATAAGTAAGTAATTTTTTTATTGATGATGTAAGATGGAGAAAAACTGTGGATGTAGATGGTGACAGAAATTTGATTTTGAATATCCACCGTTAACTGCATTTTTTTTATATGCACCATAATTACTATAAAGTTCATTTAACAAAAAAGAAGTAATTAAGTTAATCTGGGAAAATACTAAAAGTGTCGAAATAAATATATTTTGAAACAAAATTATTAATCATATACTTCATGTGAGAAATCGGAAATTGTAATAAAATGTAATTCTATTAAATTCGTTTTATAATAAAATTTCTGTTTCATTTCAACGATCGATAGATTTTACGTTTAAGTTTACGTGCACCTTACGCAAATCGACGCCCGTACTTTTACTAACGAAAATTATAACAAGCGCGACTTTTTAAAATTTTAAAGCGTTAATCGTTATAATAATCGTATGTGTGCATTTTTTTCGCCTCGCCGGTGCGGAAAATTTTTTTGGCTTATGCGTTAAACCAATGCATAACCATTAAATTTAATTAGTGGCTAAACAAATCAAATTTAACACTAATTAAATTCAAATTTTCAGCTTGTCCTTAAATGGCAAAAACAAGGAAATTTTTTTTTACCTATCTAAGTAAATTTTTCTTAAAACTAATCCAATGGTCAAAATTAAATTAAATGTTATATAAATATACCATTATAGAAACCCTAGCCTCCACTTCTGATATTTTTCTCTCCAGCAAACATTTCTCAAAATTCGGATTTTTGCATTTAAGAAATCATAGAACTTTTGGATTTTTGTCCAATAAAGTTTTAAAGAGATAACCCCACTGCTCTATTATTTTTGCATCTACTATCATTTATGATTTTATCATTGTGTAGATTATTTTTTCAGTATCTTTTTCATGTATCACACGTGTGCATAGCATTTGTAAATTGTGAGTTATTGATTTTTAAAGTTTGAACAAAAAATAAATAAAAATTCAAGAACTTTTAAAAACCCGTATGAACCCTAGCTTTTCCGACGGATTTTCCGGCTCGATGATTTGATATTTATTCAAATTAACTTCATGAACTTGTTTCTGCTGTTGAAATATTTCTTTTGCCTCAATCAATTTCTGAAAATAGCTAAGTTTCGGATGTTTTCAAACTTGGCCGAAAGTTTCGAAATACCCGAAAAACTTTCTTGATTTTTCCTTGCGTTTGCGTTGTTAAAACCTGAAATAGATTGTTTAAATGAATTTTTGGAAGTCTTAAGAATCATATCCATGCTTGAATCGACGGAATAGACGCCGAAAAGGCCATGAATGGCAAGAGCCGAAGCTCTCGCCGGCGTCCATGGCTGCTCCACCTCCGACGACATCAAGTTGTTGTTTTAGGGAGTTTCCGGCCTCGACACGGTGGCTAGGGCCATGTTTGCCTATGGCAAATGTCATGGAAGTGCCTCCACCGCCTTTCGTTGTGTGTGTGTGTGTGTACGAAACGTGACGAAGCAGTGGGCAACGACTCGTCGTCCGGTAGAAACGGCGCTGGCGGCTGTCGAAACCCTAATCTGCAGAAGCAAAGGATGAAGGGTCTGCGACCCGGTTCTGACCCGGTCCGTGATCCGTTAACCTAACCCTGTTGACTCGGATCCGTGACCCGAGCTTGACCCACAGTTGACTAGTCCAATCCAATCCACTTTAATTTTATTTTTGGGCTCAATCTCAATTTAAAATAAAATAAATTAAAATACCTTTATTTATAAATTATTAAATAAGAAATTTTTGGATAATAATTTTTAACATGTAAATAAACTTTTTACATGATTAAAATTTTATGATTTAAAATTTGAAATTTATTTATGATGTTAGAGTCTCTTAATTACCGTAATTAAGTGACGAGTCATAAATTCATAAATAATTATTGTTTAATTAAAACAATTAAATAATAATTAAGGAATTAACTCTAAAATTTTATTAAGTGATTAAATAAATCATTTAAGCTAAAGATTAATTAAGGAATAATTATTGATTAATTAAATTAAGAAATCAAGACCGATTATTATTTAATTAAAATGATTAAATAATAATTAAGAAATAAATTATACATAATAATTAAATGATCAATAAATCATTTAATTTAAAAGTAATTAAGAGATAAATTACTTCGACGATCGATAATTATTATTTAATTAAAGCAATTAAATAATAATGTAAGAATAAATGTTTAATAATTAATGAAAGATCTATAAATCTTTTATGATTAAGATTTTGATTAAGAAATGATTATTATTTAATTAAAACAATTGAACAATAATTAAAGAACAAATTTTAATAATTGTTAAATGATAACTAAAATTGATTAATCTAAGGCCTCAATTAATTAAATTTAAATTATTGAGAGCTTATGAGCATCGTTTTATCAAGTCCACAAATCTCTTGGACTCCGATTTGGTTCCAACCGAATCTCAATTCAATGTTTGATGACTCGATTAGCCAATCACGGACTTGAGAATTTCATGAACACTTTTCATGTGCATTCTGATGTGTAATTGAGTCGAGATTTCTTATGTTATTGCATGTGCATGTTTTATAGAATTATTTCCTATACGAGTATTAAATTATCACTAAGGACTCGAGGCAAGTATATACTCACTCTGCTTTCTTTCAATTAATACGTATGATCATTCTTTCAATATACGTAATGTATTCAAGATTTTTACAAGTCAATATTCATGATTTAATTTCTTCAAAGTTAAGTAACGTATGATCCCTTGATCCGATGTACGTGAAAAATGTTATATTTGAATCAAATGCTTTTTGGGCAGTTGTTAGCTATTTAAATTCCGCTAACATGCCAAAGAAAATCCTATACGGATGTAGAAAACTTATTTCTTCACCTCATATTTGTAAAGTATATCCGTATGGGTAACTAAAGGCTAGTGGGATACATCTGTCTGGCATCCCGGGCCTAAGATTTATAGGGAACGAGAATCGAGGCATCGGTAACCTAACCCTCGCAGACAAAAGGTCTCTGCAATCGACTACGTATGTCATTATGATGAAGTCAGACGGTGGTCAGGCTGGCCAGCTGATATAATGTTTGATACAAAGTTCCTAAGGGCACGTGCGCCAAACGGACACGGTTATAAGGCGCATATGAAATTATTCTTTATTCTTTTAAGTAAAGGGTCAAATCCCTCGTTATCACTCGAGGACCCTAGATTCCAATTCCTTTCAAGATATTAAGAGGTGTCGACATTGTTTCCGTCAAATCTCATAAATACTTAAACCCAATCAATTATCCATCTTTCAGAACTCACTCAATTCTAGATTATATACTTGCGAACGTAAATCGCTCATATTGTTATTACCAAATGTTTTACAGATTTTGGCGAGAAGACCGAGTCGTCTTCTAAAAGAAAGGAAAGAATGGTTTGACGAACACTTCCTGATTATCCTCTTGCGGACGGCCTTCCGGGGATGGTGAAACGTGAGGATGTTATAAAAATGTTTAGATTGTAATGCCTGTATAGACCCCTCATAGACTTCCGCTGTTAGACAATTATTTTGGGTTATTGTAATAAAGATTACTAATTATTTCTCTAATTTAATGTTATGCATGCTTGGATGTATTTTTTTGTTCTTTTATCAATTATTGACGGTGCCCGAAGTCCAGTATGGAATTTTTGGGGCCGTCACACTCCAATTAATTGCACTATCTTTCTTATTTTGTGATTTCTACCATAACTATCACTACTATTGCTTCAAATAACATGATAATAAGGATATATTTAAAACATAAAAATTATTTTTAAACCATTGTTTTAAATATTTATCTTTGATTTTGGAATGGATAAATTATTAATTTTATACTGACTACTTAAAGAAATTTAAAAAAAATTAACCCAAATTATATGCCTTATCTAATTAAAATTTCACTAATATACGAAATCGTCAAAATCCATCGAAGTCTTATCAAATTCAATTATATTGTCTGCTTTCTAAGTCAAACCATTATTTAATTAGAATTCTATTCATCAACATAATTACTAATTACTCAAACGTCTACTAAACAGAAAAAGTACTATTGAAACTAAACTACAAAGTACTACAACACGAATTAAAAATAATTTCATGTTAATTCACTAATTGAATAAAAATTATGATTTACTATTAGAAGTACTAAACATTATATACATTAAAATATACAGTTAAATAGTTAATTTATACCCATCCGTTACCAGTTTAATGAAATAAAAGAGAGGATCAAATTAAAACTGTTTCACACTTGTCAATTCGCAAGTGCATTTGTACACAAAAGGTGGCTAAAGATTTACAAGAAAAGTCAAACACAACAAAAATAAGATAATAACTAACTCCGGAATATGTTTTTCTTTATTTTATAATTTTATTTAAAACTACCACTTGCATATAAATGTAGATAAAGACAGAGGATATTGGACTTCATCATATATGGATTAGTATGTTACATATATGTATATATGTGCATGACTATTGACTAGGCCGCTAGCTAGGTTAAAGTAAGGTCCTACATACTGATCTACTTATATTAATATCAAAATCATCAAATTCTTTTTCTTCTCGTCCATGTGATCAAGTGGCTCGATGATAAAGATGTTTATTTTGTCAAAATGGTATAAAATGACGAGTTACTATTAGTCTATATATAAGTTGTATAATTTTCACCCAAAAAAATAAAATAAAAAGTCACTTGTTTAATTGATCATATGAGCATTTTTTTTTTATTATAAAAAAGTTTAGGTGAATGAGATTTCTCGTTCAGGGGTCAAGATATGAGGAGAGGTTTTCCCTTCAGGGTCAGAGCATGTCACTATCTTCTTCGATGAGTTTACAAAAAAAATGGATTTACAGTAGTACATCAATGGCTTACAATACTATTTACAAATACCCACCAAATAAAAAAATCTAATAAAATTTGAAATTTTAACTTAATAAAAATATTTAATGAATCTTAATAACTAAACTAATTTTTAAATTTTCAACCTAATAAAAATATTTATTGAATCTTTGCGAGCCAATTTTCATTTGTCGGCCTACGAGCATATTTGAATGATCCGTACGTTAACTAACAAATATTTGGTGGGCTTGATTCATCTTCAGCGGACACATGCGTCATTTGTTTAAATTAAGAACGTAACAATTGAATTTCACTTTTGTCATAAAATCGTTGTGGCAGTTGATCGTATTACTCGTGTCATTTTGTGTGTCATAGTAATCGCAATTTTTTATGCATAACATATTCATCCTTTCAATAAAATTTTATTTTAATTTCTTCTAGTTAGTTTGTGACATCATAAAATCTATTTAAAATTCAATGTGAATTATAAACTTTTTGTTAATGAGAGACAATGTATTTGAAATTCAATGCATGAAGTCACGACAAATATATAAGTAGTATGTGGCTTAAATACCCCTAATACACTTTAGTTTTATGAAAAATTCTTTGTATAACTCTCATATCTATTATTACAACTTAGAATTTTATTACTCTGTTTTCTTCTAATTTTTTTCCTTTCAGTTCACTAAAAACCAACACCATAAGAAAAAAAATATATTATGTTCGGTTTGGGAAAACAAAATGAGATGAATAATTTATGCATATGCATTTATCACTAATGATAAATGATTCTGACAAAAGTGATGTTGGACCGATTATTAATTCGACCTGTGCATTTATCATTTGCTTCATTTATTCGGACTTTTTAGTAAGTATCTGTAATTAATATTTGTCAAATCTATATTTATTTTTTTTTATTTTCTTTCGTTAATTGGGATAGACCCCGATAAGATTTAAATTTTAAACTAAAGAATCTCATCAACTACTTTTGTCACATACAAAATTCAAGTTTAAACCCTTTTCTATACAGAATCAAACTAACATATTATCAGCGGTTTTAACATAAAAATTAGGGAAACTTTTTGGTTGCTGCTGTGCTGATAAAAATTTGTGTGCAGTACGATTATTTTCTAACTTTTCATATTAAATTTATGTTATAATATTATTATGTACTTCATATAATATTTTTATGTGTTGAATAAAATTACAGTATGGATAGTAACATAAGAGTATCAAATAATAACATAATAATATAAATTACACACAGAAGAGTAGTAACTATCTTCAATTGGACAAGAATTAATTTTTAAAAAGATGTTACGCTGATAATTTTCTGTAAAAAATATTATTCCTTATCTCATCCAATATACTATAATAACTCATAGTCCATGTTACAATCAAACATATCACTATTGAAAAAAGGAAAAATTTTAAAAAAATAGTATACAAATTATGTTTTTATACAAGAAATTTGAACGGTAAATCTCTCTGTCTCAATATTCACGGTTTGAATTTGAAAATAATGACTTATTTTAGGGTAGAAATCATTTCTCATTCTTGAACTTTTAAAGATCCAATTGGTGTTATATACACTGCATTCCACAGTTCCACGTCATTATGGGAGTTTCACCTTCTAGTTTCTCTTCATCTGTCAACAGTTTATGTAGCAGAGATGTCCTACAAAATCAGTGGAGTCGAATATATGATGTTATCTGTCAAAATGGCAAATTTTAGTGAGTTATAAATTTTACTCTGTTTCTAATTCAAAATTTACCTTGAAATTGGCTTTTGCTAAAAGTATTGATAGATGACTGCATTTCTGAAGTCTGAACTGCTTACGGCAAAACAGATGTTAAGTTCTTTGTGATGGATTTGTTGAACCTTGCAGCAAATCTCTTCATCCATACAATGTCACTAAAATCTGTTATCTCAATTCCTTTGTTTCTGTGGTAATGTAATAGACTCATTTGAGATGAACAGTACCAAAACAAGTACTAGATATTTTTTGCTGTGATTGGCATAACCAACAAAATAAAATAAAATAAGTTAGTAATTTACAAAAACGTACTCTGATCATATTTTTCTAGTGTTTGGGTCCAAATATATTTTGTAGTTACTCCGTTGTAAAATAAGAAATGTTATTTCAATTGTTAGAGCCAATTCGAAGCGATCAAATTCAGCATAACATTCCAAAGTATGGAGTGTATAAAATTTGAAACATATTTCCATTTTTTATATTTTAAAATCAATAAAATTCCTATTATTTTTACCGTCTCCATCTAAAAATTGAAAGATCAGCAACAAAGAAATCTTCTTTGCCATTGAAGTGTTCCCCTCGTATTGAATTACTTATATTTATGCAATATAAATTGTAAATATAGTCCATTTTAATCATTCGTATCCCAGAGCAAGCACAATAGGTCGGAGAATAAATTTGGAATATTTGAAAATGATGATTCCTTGTTCTCAACTTTTATTATTTTCAAATTAGAACGAATACTTCTAATAACATAACTCAATCTAAGTCAAATAACTATAAGATGATATGATAATTCATCCAAAAATTATCATACAACAGAAAACCATGAAGCACAATAACAAATAATAGAAATTCCGACTTCAATCAACAAGTAAAAATCTGAACAAGGTGATCATATTAGCACTTCCACACCAAACTCAAACAATTCTGTCTTTGCCTTTTCTATCTATACAAAGGACAAAGGAGCAAGGTCCCCAACAAAAACACTGAAGTAACCATGGCATAATTTTATATTTCAAGAAACTTGATGTCTAAATTTCTGTTGGACAGCTCTCTTGCATCTTAGGAGCATCCTACAAAACAAAGAAGAAATTATTAAGGGAGTTTCAGGTAGACAAGGCTCCTTCTGAGGAGTATCTTCTACTAATTACTGAGTTTAAACAACATTGATTAACAACTTCACTAGTGTCAACATATAAGATTGCTTAGTAGGAAACATAATATAAGCTTCCCATAAACTACAAACTGGTTCTAGCAAAGATAATGTAAGAATGTGACTTTTTTCTTTACCATGTTTTCTTTGTTCGCTTCAGCTGGCTGCTCTTCAACTACAGATCTGTCTGGGCCTGCAATGATAGAATGTTGATTTAAATCCTTTATCAACCAGAACTAAGTCAGAGAAAATGGAAACTGTCCGTGCAGAATTACCTTCTTTGCAAGGAGATTGCTTTTCTTGCTTCTTAACCTTATGATTCTCTGTATTGGAGTTTTCTTTGCTTGGCTTCTGGGATTTTTTCTGTGATTTATGACCTGAAGCTTCAGATACAGATTTTGAATTAGCAGAGTTCTTAGTCACTGAAGCACGGATCCTAGGTGCAGGAGTGCTTTTCCTAGAAGCCACCTTAACTGGTCCATGGACAGGGGAACTGCCACCAGTGTTTAAGGACTTTGGTTTCAGTTTCCCAACACCCATAGTAGAATTGCTGTGTGCATCATCATCTGATGATTGAGTTCCTTCTTCCGGAACATGTGAAATGGTTTCAGACACCTGCATCTCCTCCAAGCTTTCTACTATATTGTATTTTGCAAATACTTCTTTTGCAGGTTCTCCAAGCTCTGCAAGGTTATGTTTACGTGCATAGACTTTCAGCTCATCCCTCATTCGCTGAAGAGGCTAACAAAATCACAAAAAAGAACATGTGGTCAACGTTAACTTTTTGAACTAAAGAAGCAACAAATGTCATGTTGACTCAGATCTACACTTGAAGTGTGTGGAACCATAAATTCAATTTCAGATACTTGACAAACATAAATGTGCAGAGATATGCTCTTTCCACTTCTCTTTTGATATCGCATCCTACAAAACATGTGATGCATGTTTATACCAAATACATTAAAGATTGCATGATGCATAGACATAAATCCTAAATATGGCAATTACAAGAAAGAAACCTATGGAAATATCAAGTCCCTAAATGAATAGAAAGAACCACAAATAGTTCAATTGTCCCTCTGCCTTGTGTCCAAGGAGCAGGTCTGAGCCGGTATCAAACTGTCATAAAACATTGCCTACAATTCCAACAAATTATCCAGCGATCTATTTGTTTAGTAAATCAACCTAAGATCAAACATAAGTAAACAGCCATACCTGAACAGCAATGAAACAACGCCCCAAGTGATTACATCATTATAGTTCAGAAAAACATTACAGCGTAAAGACAAGTCCCCTTTATGTTAACTTGATAAAATCAGTACTTAAAAGACAAAGGTACCGTACCTCACATCCTGCTTCCAGAGCAAGTTTAAAGAAACCAAGAGAGATCAAATGCTTAGCAGCAGACTCAGAAACCTTAATCTGAGAAATCCAATAAGATGCAGAGGAGAGGACAGTGAACTTCTTTCGGTTTGATGATCTGGAAACATCAGAAGCTGGTGTGTCACTCTTCCCCTGACTGTTAGCAGACTTCTTTGCTCTAGCCTCGGAAATTGGCGTGACATTTCCGAATGATTTAGCAGCAGGACTGGAAGTTGCTTTTGTGGGTATAGAAAGCCTTCTGGCAGGCTTGGCAGATTTGCCTTTGTCAGATAAATCCAGGACACCCATGCTTTTACTCACACTTGATGGAGGTCTTCTCCTATAAATAAATCATACAACATTGTCAATGAAATACAGCTTGCCAGCAAATTTCAATAAATATAGATGTAAAGATAAAAGAGAGCATGTTAAAATAATTAACTAACTTATGACGTTTAAGTATCAGTGTCCACTCTTAATCATGAACATGAGAACATCCACAAGAACAAAGCAAAGAAGGCATATCGAAGATTTAAAGACAACAATTGCTAAACCTACACCTCCTTTTAAGAAAATTCTTAATTTCACTGCTCTTGCTCAGCCAATGCTTGTAATAATGCAAAAACTTGCCTAAATCATTCGATAATATTTCAGAGAATCGGTGAGCACGAGCAGTCATGATTAGTGAGAAGCACTTCTCTAACGAAAAATAGTAGTAGCAAGTACCTTAGCATTTCAGTGTGCAAGAGTGAAAGGCATGAACAGTACAACCATCTAATCTCAATTCCTCTTGAAAGAAAAAAAGACAAAATTGTATATTTTCTAGATGCAATCTATAAGTAATACTCCCTCCTTCCCATTTTATTTGACAAAGATTCTTTTGCACTTGATTAAGAAAGTGGTATCTTTGTAATGATTGCAATAATAAAGTGTTATTACTTTCCAAATATGCCCTTTGATAAAAATTCACTTGAAATGTCTTACCTTTTAATAAAATGTAATTTAGTAAGTTAACAACAAAATAACTTTTCAAACTAATTACTTCATAAAAAGTTTGTCAAGTAAATTGGGACGGAGGGAGTAGATTTTGAGCCATCACAAGCCACAGTCTGATAAAAAAAACACCCAACAATCATGCATCTTCCGTTCAAATTAAAAAACAATACTATTAATCATTTCACTTTTTCTTAGTTAATTTGCAAAATCCTAAGTTCAAATTGATGTGAATTCAATTGCTTTTTTATGAAAATTAAACTTTAATCATCGTAAAGTATTAGAACCTGTTACTTAATGAAAAATTGTTTGAAATTTTAGCAAAAACACATAACTAGGATTATAGAATTTACAGATACAGGCGAAATAAAGTAAAAGGAAACTTATTTGGGAAAGGGATAGAGTACTAGTATATTCAATTGAGACTGACAGCAAACTGAACCAAAAGTAGAGATCTTTTCTTCCTTTGAAAACCCATCCACTAAGAAATAGGGTATAAGCACAAGGAAAAAATCCAATCACATGACATCAAACTAACATACATGTACTGATATATAGAAATAAACAAAACCTTAAAACAAGGAAAATCAAAAGATGGGAGATAAATCAGTAGTAATAATAAAAACAAACCTCTTGGAAGCGGAAGAATTGGCTGAAGGAGGGAGAGGGGTTTTGTCCTCCTTTGACTTAGTAGCAGATCGAAGCGGGTATCGCAGAAGTTTGGATGATGATTTCCCTGCAAAATTCATTTCAGATTACAAAATTGTAGATACATATATACATACATATGTAGATACAGACTTATATGTAGAGATTATCTATGAATTAGTAATTACCAGGGGCAGAAGATTGATCCCTGACAGGATCCTCCATAAGATCAAGGAGTGCAAAGAATATATATCGAGAGAAATGAAGGAGGAAAAGGAATGTTGTGGAGAAATCGAAGCGGATGAAATTAAGAAATAAATGGGGGTTTGGGTTTAGGATGATGTCCTATTTTATAATCAACCGCATAATTAGGGCAAAAACTGGGCCTGCCTGCCTCCTGCGAGCGGGAAATTTTTACTCTTTTTTCAAATTCCAAAATTTCTCACTTATTTAAACATTTTAGTTTGATCACCGAGTTATGTACTATTGTACGTAAAGAGTTTATTAGTCTCTTTATTGACTTGTTTTAATTTTTTATTAATAATATTTATGAATTATATATTTGTAATTTTTATATATGTATTTTGTATATATAAATGATATATATTTTATTTATATAAGATAAAGTGTACTATCTTAATATCCTTTTAATTGTACTCCCTCCGTTTTTTATTAATTATTTTTTACAATTTGATTGTCTTTTTTCTTTATTTGCTTTTATCACATTCCAAGACAAATATGGTATGATATCAATAAATTTAATATATTTGTATTTATTACTCGTTGAGCTTTATCTATGTAATTTGAGCTAATAAAAAACAGAGGATAATTGTTTTACTATATGAAGATATATTTATCTAAATGTATTTATTTATGTTTTATACATTTATATGTTTGCTCGTAACGAAAAGAAATAAGTGATATATGAAATAAGTTGACAGTGTTGGGAACTCTCTAATCATTTTCTCTGATCTATGCAATAAATGTCATATTGTATCGCCATATAGAACTACTCAAATTTTAAAATAAGCGCCTACGAAATGTAGTTGTTTTAGATTTTAGAGAGTAAAATATACCCATTATATTAGTAAATTTGACTATAATTTATTTTTATAATTTTACATATTTGTATTATATTTTAATTTTCAAATAATATGAAAAAAATATAATCATACAGATTGAAAAGACGTTAAAAAGCAATGCAATATGTGAATTTTATAAATTTTTTCGAGTTCATTTACATTGTTGTTATGATCATATACCAACCAATAAATTATAACACTTAAAAATATATATAATTTATAAGGTTATAAAAATCATGTTACACATAAGAAAATTTATTTATCAATCTATTTTTTTATACTATTTCAATGTGTACGGTTAAATTTTTTTAAATATATTATAAATTAATGGATATAAAACTAATGAGTAGAATTATGAACATAAATTATAATTCAATTTCCTTAATCTCAATATATAATATACTCGGTAATGACTATTTTATACATCTTTTACTCACAAGTTAAGGATGTAGGCCAATGGTTTTTATTTCTCTCTCGTCTTATGATTGGCCATTGTTTCTCTTTCATCCCAATACTTGCTTGTGATATATGATATCATCAATACAAGTATCATATTCAATATTTACTCATTTTAGGAAGACTTCGAACATTTCAAATTAGAATAAGCTGTGGAATATGCAATAAATTATTTTTCAATATATCAAAAGCTGGTCTAACGGAAAAAAGCACTTTCGAATTAAGAAATATGAAGATTTGATTTGAAAACATTTATGAGAAAAACAAATGTTGATTTTCGAAGCTAATAATCTTATAACTTGTAACAATACTAGATTATAACAATACTAGAGTCACTAAAGAATTACATAAATAAAAGTCTATAAATATAGTGACAAATTTAGAATCATTAATGACTAATATATGTTCACCAATCTCCAATTAAATTTAAACACATTTATTTGTATACAAATTAATATTTCTAACATTATTAGTCGTAAGTCCGAGAATATATAAATACAACCAACAATATACTACTCCGTGCGTATTAAACAAAGTTACTACCAATTGTAACCGGAAAAAAAAAATTACTACAAATCAGAGCATTCCTATTGGCTATTTGAGAAAAAAAAAATAAAAACAATGCATAAAGCTACTGCCAAGAACCAAAACGGGTCTTATTCGTGGGCCCTTTTTATTTGAAATCGAAGTTTTGAAAAGCAGCCCAAATTTTCGAAATTTGAATTTGAATTGAAATTAATTAACCGTTACGACTTATAACTAACAGGCGGTTAGGAAATATCCTGCTCTGTACTAAGAAAACGGGTTTCATTATCCGGGTAAAAGGAAGTAAATTGGGCCGTCAAACAATTGGTAGTCGTCGCCTTTGGATTTGGATCCATGACTTGAGCTTCCTAGTTAGAACTTCCTTTGTTTCACAATAGAGAAAATAAATAATAAATATAACATTTTAATGTTATCTATTCTTAAAATTAATTGTGATAATAACATCATAACTTTTTTAATAGCAGAACTTTTATTTCGTTAAGATTTTTATATAATTTATAATACTAATGAAAATCAATTGATATCAAATTTAAAATTTAAAAGTTCAATAAAGTATTAAAGAATTAATAATATGCAACTCTCTTACAAATGGAAGGAGTAAGTTCTCAATTTACTTTCTTCTATGATTATCATGTCATCCTTAGGTATTACATGTTTAATAGAATAAATTGAAATGGAGCATGTGTCAATTATAAAAGCAAATAAGGCATAACACATGCTCAACAACAGTTTACATATTACAATTTCATTATTAAAATTTTAAGAAAAAATGATATACACAGTCAAATTATGATATTGTTATAGATTTAACATATTTATTGTTTTAAATGTTTCCTTGCAATGCAAATAAATATTTAGTAAAATTAATAAATTGATTAATAACATTAACATATTATTTATTACTATTAATATAATATTTGTGGATACTGTTAATGGATGTTTTATAATTTTATTTTATTTTAAAGTAAGGAGAAATTTAAGGAGTACCTTTTAAGTGAACGTATAATGAGCAACAAACAAATTATCCATGGCAGATACGAGAAAATTGTATTTTAAAAAAATTATATGACCACTCTTTTAAAAGTAAAAAAGTCGAGAGTTTAAGTTTTGTTGATCACAGTTATTATATACATGTGCATTAATATGTAAATTTTAGACAATATCTTCTTTATAACAAAAAAATATAACTATTATATTTTCATTTTAAACTCTCTCATTTTCTCCTTATTTTGCTCTTTCACCGTCGTTTCTTCTTATCAGTTTTCTTTCCCATATTTATTCTCATTCCAGTCACTACCCGAGCAAACAGAATAATAAAATGCTTTAATGTCTTATTAACATTGACGCGGTGTTACTGAATTTTTTTTGGGCAAGAAAAGAAAAGAAATGGATTCTATGGTTTTATTATGTTACTGAGTTTATTGAAATATAGAAAAGAAGAGAGTTGAATAGAAAAAGTGGGTAGTTTTCTTGTTTAAGTTTTTTATTCAAAGTTGTAAATTTTGGATAGAAAACTTTTTAACAGTACTTCACATGCCATAAAGTCTATAATAATCTTATATTATAAACACAATAAAATATAATATTGAGGATAAAATAGACATTTATTGTACAACTTAAGTTTTTTTTTTTTTTCCAATTAGTAAACATAGTAACAACATAAAAAAAACACTTGAACTTCTATTCTATTCTTTTTTATTCATTAAAAAAATTTGTATTTTTTTCTTTTCTATCTAAAAGTAATCTTTTTCCATTTATTTCTCTGTCCCTCTCCCATCTCTCTTGTGTTGTTTTGACTTTTGTGTTAGGTTAGTATGCAGTCACCCCTCAATCAAGATTATCAGTTCCAACTTTTCTGATGACACCTATATGTCTCGTATTTTTCTCCAAAAAAGGGAAAATTTTTGGTGGATCCTAGATTTTTTATTTTCATTTTTTTCCAGCATAAGAAGATTCCTCTTTTAATAGATGTAACATATGGAATGACATATCAACTAATTTAAGCAAAAATATTTAATATTGTCTTAGCAATTGAAACCTCCAAATTAGTCAACATACAAATTATCTATCCCAACATTTTCCCTTTTTTATTGTTTGAAATTACCTTAAAATTTTCCTTTAATGTAAGTGCATTTAGCTTTTCGATATAAGTTCATATTGTGTTTGTTTAGTTTTTAATCTATTTTAACGGATTAATGATCTGAGCGTTTTTAAATATTGTATCGTTTAGATCATTTGTTTAACCAACTTTTTATCTCTTAATACTTAATTTTATTGGAATCCAATAAGCTAAAAAAATAAAGTTGAATGGATTAAACTTGATAAATAATAAAATAGATTAATTCAGATATTTAAGGCAAAAAATTAAATAAATAATTAAATTTATATTTAGATTCAACCAAAAATACTTAATTGATTTAGTAAATTTGGATATGATAAATCTATTTAGATTCATACACTTAATGGAAAAAAACGCAACCTTAATCTATACACCATCATCGACTATGGTTAATATTTTAGTGACATGTATTATTTCAACAATAATATTCACAAGGCTATCTTCATATAGAATAGTGTCTCAATTGAATATTTCGCTCAATGTTCAAGAAAATGTGGGACAGTTTGATTTATTGATCGTTTTCGTTTTCATTGAAAACGAAAACGAATAAACATTTTTGTTTCACTTAAAATAAAAATAAAAATGCGTTTGGGTAAATTTTTTTGTTTTTAAAACAAATTTGGTATTAAATAAAATAATTATTAAATTTCAAATTATATGTAAATGTATATTATTTTAATATATTATTATTAATTATTTTACGTAAAAAAAATTATTGTAATACAAATAATATATTAAATGATATTTTATACTCCACATAATATTATTTATACATATATTGTTTATATTATAGTTCAATATTATCACAAAATATTAATATTATAGTATAAATAATAATATAAAATATTATCTTAATATCGAATATATTATATATTATATATAAGTTGTTATATATTTATTGTCATATAGTAAATATGTTTTAATTATTTAATTATTTATTAAAATATATTTTAACAATATAATAATTTTATTTGATTATTTTAATTTAATTTATTTTTAAAAAAAATACCTATAAAGTTTAATTTACTTATAATTTCAATACAATATTACATATACTATAATCTTTAAGTATATATATTTTAGTTTATATGTATGAGTTATAGTATACAAAGTAGATTATTGATTTTATATGCTTTTTATATTTTAAACCGATAAAGAATTCCATATTATTGTAATATATATATATATATATATATATATATATGTATATGTATATAGTATATAATATAATAGTATATTATATTATGCTATATTATATCATATATGTATTATATTATCTAATGTAATATAATATTTTATATAAATATTCAATTTATACACACACACACACACACATATATATTATTTCACACACACACAAACATATATATAGTAGTATATTACATTTTCACCTTCTGAAATTACTGAGAAAAATAAAAACAAAAAAAATGAAAATACTTTTTTTGTGTTTTCGAAAATAAGTGTCAAAACGAAAATGTCATTTGTTTTATTTGAAAACGAAAATATTATTTAACAATACAAAATAATATGTTCATTTTCAAAAAACAAAACGAAAACGAATAAAAAATCAAACACCCCTATAGTTTTCTTCATCTATGTTTTTCTATTCGAAAACTATGATCTCTCTTATTTCCTTCATGTTTGAATAGGCCACATTTTTCATTTTTTATTTGTGAAATGTTAAATTTAATCCGAGTATTTATCGAGATTGCGTGGTTGCCAAATCAGCAAAATCCCAAGTGTCAATTTCGGACGAATTCAAAACTGGACAAATAAAAATAAACCTAGTCAATGCTACAGATCAACAAAATTCCATAGCTTACGTATATCAGCACTTATCTATTCCAAATCAGTAGCATTCGGTTATCTATCTATTGTTCTATCTATATAGTACTGTGCCATTTGTGAAAATTGATCAATTTTATTATTTTTTGGGCAGCTATAAACACAAATTGACATGGCTCAACTTTTGGTATCCTCTGTTTTGATAGCTGTTTTATTAATTCAATTCAACAATAATGTAGGCAAAGCAGACAATGAAGAAAAAACTGGAATATATGAGCTGAAAAAAGGAGATTTTTCTGTCAAGGTCACCAACTATGGTGCCACTGTTATGTCTGTCACACTTCCAGATAGAAATGGTTTATTTCTTTTTATTCCTTTTATTTTACTCCCTATCATTTTATTTTTATTTAATTATGCAATTGGATTTCAATTAATTTCCTCAAATTAATTTAACTCCGATTCTTCCAAATTTATGTCACAAAATTTTCTTTTCCAGGAAAACTAGATGATGTGGTGCTTGGATTTGATTCCGTTGAAGATTACTTTGTTAGTTTCTTCTTTCTCCCCTTCATCTAATTTACAATTTGTATGCAAAAAAAATTCCTCACCCTTTTCAATAGTTTGATTTAATTGAACTATTTTGCTGAATGTAACTTCTGTTGAAACTGTTCTTCAAAATTTTATTTCATTGAACATATAATTAGACCTTATAATGCTATGACTTCTTTAGATTAGTTCTACCTTTTTTTTTTTTTTAATAATAATATATGTTGTAAAAATTAATTGTTTGTACAGAATGATAAGACATACTTTGGTGCTCTGGTGGGTCGTGTGGCTAACAGGATTGCAGGCGCTCGTTTCACTCTAAATGGAGTCGAATATAAATTGACTGCTAATGATGGCAACAACACTCTCCACGGTACATATAAATCTACACATTTCTGTATTATATGAATATTTAGTTGGTTATAACATATTTGAGGTGAGATCACAAAAGACAATGACTCGTATATTGACAAACGTGTTTGTTCAACTAATGTGTTTGGTGAATTATTTTGAAGCATATATTTATGCAAGAAGTAAATAATTAAATCATGACATATCAAACATCAGGAGGTAAAAAAGGATTCAGTGACGTTATATGGAGCATGGAAAATTACCAACCAGATAGCCATGTCTCATTCGCATACGATAGTGCCGATGGCGAAGAGGGTAACATTTTTTCCCTTCCATTCTGTACTTTTACTTCCTCTTCATTTACATGATTCATTTTGAAACATAACAGATATCAATGCTCATTAAAGGGTGTGCTATCGATACTGCTGACGTAGCCCCGTTTGTCGGTTTAAATTTTAGATATGACAATGTATCGTAAGGTACAAGAATATCTAAAATTTAAACGGAAGCAAACGGGACAAAATTTTCACTAAGGCTTGAAAATCTCACAGGATTTCCTGGTGATCTACACATCTCGGTTACATACATGTTGATTGGGCCACACACATTGGGGTTGAGAATGACAGCAGAAACTCAGAACAAGGCGACGCCGGTAAATCTAGCTACACACACTTACTGGAATCTAGCAGGCCATAACAGCGGCGACATCATGTCGCACACCATCCAATTATTGGCATCTAATATCACCCCAGTGGATGAGAAGCTCATCCCAACCGGTGAAATTCAGGCAGTGAAAGGGACAGCCTATGATTTCCTGGAGGCTCGAGAGATTGGCAGCAAGTTCAATGAGCTTCCAAAAGGCTACGATATCAATTTCGTGATTGACGACACAAATGAGGAGCATTTGAACAAGGTGGCAGTGGTGCACGACAAGAAGTCTGGGAGAAAGATGGAACTTTGGAGTAACAAACCAGGGGTTCAGTTTTATACAAGTAATATGTTGAATGAAGTTAAGGGAAAAGGTGGCTTTGTTTATAACAAGTATGCTGGACTGTGTTTGGAGACTCAAGGATTTCCAGATTCAGTGAATCATCCCAATTTCCCTTCACAAATTGTCAATCCTGGAGAGACTTATGAGCATGTTATGGTGTATAGATTCATTGCTCATTAGGTTGAAAATCTATGGTGTGTTAATTGTGCTTCGTTCTTGTTTTTTTTTCCTCCGAAGTTGTTGTGCAAGCTTGGGAACATTACAAGTTGCCTTCAAAGATCTAATATTCACTATATTTTGGGCAGAATCTTCCCTAGTTATTTATTTAATGCTTCAAGAATTTTTCGTGTATGAAATTCGATTCGCGATGTTCATAAGTAGCACTCCTTTAACAGATATTATGACTTATTTTGGGGCACTTCAGAATTTGAGAATAACGTCATTTTATTCTCCGGAAACATTTACTTCACAGTTGTAGTATGGTACCTTCAATGAATTCATATATTTTTAGCTTAAAAAATGTTTTAAACACGACTTTGTAAAACAAAAAGTTTAAGCAATAGAAATCTCCATCAGTCTTGGAACAAAACTTACCATTGGCCTCTTTGAAAATTTGAATTCTCAACTTAATAAAAACACTTGGTGAATCTTAATAATTGAACCAACTTTATTTGACTCGTAAAACTATTCTTATACTGTATTGTTCCGATATTAGAGATTTCATTATAAAAGCTATCTTTTTCAAAACTAGTAAAATTTCTACTGAATGACATAAATTCGTTAAAATAATTATTTTTCTTGAAAGTGATTATCTAACGTCTTCCCAATTAATGGAAAAATTCAAACCTGAAACCTATATACTAATCCTTACTCCTATGAAGTATGGTCCCATTTGCTAACCAACCATAGCCGACGAATATTGGTTCAGTAGCAAGTACCACGATAACCCTGATTGACATTCCCTGGTCGTGGACAGGACAGAAGAGCCTTCCTCTAAATGAACATTTGTAACCAAAAAAAATAAAATAAAATAAAATAAAAAGGACCAACATATCATGCATATAGCTAATAACTAGAAGAGAGAATAAGCTATGCTAGAATGAAGCAAGCAGCCTTCCAAAACAATAATTCCTTATGCTAAAATGAAAAAATATCAGAAAGTTAAAATGAATTTTCATAAAATAGAAGTTGCCAAACACATGCAAATGATATTAAAAACTTGCACAACAGAATCAGATGATACAAGCAATCCCCAGATCTACACTATGGAACAATAAAAAGCTCTTGTGTTGAATGATTAGGGCTATGTTGCTGCAGTTGTCTTCTTAAAATCAATTTTGTCAACCTTAACCTCTCCGTCAATGAGCTCATAAACGTAGACTACAACACGAAGTGCATCAATGTCCATGAGAACAAAGCTAGGATTAACATCGTAGGTCATTCCACTGTAGGCCCCTGTGGCAGATCCGGGGTTTATAACGACTCCTGCCTCATGTTTGTAGGCTGTGAACTGATGGGTGTGACCTGTTACTAGGATATCTACATCTAGCTGCCTTTGGAGCATAGCCAATGAATCGAGATCCCCACACGGAATTACCTTCAGATACAGAAGCAAGGAAGCGAAAATTACATCATAATTGTTCCTACAGGCTCAGGGCTGTAAGTGAGACATGCACTTCATTGAAAAGCTTGATTAAAAAGCTTCATTTCATTATAAAAATGATTAAAATGAGCTCATTTGAACTCCATTAAAGCTATGCTGTAAAGAAACCAAGCTTACATATGATAGTCTTTTCAGCCTAGCCCAACTATTTTCGATAAAATTAAGAGAGCTGAGCAATAATAACCAACAAAGCTTGAAAGTAGAATTAACGCTTGGAAGAGCTCATGAATATATATATCTTGTTTAAATGAATATATGATAAAGCATTTCCACATCTTAATAACTAAGCTGAATGCTTAAATGATTCTCAAATAATAAGTTAGAGGTCATGAACACAGAATAAATTGGTAGGGATAAACTGCATTCTTTTAGATTAAAGGTTCAAAAAGCTTAGTGACTAAAAACTATATAACAATATACAGCTCCATAGTTTTCATACGTTATAAA
The DNA here is from genome assembly GCA_014636745.2 of Centella asiatica. Taxonomy (NCBI): domain Eukaryota; kingdom Viridiplantae; phylum Streptophyta; class Magnoliopsida; order Apiales; family Apiaceae; genus Centella; species Centella asiatica. The sequence continues at coordinate 15,995,884 of CM025785.1, forward strand.
GTGTGAAATTTAAGCTATTAATGTAAAGAATATTATCTTTGTCAACAGAATGATGCTATGAAAATCCTACTAATTATAGATTTTTTAGAAGAAGTATAAAACTAGAGCAAGGCTTGGGGTTATTGATTATAAGAACTGTGAAGTTTGAACAAAACTTCTGGGACCCTAGGTAAGCCCCAAATAGAACATGATTGAGCTCAACTCATACTAGAGCGACTGACCACTTAGAAACTGAAAACACCATTAAAGGAATGAAAGGGGTATCAGTAAGAAACAAAGAGTGGATTTCAGCCATATAATAGTCATGAGTCTAGTTCCTCATATCAAAAGGGTACAACTTGAGCCCAATTAATGGTAGAGATTGTGCAATACAATCTTTCTACACAGAACCCATCAAGTTTTTCCAGTAATGGCATACATTGCAATTGATCCTACGTTCCTACTCCTCAAGCTTTTGTTTCTAGGCAGTTATCTTTACTGTATATTGCCTCAGATGAATAACAACCAAAAATTTGAGAGACGTGTCAATTGAAAGGGTAGAAAGTAGAGGTGAATAAGGTAAGTATATTATAAAATGTTAAAAGAGTGATTCATGTAGTGCTGCATCTAGATAGCCAAACTAGAAAACTTTACATGGATGCTTATGGCTAGGAATTATATAAGCTTTTTCATTGCGTCAAAATTCAACTCGTCAATGTTTGGTACTCCCTTCTCTCCAGAAAAAGAGTACCATTTATAAATAAACAAACAAACGCACACACATATCCCCACAAAAGATGCCACTCTATTGATGATAGTATAAAAAACAATGTTCTCAAGTTGAATATCATAATTACTCTGTCAGGCACTATTATGTAACGCGTATTCAGCCTATGGAAATTCTGAAAGAATTGTTTATTATCAATTTCAAATAAAGATATGTAAGAACTAGTGAACTACACCCAGGAACCACAATTACCAACATTCAGTTTGTTAGGAAAAAAATCTGAGTCATTTATTTCAATAACATAAGAGATGTTAAACCTGATGGCCATGACATATTCCAATCTTAAATTGACCAATGGTCAATGTCTTGGTCTCTGGATATCGTGTATCCTCATCATATTCACCTCGAGTAATATGCAGATCAGGGCATATAGTCCTCAAGTAGTCATGAACCTCCTGGAAACATAATTTGAAGCATATCAAGGTTGTCACTCTAATTACATTTGTTTTACTCAAAGCATTAAAAGTTATTTTCCTGTTACATATGTTTTATAAAATAGAAAATTTTGACTATACACCAAACAAACTGCTACATATTAACAGGAAAAGCAATGCCACATTAGGATCGCACAAATATAATAAAGAGGAAGCATAAAGTGGATCATGAGCAGTGGTGGAAGGAGACATGAGGAAAATAAGAGAAATGTAATGGGGAAAGACTATTAGATTTACCCCATTCCAGCCAATTTTCACTAATTTTATGTGGAAGGGGAAAGATGAGTGACTCATCCTGTTTTTCTTCATGATCTCTTTGTTTCACTCCTCTCCATCTCTCATTCCGCCGCCACCTCACATAATTTATTCTACTTTTAGTTCAGTCCCTGAGTTCTTCCCTATTTCGTTCATGCAATCCAAACGCAATAAAAGCTACACTCTGATTAATTTGAAACATAGCTAGTTTGACACCAATCTTGTTACCTACTTCTCTGTATTGCCAAATTACCACAAAAAGATCTACCGTAGGCATATGAAAGGAGGGATGATCACGTGGTGAGCTAAGCATGTTTGTATAACAATACATAAATCAACCTTTATACCAGGACATACCCTAAATATTCATCTGTCATGGTCCGGGGTTATCTGTTCAGTTTTATAAGGGTAATCGGGTGCGATCCTGAGGATTTAGCATGTAACTAGTTAAGAGGATAAATGCTCAAGGTAATCACTCCAGGAACCCATATATCATAAAAAAAGAGTATTGCAGTTTAAGAAAGACTGACATATGAAACAAGTGCTATGGATACCTATGTTTGTATTCCAAGTATTCATTACGAAAAACAATAAGCACATCCAAAAAATTTCAAACTTAGACTATAAACAATATCCTAAGTATTGATTTCGATCATACATTGAGATAACATACATCAGCATTCGGCAAATACCAGTGGAAGTATAATAGTACCACAATACTGCAGAGCTAAAAAAACCATAAACCAAAAATTTACTTTGATACATAGATTTCCGGTGCAAATAATGTGTTGAATCTTTCCAGGAACAAGCATAGATTTGAACTTAGGAGGCAGATCAGGTGTTCTATGTGAGATGTGAAGATCACCCAATGCCAACACTAACACCATCTTCTCCAATGATCAGCTAAAATTTTCAGAGAACAAATCCCAAAATCTGCATAAAAGAAACCCCAAATCTCAGAAACAATCAGTCAAGAAATAGAAACCCAATTCAGCCAATAGTTCACTATACCTAAATTTCTAGACAAGAAGATCATTCCAAGTTTCAGTAGAGTTAAAATACGCTGTTGTATGGAAGAAAAAAAGATAGATATAAACGTGTAGTGACTGATTTCTCCGAACAAGAGAGAGAGAATCGATCGAACCTGAAATATTAGCAGGCAGTGGTTGGCGGTCCGCGGCCTAGCTTCTCTTGGTCTCTTTTGTTTCTCTGCTTTCCCTCTTTTGACAATCTCTCTGTTACTCTCATGAAATCAGCTTCCAAGACTTCCGTCTATGCGAAAATGTTTATTTTCTTTTTTCTATCGACAAGTATTAATAAAAAGATAAATATTGTAAAGGTGAAAAGTTGTCTACAATTTGTTGCAGCCCTGAAAAACTGATCAATGAAATTTTCTTTTCTAAAATCCTTTTAGGGGTTAAAAAGTTATAAAAATATAAAATTCAGTACAAATTTGTGAAGTATTTAGTACTTCCAGATTTATTAATTTGACATATATATTTTATTTTTTAAATTATAAAAGTTAATTTTGATAATTTATTCAATATATATATTTTTAATGATATTAGTTATATGTCTTTATCTAATAAATATAAACAGTAATTTTAGTTTGAATTATGTTAATTTGTCCAAAAAAATCAAATTATGACAATTAAATCTAAATCGAAAGAGTATTAAAGTTAAACATAAAAATAGAGTACACTCCGGATATATATATATATATATATATTAAATGAAACTATTTTTTTGTGAAATGGGGTAATTTTATGTAGAATTTCGTTATTGAATTGTGAAAACTAGTTTCTCCTTTTCATGACATTTGGTGCCAAGTACCTGACATCAAACGCTAGTAAGAAATTAAACCCTTACCAGCTTTGTTTGCTTTAGATGAATTCGTCTGGAATAATGTTGTTGCATATAACCCGATGAAATAGTCTCCCTTGCATGAGAGCCACTACTACTTGCTATAAACTTTGGCCATTTACAAACAAAAAAACTCTACTCCTACATATAAACTAACATTACCACCATATATAATGCCCACATAGAATGAATTTACATCAACCAACTAAAATTTTATTTAGAACAGGTTCCTATTATTCATCCCATGTTAATCCCACAAGAGCCTGGCAAGGCATATCCATTCGGGGTTGAATTCATATGATGAGGAACTGGCAATGAAGACCCTTTTGGAAGCGTTTCGATATGGTGATCAAGCGAGGATGGTGAAGGAGATACTTGTGATGGCTTTTGAGATCCTCCAGGAGTTTGTTTCATAGATGAAAGGTTGTCCTGCCATAATGTGGAATCTGGTAGATGCTTTGATGATGAACCAGAACCCTCCAGGGAAGCCGAAGTACGCGCCTGTTTTAAAGATGGAATCTTTTCCAGAATATTTACAACTTCAGACATTTGAGGGCGATATTTGGGCTCCGTGTGAGCACACTGCAACGCAAGATTTGCAGCCACGAAAGCTCCTTTACGAGGATACTGACCCTCCAACTTGGAGTCCATGATCCGGAATAATTTGCGTTTGTTAGGCAACTGTGGCTTTACCCAATCCAACAGTTTCTGCTCTGGACCAGCCTTTCGTTTATCAACAGCAAGCCGTCCTGTAAGTAGCTCCAATAGCACAACTCCAAAACTGTAAACATCACACCTGGCAGTAAGCCGACCTGCTCAAACAAAGAAATTGAGAGAACAAATCAATAACTTAAGAAATTACCACTGAAAATAAATGGTTCAAGAGCGCAAGGTGGTCTCCTTAACATATACATGAAAAATGTCTAAAACTATGTATTATATGGGCTATATCTAGAGCAAAACTAAGGAAGCTCCCTGGCTTGTCAAAAGATGATGCTTTACTGAGGTTTTACAACACAAAATGTTAATGTTGCATGTACAACCTTAAATCCATAATAATAAAATGTTTATTGTTGGATGATTTAGACAGTTCTGCATATCGGAAGTATGAATAAACTGCAGAAAACGAGAAAACATGTTAGGTTTAAGGCATCTATTAGATAACTGTTTTCACGACTTAATTTGTTCCCTACTGTAGGATGAGGACAATAGCCTTGCAAGATACGACAGCCAATCACATAATAATGGTAATGGCAGCAGTCCTTTAATATTACCGAGCTTCTTTGAATTTAATAAATGCAAAAACAGAAAGGAAGAAAGGGTTAATAACTGGAAGTGAGTGCTGAAATGATCATTTGACTGAATTTATAGAGGTCTTCAGAAGTGAACATATGCAATCATTTGAAAAAAGATGGTCTCTGTTTCTACTGGGGATATAACACTCCAGTTTAAAACATAACTGTTCCAAAAAGATAAGCCCCAAGTCGGAACCAGGACAAGCAGGCTCAGGGCTTATAGGGTGTTGCCTCGCACTGTGGTTGCCTTGATGACTTCCCGGTGCCCATTTCTACTGCACCATAAGTGTATGTCCCAAACACAACCATATTTATAATCTATTTCTATCGGGAACTAGTTTAGATGGGACAAGTGTCTTTCAAACAACATTGTACATTAAGCCACCAACTTTGAGACTTGAAAACTTAATGGTTGATATTATATGCTCGGTATGTTTGATATCGACATTATTATTGAGTTTTACTCTCATTTACTTTGTTCTCTGTGAGTTCACAAGCCTTGCCTTGGGGATATAAGGTCCTGTCCCATGCATGTGTTGGAATGTTAATCTAACCATGTTTCCACCTCTCCTTCTCTCCTTTTAAATTATTCTCTTTCCATATACGACTAAAACTAACAAGAACAGTACACACCTGGGGTGCATTCTACGAAAGCAGATTAAAACAAAATGCAAGAACAGACCTGTAGCAACATATTCAGGGGCCGCATATCCTTGGGTACCAAAGACTTGTGTTGTTACATGAGTCAGATCTCCAGTCGGACCAGCTTTTACCAACCCAAAGTCTGAAAGCTTTGAATTGAATTCCTGCATTTTAACATTAAAATCATAAGATAGTCCCTGAAAATAAAAAGGCGCATCAATATCATAAGAAGCATGATCGAACTAGTAGCCAGCTGAACTGGCTATGAAGAAGTCTACAGAGTGGAATCTATAGTGCTCAAGCACAAGCTCTTGAGCAATGGACATGGCAAAGGTTGTCTCAGGAGTGACCTTAAAAAGAAAATTCTAGTTGATTTATCAGATGACAGTAGATAACTGAAATTGTCCAGTAAATTAGGCTATTCAAAAGAAGTAAGTTCCATGCAGGAAACAGATAGCCACCAAAATATTTAAAATTATAATTGTAATTTAAGCATACCGAATCTAACAAAATATTAGAAGCTTTAAAATCCCGGAAAATGATCTGTGGATTAGATCCATGAAGAAAAGAGAGACCACGAGCCGTCTGTATAGCCACTTTAATCCTTATATCCCAAGAAAGAGGTTGACCGCTCCCTGTAAAGAACACAAAGTTGAAGTTGTTAACACCAAGTTATATTTGGGGCATGATTGAAAATGAACCATTTATTGGTTAAAGGAGTCTATTTTGGTCGATATCTATTATGAGCTTTATAGTATCTATAGGTTTATGCTATGATATCTGATATCAGTGAAATCAATAGCAGTATGGTCTGCAAAACCAATTAGAGGAAACAGTCAACTTACTTCTGAACAGAAGATCCTCCAAGCAGCCTCCAGGCATGAATTCATAGACCAGTAGTCGATTATCCCCGTCCAAGCAAAACCCTATAAGTTTGACCAGATTTGGATGATCAAGTTGGCCAAGATAATTGACTTCACACTGCAACCATCTAAACATCAGCATATGACCAAAAGAAATAATAATAAGAGGTAAATTATGACTACACCTACCAACCACTCCTTATGCCCCTGGAACCCATTAGGCTTGAGCTTCTTTACGGCGACTACCATTCCTGATCCAGGCCTTGAAGCAGTAAGCGTTTTCTTGTCCAGCCACCCCTTGTAAACATACCCAAATCCACCTTCTCCAAGAAGATAATCGCACCGAAAATTACTAGTGGCATCCACGAGTTCAGTAAATGAGAAGGATTTTAAATGTGGAGAGGATAATATTTCAATCTCAGGCCTTGGGATAGGCAGAACTTGAGTTTTAACCTTCTCATTAGATGTCAATAAAGGCATAGATGGAGTAGGCAAAGGATGGCTACATTTGCTTGAACTTTGTGTAGTACTAGCACCTGAAAAAGAATAAGGTCTTATAAGAATATGGAACGCATGGATTCTGAGACTGAACCGTCAAAGGATGTACTTGCAACAAGTGGAGCCCTTATCTGGCCGCAGAATTAATACAAGTACAAGAGGCATGGATGTTGCTGTCAGCTATGAGTTTTAAGTTTCAATCAACTGCTCAGCTTTTGTATGTCAAGTATACAATCAGCACTCTAAATCTTCCAAAAGTTCTATCAAATAAAACCATCCTCAGTGCAAAAATTACAGAAATTCAGCTGATTTGAGTGATATTAGTCATTTGTTTTAATTAGTCTTCATATATGAGAATGATACTACAGCCATTCAATTGAATCTCCTTTTGTTCAAAACAGTTTCCAATCAACTGTTATATAAACAATCACAGAGCCTTGTAAGCTTGGAAGAAAGTTCTTTGCAAATAATATTTGCATCTGATAATATGTGTTACCCATTAACGTAGACACGAGCTCTTGTGGATAGCGCAGCGAAAGGGTGCCATCCACTTGATAGGACTACTTGCAAAGATGCTTGAACCGAAACAAATGAAAATTTTAATTGATCAGTTTGTACAATCACTTTGTAACTAGATTTACATCTATAACACATCTTTTAGTCGGCATTAGCTTTCATTACAGCCTTATAAGAGTACAATGTCCATTATGTTCACAAAGGTAATGTGCGGTCTGCATAAATATACTGTTCCTGTAATATATAGCCTTTGATTTTTTATCATCCATTACATAAGAACTCAATACTTGGCCTAGTTATCATGTAATCAATGAATTGTAAGGAAATAGAGAAATACAATCACAAGCTAGACAATTTCCAACCATTGCATGCATTCAGCTTTCTATTCTCCAATAGCACATTATTCTATCAAGAGCCCCTTAACACTACTTACCAAAAATATTAACCAATTACTGATCCAACCCCTAATATTAATATTTAATACTTAATACGTAAACTAAGAACTAGATGTTAAATAATAATCTAATAGGAGTAGTATCCTTAGTTACTCCAAGCTAAAAATATTAGAATGTAACAACTACTAACAAGAGCCCACTGATATTAAAAGATAACAAGCAAAAATGTTGGATATGGCACGATATCGGAGCAAAGCGTATATTTTATCAGTAAACCTTGGAAGTCTGATGAACCCATATTAAAACCCACATAAAATTTTCTCCTATTCATCAAATTTTGCAGGAGCCCAAATCCCATAAAAAATTAGGAACAACTGAAACATAATTCGGAATGCAAAACAATCCGATCATTCAAAACAGGAAATCAATACGCATTCCGTTGATATCCCACAAAAAGAAATTAGAACAAATTCAAACAAAAGGAATTGCAAAACATAAGACATTACATGAAGTTTTGACATATACCCATTAGAATTTATCGAAAAAACTAGAAATACAAACACCCAATGAGAATTCAAAAAACGTAAGAAGACATGCGGCGGATGAAATAACGAAAACTATAAAATTTATAAAATTACCATGGTTTGCAGGAGGAGCCACGGGGGTTGCAACGTTTTCGGGTTTTGCAGTCCTTTGGATGCAGTTCCCCATTATCGGCTTATTTGATTTTGAAAAAATAAAATAAATTTAAATTTAGACAATCTTGTTCACCACCTTCTTCCTGTTCTTGTTCGTGTTCGTGTTATTTGTTGTTTCTTTCTCTTCTTCTCCACTGTACGGAGAGAGAAGAGAAAAAAAGGAGCGCATTACAGAGAGTCACCTTAATTAAAATCACATCATCAAACTAACAATAATAAAACCAACACGACCCAACTAAACTATAATAGCAACAACAAATTTTCACCTTAATTTAAGGTCCTGTTTTTTTAATGGAAAAAAAGGTAATAAGGAGTATGTGAATATATTTTGTATAACAAAATTTTATTCGGAACAAAACTTTTGGGTTGTAACTTGAAAATAATCTGACAGAAATTTGGAATTTATTATTTTATAAAATATAAAATGTATTGCAAATAAAATGAGATGGAGAATATAGAATTAATAATTATACCAAAATTATTAAATCGTCCAATTTAGCCTCTAACTTTGAATAGCTAACGCCTAACGGTTAATATGGAAATAAGAAGTACGTATTTCTTTTTTTTGTTTAAATAGAATGGAGATAATCAACTCCATTTCTTGGGAGTTTTCTATAAAAATCACAAGAATCAGAAATATTAACAGAAAATTATTAATCGATATGAAAAACAAAATAAGTTTCTCGTAATGGTATAATCTTTAACTTTCTCTATATGCAGTATTTTTGATAAAATATCGAAAGGATAGTGATTTTATGTTACTATCTCGATAAAGATCATCCGCTTTTCCGAAATTTGAATAATAATAATATATTGTTTAGTCGTTAAAATCAGATTTGCTATAACATCAATATTATATAGTGGGGGTTACATTTACAAGTGTGAAAGTATCAAATATCTGAACTCCCTATTTTCATGGATTCCACCTCTTATTTTGAGTTGAAAAATCTGAATTTCGATTTGTTTTTATCGATTACAATATATCCAACTTCTTAGCCGTTAGGGATATGTTTTGTTAATGCTTGAATTATGGTTAGATTAGATTTGAAGCTTAATTGAAAAATTAATAGAACCAGAGATATTAATTTTACACTAAACCTGTATTTGTTTTTTTAAATGTCTGAATTTAAATAGATTTAGCATATCTGAATTTACTAAATTACTTCAGTATTTATATCTGAATCTGAATATAAATTTAATTAATTATTTAATATTTTGTCTTAAATATATGAATTAATATATTTTATTATTTAATCAGGTTTTAATTTATTTACATTCATTTTTTTGATTTACTAAATTCAAACAAAACTAAATTTATTAAAAAATAATTATTGACTAAACAAACGATCTCAAGAATATAACATCTGAACTCTGTAATATGTTCGGCTGTATTAAGAGCTAATGCAACCCAAGTAAGCCCAGTCCATTCCGAGGCCTTAAAAAATGAAACTCAGAATTTGTTGTTTGGACTTGGACCTGACTCAAACGAGTCAATGTATTTCCCACAAGTATTAATTTGTACACACAGGCACACAGCTAGGTGCCTAGGTGAGAAGAAATTAAGTCCGTTTTTGTTTTCCATGCTAAATATCCCAATAAAACTTTTATGTTATCAAATATATGTCATTTTTTAACTTAATATTCAAGCATAATTTATTTTCTGCTTATGATTCAGAAAAATATTGTACTACAATAATCACATTTATATATTTTGTAGATATTAAAGTTGCATATTTATTTAAAAGTTACACTGGTGTATGTAATTTTTTTCTTCAAATAATTTCTTAACGACCGAAGTGATTCTAAGACAATAAAATTAATATGATGAAATTTAGAAATTTTAGCATAACTAGAAAAAAATAGTACGTTACCTTTTGTGGAGTAAATTTTATTTTTTTCCGTCTCAAATGTAACTCATATTTTTCTAACGGAGTGGTTACTTATTTATTTTTTAAAATTATTAATTTTATATGAAATTAAAAATCAATTTGGACAATTATTAGAGGGCAGAGGAAGTAGTAATCGATTTTTATAAGTGTGAGAGAAAGTGGGAATCAACGAATGCTATGATTACGCAAGTCGAACTAAAAGCATATTGTAATGGGAAAAATATAAAGTTGCGTCTATTTGAATGATATGAAAATAAAATGAATGGATAAATAGAAAATAATAGTGAAAAACAAAAATCAGGGAAATATAAGAATGAATAAATAGTAGATTATATATAAAATTTTGGTTGAGATAAAATGAAGAAATTTTATCTTGGAAGGTAAATTTAAAAATACACATAAAATTATGAAAAAAAATAAAACAATAAATAAACCTTACACATAAACGAACTATCAAATAATATAAAATTTATTTTATTCATGTATCATTTCATCCAACTAAACCTAATATCGGATATGTCTTCAACACGTCGAGGCCATGTTGTTATGTATTTTGAGAATTGAGGTATCATATTTTCATACTGACAACAAATCCAACAATACTTTGTTCAATTCGTTAATAAATGAGGGTATTTTTCTCCCATTGGACAAATTTTTAAGGACTAAAACTTTCAAGGCGAGATAGAGTAAGTCACCAAAAGGAGCTTTATCCAAAGTTAAAAAAATGATACTCCCTCTAATATAGTAGTTTTTAAAGCCAAATGAGGGTATACGGAGCATTACACTTCAAAAATAATATAATTTATGAAATTTTAAATATAATTAAATTGTATCATGATTAAATTCTTTTGTCATGAATTACAAAATGATAGTAAGTTTTTTCAAATAAAATTATTAAAATTGGCATTATTTGAGTATTATTGCACTATCTGTATAGGACAAAGTGTCAACTATAGATAATAGATCGATACCTCATTTCTCATAATTTAGAATAAGAGATCGAATATATTTGGGAAATACGCCTATAGTGTGTGTGTGTATATATATATATATATATATATTCATTAACTACACCTTTCGTGGGCGTACTTCTCATTAATTAATTGAATATTTTCCACAAATTTTATGAAATAAATTATTATTTTAATATGTAATTCTTAATTAAATATATAAATTAATATGATTATAAATTCAAGTTAATTCTTTTTGTGGAATTGAGAATAGAAAAGCAATTATTACTTGTGTGTGTGTGTGTGGATATATATATATATATATATATATAGATTTTATATTAAGCATGTGTAGTAAGCTAGAGAGCGATGAAAAGTCATTTTTGTGTGTCCCTAACAAATAGTAATTCATATAGTGCATATGTTTTTGCACATGCACCTGTGACCTGGTGTGTGACTGGACATCATTATTTGATGGATGCCGGGAGATAAAAGATCATTTTTAGTTAGTACGGAGTACTTTATATTCCAATTCATTTAAATTACTTGTTACAGCAAAAAGTTTGTAGCGAATTAGTTAATGGCTGGCTTAATTAGTGAAGCAGTACGTGTGCGGATGATAATTGATAAATACTCCATTTAGTTCAAAAACAAAAACAAGAGTTCCTTAATTACTAATTTCTTATTTATTTAGTTAACTCGTAAATTCATAAATTTAAAATTCGAGCAGAAGCCAATGCATATACCGTTAAGAGTTTGTTACTTTGGACATTTATTAAATCACAACGTGTTTTGAATAAAAAAATTCACAGAAATAGTACAATTTAAATAAGTGAGTGAGAGGCTCTTTCTGGCGTAGTACGTATATATTGCTGTCTATTCTAAACTCAAATCAATAAATATATTGATAAAATGTTAGTATAGATTAAGATACATGTGGTTCGAAACAAGACTCCGGTTTTTTTTAGTTAAAAAAAAAATAGTTTAGACTAAGAAAAGGACATCACATATATCTGATTTATAGTAATACTTATTATCCAGAAGATCCATGTGGTTAAAACATATGACTCCAGTTTGATTCAATCTATATTGACAAAAATATAAACAGATAAATAATATGCACTTTTTATGCCCTTCAATATAGACTATTTAACTCTAACAAAATATTAATAATATTTGTCTGTTTTGTGCTTTATTGCCACAACGCATATATTACTGACAAGACCAAAAGAAAGGAACAAAAAAAAAAAAAAAAAACAAGAGAAAGGGACCAGAAAAATTATTTCAACAGTTTTTATTGCTTCAAGTGGTCCTGCACCGAAAAATTAGAACTGCCGTATATATGCTTTTTAACATATACTTCATCTTTCTACTTATATAAAAATATATAAGCCAATCAAGGATTTTATTCTTATAAATTTTATAATTTTATTTAATTTGATTCAACATTATTTATCTTTTTTGTTTTTAATTAAAATTCAATTTGTAATCAACTACAATTTTTATGTAATATAATTAATTAATTTAGAGCATTAAATTTAAACTTTTTCTATAATTAAAATATTTGCAAATTCTCAAATAAAAAAAATTATATTACATGACAATTTTTTTTTAAAAAAAATATTAGTTTTTATTGTGCAAACACAAAAAGTTATTTAACGAGAGAGAGAGAGAGAGAGAGAGGGGGGGAGAAATTTATCAAAAAATTTACTAATCCCCATGTAATATAACTATAGCAAGTATTATGATTGAATTTAAACAATTATACTACGTATTAAACTACTGTGTTTCGCACGGTTTTAAAAGCTAATTCGTTCTAAAAATAAAGATATATTTATATTTTAATGTATTATTATTATGAATTTGTAAAAATATCAAAATATAAATATTTGTATTTAAGAGTATTCTTAGTATATTTTATGATTTTTCACTTCAAATTTATTAAAAATAAAAAATTTACTTTAATTTAAAATTATAAAATTTTATAAATTTATTTTATGTGAACTGAAATATATTTATAATTTTGTAAGGAAGTATATAGATATAAAGATACATGGAATCGTACAACACAGTATACACTTTTCCCTGCATGGGCTACCTTTGAACGTTAAAACATAAATATATTTACATATCTTATTGGATTACTTTTTGCAAAAATGGTATTAATAGGCATATCTCACTAAGAGGTTGATGTATTTAAAGTTTTGACTTTTATTTTAGTGGAAAAATTTAGGCTTGTCTCACCTGTGTATGAAATTTACTGTACAAAATTTAAGATTTGAAACTGTAGACTATGGTACCTAGAGATTTACCTACGCATCTCTAGGTACCGATACTCTAATTAGATACTCATGAGTGCAGTGAAATTGAGAAATTACCAGTACGAAACGGAATTATAGCTATATATGTACGTGTAAAACCAAAATTTTGGAGTATACAAATCTAATTTGTGATATTGGTCGTTAATCGATATTTTTATATATGTCTCTATTTGTTTTGGCTTATACTTTTATATGTTTTGTTTATTTTGACTTAAATTTTAATAATTATAAATTATAATAATATAATTTATACGGTTAAAATTCAAAATTTTTAAAATTTAAACAAATAATCGACGGGTCATAATGTGATACGAAATTACTCGGTACATATGGTGCTTTTCTGTTCTATATATTTTATCTTCATTTTCTGTGGGAATAAAAGTCCAGTTACATGTAATGTGCAGAAGTTGCCAAACAATTTCTGAAGTTAGGTAATTTATAAATAATTGTTATGTTGGGTTTAAACAGTGGTAACAGGACCGACCAAACTGATAAACAGTACGTACGTAGATCTCGTTTTTTTTGGGTACTCCTTAAAATCTTTTAACTTTTCATAGTACATCTCTGCATAGTTATGAAATAATATTTCAGTATATAATACGGGTATTCTTGTTTTTTTAGGTAATATTAAAAGAGTTATAATTTTTTTTTAATTTTCTTATTTCTAATATATATATATATATATATATATATATGTATATATATGTAATTACATATATAAGGTAATACTCCGTATTTTTCAATTATTAACTAGTTAAAAATCAAAATTAAATTTTATTTGTTTTAAACATGAAAACAAAAACTTATTCAAAATCAAATTATATAGGATTTGGATTTGAGTCAATTACATTTACTTTTAAAAATAATAAAAAAAATGAAAGAATAAGTACATCAATTGAGCTAATAATTGATTCAATAGAATCGATTCTGTCTCTAAAATATAAATTTTCATTTAATATATAATAATAGATAAATAATACATGATATATTTACTGTCTTATTTCAGAACAAACACATTTACTACAATGCAATTTTTATAATCAATATTAAAGCCAAAGGGCCATACGTACGCCAAAATTAAAGAATATATATAGAAATACACAAAAAACACAGGAATCCCATATTCCCATTTGATGAAGAGTCAAATTAGAAACTTAATTAATAAATATTAACATGTATTATATAGTTAACAAATATTTCTTTCATTTTACAAAAAGAGTAACATTTAAATTTTTGATGAAAATTACTTTATATGTTTGATTGAGAATTAAATGTGAAAATAATAAATTTTTCTCATAAAATTTATTATGAATTTTCAATTACAAATAAGATTAGAAAATTGTAGTGACAAATTTAAAAAAATATAATATTATAATAAAAATTATATGCAAATATTGCTAGTTTTTTAAAATAAATTTTATTTTAGTTTTTTTTTTATTTTCTGAATAGAGGTAATAGATGAAATGGTGGATGAAGCATACGTGGAAGTAGCAGATCGAGTCAGGTTAGCCTAGATATAATGTAAATAAAAATGATTAATTAATAAATTACCCACGTACTTCTTCATCATCATCTAATTAAAGCTATAAGATCATTTTGACATGACACTTCATTCAACCCTTCTAAAAAATAATAATATTTGAGAATCTTATTATTCGTATTTATAAATTTTAATTAAATATATAATATTAATATTTATTAAATTAAAATTAAAATATAACTATTTTTATAAAATGACGAAGGAGTCAGCGTAGTGTAACTTAAGATATTTGGAATGAAAAGGTAAGTAGTTATCCATCATACAACTAATAATTACGAAAATAAAAAAGGCACGCGAACGAGAGGCTTTTAGAAGCGCAAGGGCCCTTTTATTACAACAACGTACATAAGAAAATTAAGCAGCTGACGGAATTCAGCAAAAGGACAATTGATCATCATCATCGTCAATCATCCAAATGCAATTCAATCATTGCAATATTAGACAAAAACCCTAGCTAGAAATTAAGAAAGAAATTAATTTAATTACTGCAATTAAGAAAGAAATTAAAAGGATATGATATGATGTGATAGTAGGAACTAGGAAGTAATAATAATAATAATAATTATTATTATTATTATTATTAATTATTGCATGAGTAGGCTCCTAATGATAGCAGCTTGAGTGGTGTCAGTTGTTTCCAATAACTCCGACAGCCTCTCACTTAGATCATCCACCTCTCTATGCAAGCTTCTTATGTAGTTGCATGTCTCCTGTAATACCCTTGCCGACGATACCTACAGCATATATACATACACATATATGTTATAGATGTAATACACACACACACACACACACTTACATTTAATATTTACACATTTTATAATATGGTTGTGATATTATATACCAGCACTCTAGTTTTATAGCGACACAAATTTTAACTTATTATACCACGTGTTTGGTCAAACTATTAAGTTTTAATAGTCATACTGATCGACGATAACTTCGAGCTTTCAATTAAAAAAGAGAGAAAAAATAAAGTAATTTCTTAATTAATAATTGGGTCGAAATACTTAGTGACGAGTACTAGCTAGTTAATTCTTAGCTAGCTAGAAATTAAACGCCGTAAACTAGAAAAGAGGGTTGAACAAAAATTGCACCTTAAATAACAAACAGTATATATTGAGATTATGGATTCATTTAAGTGGTAAAAATACTCTTTTCTTTTCTGATTTAGAAGTTAGATACCAATCTCGTTGGGTAAGAATTTCATTAAATAAAGAAGAAGAAGTATATAATAGTTTATCTATAATTAAGAGGGTCTGAGGAGAGTTTATGATTGAAAAAAAATGAACGAAAATTAAAGGAGTAATTAAGAGAGTGTGTGTGTGTGTGTAGAGAGAGAGGGAGAGGATAATGTGATGAGGTAGGTAGGTACCTTGTCAGAACGTCTATTATTATTAGGAATGTGATGAGGAAGGAGTTGCTGCAATTTAGAGACAAGATCGTTGATTTGATCATCACTGATCATCCTTGATGCTCCTCCACTCGTTGATGATTGCCTTGACCTTGACCTTCTGCTTGACATTTTTCGATCTCACCTTAATTAATTCTTGTTTTATATATATATATATATATATATATATATATATAATACTTTGAAATGAGTAATCCAATATGTATATATGGATGTGTACGTAGGTACGCGAGGAATTGTTAGTTGAAATTATATATAAATGAATGGGCTAGCTAATTGATCAAGTATAACGGGGATTAAAAGTTTTTTTTTTGTTTTTTAACTGTGTGTACGTGTGCGCGTGGCAGGTAGGTTATATATGCATGTATATGTGAAGGAAAGCTTGAGATACGATGGAGATAGGCTGGGGAGGGACACGAATTGATGGGAAGCAGCGGCTAGTCGATCGGTTGGTTACACTTGGGAGAAGACAATTGCATGGGATTTTATTTGTAAGTAGTTGGCTAAAGCTTTTCTACTACTTATATAGGCTACCCATGGTACGTACTCAGTCGACATAACCTAATTAGTTAGATATATTATAATCATTTTATTACTCACTAGTTTATACGGACTTCGTTTACTCACATCTAACTGTTTTGTATATGTAATAAAATTATATTTAAGTGTTATTAGCATTACAATTAAATATTTCAAATAAATTTACAACAAAGAACAACATATATTTTTTAAAATTTTACGAATTACTTGATTTTAAAGTTTGATATATTACTAATGTAATCTGGTAAAGATTAAATATATCTGTAATATTTTATTTTATTTTCTGTAATAATGTATGGCATACTGTGAGCGTCCTAGCTCTCATCCCTTGTGTTCCCTATTGGGGTTTGATGGGTTTTTGGTCTTTATCTCTCGCACACAGTCTCTCTCTCTCTCTCTCTCTCTCTCTCTCTCTCTCTACCCACGCAAAGACACACACAGAGGGAAATATAGCTACATAAACTGTTCTTATTTAATGCTTGTGGATTTGTCAGGTTCTTCACGACATATCATCTTCATATACTACTCCCTATTATCCCGTTTTAAAATTAGATCGTTTTGATCTTTTGAATTAAAGATGGTATACTAAACTTAAAATTTTAATTAATTACT
Organism: Centella asiatica; assembly: GCA_014636745.2. Classification (NCBI taxonomy): domain Eukaryota; kingdom Viridiplantae; phylum Streptophyta; class Magnoliopsida; order Apiales; family Apiaceae; genus Centella; species Centella asiatica. The sequence goes on from CM025785.1 coordinate 16,013,375, forward strand.
ATAATCCCAAAATTTATAGCAAAAAGTTTTAACTACCAAATAATTTACTTCACAATCTTTCATGAATTACATAAATATAAAAATTTCATAATCGTCGTTTGACTTAAAAAATAAAATGTACTTAAAATTTTAGAACTAATAGAATGCATATTTTATTCGTTCTATAAAAATAGCTAGGAGTATATTTAACTTTATTCATACTAGCAGAACTTAAAAAAATAAAATAAAATACATATCATATAAGGTGTGATATTAACGAAATTCTAAAATAAAAAAAAATTACTTTGGAGAAGTTTTAAAGTTTAAAACTTTTGATTTAACTAATTAAATGATCGAGATTTTTATCTAAGCACGTAGCTTAGATATTTACGATTGTAAATATGCAGCGGAATTAATTAAATTTCTTAATCACCGAAAATAAGAAACAAAAGAATGAAAAAAAGTGAAAAGAAAAAAGAGGTCGATTGATCGAGTATATTGTACTCATGGTTGAGTGATGTGTTGTTGAATTACTATACCATGCAAGATCGAGTAGAAAGGTTCAAAGAAAGCCGTAACAATATGTAGTATTTCTCCGTTTTAAATTTAAAAACAATAATAATAATAAGAAGAAGAATTTAAGATATATGTTACTGCATATGTTATCATTAAAATTTTTTTGTTACAAATTATAATAATTACATCAACTAAAATTAGTAAAATGAATATTAAACTTTTTATTTAAATAAAAAAATTTAAAAATGTGTTTAATTTTAGAACAGAAGACAATAATTAAATAAATTGTTGGATATGATGCATGTGGTGGAAAAATAGAAATAAATGATGGAGGATTCGAGATGAGGGGGTAAGTTGACCGGTCAAAGAAGGTTTAAAGCAAGCAACATGGGTATGAATCGCCTCTAAATTGAAACCGAACAACATAACACGTGGAGAAGTCGTCCATAACATTTTGCGCCGACCCAATTAAGTTGTTGGTTCATCGGAGGAGGAATCTAGCTACTAGCTACCTTTCAATTTAATGTATATACGAGAAGATATACTTTTCGGTTCTCCCATAACTTTTTTGTTGCCTTTCGTTTAATTCTTCTTTTCACTTCTCAATTTCTTATAAATTTATTTGTCATGAGTGTGTAATATCTAAGTTGTTATATCTTAGTTTTAACTCGGTTCGATTATTTAAATGAGCTGAATACGAACAAAAAATTTTATTCGTTTAAATTTTTAACTTTGGCTCAACTCGATTTGATCTCGAAAACTCGATTAAACTCGATTCGTTTAATTACCTAAACGAGTTGATCTTAATTTTAACTCGGTTCGATTATTTAAATGAGCTGAGTAGGAACAAAATTTTTTATTCGTTTAAATTTTTAACTTTGGCTCAACTTAATTTGATCTCGAAAACTCGATTCGTTTAATTACCTAAACGAGTTGATCTCGAATATAATTTTTTGTTTATTAAATAAAACATGTTCGACTTGATTTGACTCGACTAAAAAACAAATTCGAGTGAACTCGACTCTTTTTACATTTCTACAAGGAATCATATTATGGAGTGGCCGTCCAATTGTCAAATCGTAGAATGAGTTGATTTGTTCTATTTGTTCTCTCACTTGTTTGTTGTCTCGTCTTCCTCAAAGTTAAATTTTATATATCAAATTAAATTTGTCATGTGGACAATTTTTATTATTAATTTTTTCTTTTATTATTTTCAGTGGAATATAACTCTTGTTTTTCTAATTTATATAAATTTGCGAGCTCTTCTAATGAGTTAGTTAATTTGTGCTCAAAGATTTATTATTTTTCTAGTTGAATTATGTTTCCTTCTCTAATTAATAGCCGAAAGTACGAACTTCAAATTCAAATGCCTTCCGCATTTCAAATTTTTTGGACTATGAAAATGCATGAAACTCTTTAAATATAATTTTATTACTTTAGTACTCCAACTAGTTTCACTACTTATTACTATTACTATTATTTTAAAAAATGGTAATAGAGATATATTTTAAAATAAAAAAAAATATTTTTAAGAATCGTATGTTGTTCGAATAACTAATATTTTTAATATATTGCTAAATCTCTAGTTATGGTACGGAGGAGGGAGTAGAAATTTGTGATGGATATATGGATTAATTAGTTATCTCTTATCTTTATGTGTTTTCCGAAACGGCTAACGATTATGTGTCTCATGAAGCTAGCAATGTCGAGATGTTCAATAAATTATACACTCATTTTTTTTCCGTTTAATTAATTGTTGCAAAGGATGGTTAAAGAGTTCAAGTGTGAATTTGGTGTTGTGAAAATGACTAGTTTCTCATCACATTCAACAAGTATGTGCTGCATATACGACTTTCCTAATTAAGCTAAGCAAAGAGATCATAATTTTGATTTTTTTAAAATTAATTGTTTATTAATACTAGCTAGCTGTAGATCTACGCTTAACATTACTAATCATCATGGGACTGAATAGCCAGCGAGCTTGTGTACTACGTACTATATGTATTCTGAGGTGTGTATGCGTACCTGCGCATATTACATTATATACACGGAGTTAGCACTATATGTTTGGTTTGTTTTAATTTAAATATCTAAAATTTTTAAAAGTTAAATTAAAACAAAACATAACCATATAACTGAGAGTCTCGTTCGTGTCAATACTAGGAATCCTATGAATTAATTACCTAAAGCATGCCCGACTTGTAAAGTTTAGTCATTTCTATTTTGGGACTCTATGTTTCCGTTCATCACTAATAATTAAGTAGATGCAAGTGATGTAAAATATAATTTCATTCGGTTATAAATAAGTTGGCATGTACATAATCTAACATGGCATGTCTCGTGCCATCTGATTAATTCCTAGAATAAATTATTAATCAATCAATTTATTTATGATTACTTTCTGAGATTTTGCAGCTCTAATCAATGATCATCATCTACGTATAACGTGGAGATTGATCAGAAACAAAGTACGTGAGATTCCACTAACAAGAAACTCGATCCTAAGCTTTGTTCTTTTTGCTCATCATATATTATAAGTGATCGATAGACTTTATTATTTAGATTTACTCCATCCATTTCACAAAAAAAAAATATTTTATTTTATTTGTAATAAGTCTAATAATATTTTTATATAATAACGAGTTTATTTGTTGAGATTTTAATGTAATATATAATGTCAATCATCTTACGACCAAACCAATCAAATTAAAATTAAAATTTAAACATAAACTTTCCAAAAAATACTCTATTACTTTTTAAATTTTTTTTTTAAAACGGGCAGAGTAATTAATTTATCTCAATAATATGTAACCTGAGAATATACACTCTATCATACGACAAGCCATAATGCCATAATGTCATACTAACTATCTGCGTATGTGGGGAATATCTTAATTGATTTTGCATCCAAGTTTGTTTGGTTGTATTTTTTATTTTTTATATTTCTTTGTTGGTGTTTCTGTTCTTTCAAGTTTTCCGTTTGGATGCAGCTCTAGTAAGTCTTTTTGCGAAAATGAACTATTGTGGATTACAATGTGATCATAATAGTGATACCTAATCACAATATGACTATTTATTTTTAACCGATTAAATCAGGAGGCGGAGCTACATATTAATATTAATTTTGGGTACTATGGTCCCCTAAAATTTTAATTAATACATATAATATGTATAGTATTTATAAATTATGGTTTCCAAAATATTATTTTCATACTCATTTTTTACTACATACTCTGTAGAAGTGAATAAGTATATGAAATTTGAAATTTAAAGCATCATGATAGTGATTGTATAAAATTTTATATATTTGTTTTAGATGTTCTTTTTACTATTTGATAATCACGAGAGTAATATTCTTATAATAAATAAACTTAAGAATATATTATCTTTAAAAAAAGTACTGGCCCCCATGCTTTGGAGGGGTTAAATTAACAAAATAAAAATAGAAAACTTTTAGAAGATTATAAATAGTACGTAGAATATATAATTAAGATGTTAGTCTCTCTCTCTCTCTCCTCTCTTCTCTCTCTCTCCCTCCGGTAATGAAGGTTTTGAATGGAAAAAGATATGGTAGTACAAATGGGAGTGTTCAGCAAGCATCTTGGGGGCACATGACCAAAGATCCAATGAACAGCGAGGACTGCATGTACTCAGAGTCACGAGCAGGTGAGAGTTTATAACATTAAAATCATCTCTTAGATATATATATATATATATATATATATATATAGTTGTGTGTGTGTATGCAACGGACTGGTTTGTGGTTTGTAGCGAGGTCGATCAGAATATATAAGATTTGTTTTTTGTCTTTCAATTCTTACTTTGGGACGACTCCAAGAGAGATATTAAATGATCCTCTTTGCATATGCTCTCTGTTCTATGTGCTATATTTTAATACTAATATTATATATTAAAGTCGTGATTATTTAATTTAATTTTCATATATGCATTATTAACAAATTGATCGATTGGTAGTAGTAGCCATGCATTATTAAAAGTTACTACTACTAAAGTACGTACACATTGATATTAATTAATGTATGACCTTTGATATTAAATCGTATTTTAAGTCGGTGGGTAAGGAAGAAGAGCTTCGGAATGCGAGTAATTAATATACTCATATAAAAACAACGTAAGGTTTTTATAACCGCCAAGATAAATAAATAAACAAATTAAGTTACAAAAATGATGATGCCCCAAATGCATGCATTAGTACTTAATTAATAATCTATGTTTCGACGACCACTAAATTAAATGTCAATTAATTTTAGTGCTGATCGATTAAACTTAATAAGATTAGTGAAAACCATAAATTCAAGACTCTGTCTGGGGGTAATCAAAATGTAACATACACACTATTAATCTATTATTGATTAAATTATTTATTGAAAAAATTTGAAATCGTCAATTTGTTACCAACAATGACGACTCCAACTTCCTGTGAAATACAGTGTCGAGACAAAAAAAATAGCTCACAAACATAAAATAAACTAAAATAATATATGACTAGTGATTATTACAAACCATGTGTCATAAAGTCTAACAACGAAAAACATAGTAGACTAATTATTACAATATTGAGTTGGTACTATGAACTCTTAACAGTCAGTCCAATATGAAACTATCAACACATCTTTTCTTACATTTGAAACTCTCACATTTCTCACACTTAACTGAAAAAAAATCAAAAGTAAGAATGTGCGATAAAATGCTCATTAAGTAATATACTATAAGAAAAATGAGAATGAACAAATGTTCTGCATCTAGTTCAAGTAATCCATCTCAAGGCAATGTTAAGAAATATGAATAAAATAAAGAATTCAAATAAGTGGATTTCTGTCGTAGATAGAGTGAATCCATATTTTTAGTTGAGAGGAAGTTGACAAATAATGTCACTAAATGAAATTCCACATAAACATCTGACGACTTTTTGTCCATAACTTATTAGATTGTCTTAACTCTGTTCAGCACTAGGGCTTACTGAGAGTACTCTTTACCATTTGGCTTACTGAGAGTACTCTTTACCATTTGACAATAGCAAACCAAGCTATCTCAATATAGTTTGCAGTATACATATGTATGACACTTCGTGTAAATATATAAATAAATCTACAAGGCCCAATATACTCTCAATTTTGGGGTATTCCCTTTAAAACTTATATAGTGGATTATTGATCTTTATTTGTTGGCGAACAAATATTCTCTGATGAGTATCTTATCAACCGATGGTCATTATCTACTGATAAATAAATTATTTATCAATAACCATTTACCATCTGATGCAGATTATCTGTTGATAAACAAATTGTTTTCAGATGACCATTTACCCTCTAATGCATATTATTTACTGATGAACAAATTATCTGTCAATGATCATTTATTCTCTAATGAATATTATCTACTTATGAACAAAATATCCATTGATGAGCAAATAACTCATCAAATGATAATACTTGCAAAAAATTCAGTTTTAAAAATTATTCTGCCGATATTTACAAAACACACCAATAGCTACTATATAATGACAAATCTAACAATTTTAAGTATATGCACCATCATCAGATGCTATATTCTTGACAATGCATTCAAGAATGACAATTATAAACTATAGTTTTATTTAACTCAAATAAGTAATTCTGCAATGATTACCGACATTTTTAGTCACTGCATACTAGTCGATAAATAGTAACATCTTGTTTTTCCAAGTTGAATAGCATGAGTTCAGACATTCCTCAATATAGGGATGCATAACGACTTAAATGAGACGCTCATAATAAATTGTATAATACACAACCTGATATACATTATATAAAGAGTCATATTGTTTTAGAAATAACTATAATTTTAAGTTTTAATCATTTATGGATCAAAAACAAATCTCGCAAGAATACTTGAGTCCAATATAAGCTACTACCTTGATCAAGACAAGTAATATATTTATTATTCTTTCAATGTATAACACAATTGTTTCGTATACATAATTTTGTAAGTATATATGCAATCTGATGCTTATTACAATTATACGCATCATCAATAGATTCGATCTGGATAATGACATATTATGATATGATATGATATGTAAATGCTTATAATTTTCTTCTTACGTATATATAATTGTTTCGTATACGTACTAATAGAGAATAAAAGTTGTTTATTCAATTTAAATTAAGATTTTATTTTTATATATATCTAAAAGAAAATAATAGGATAAATTTGTTAGAAACATATATGAGATATATATGGATGATATGGAAAAGTAGATATATAACTGATGTTTGTTTCGATTGGATATTATAATCGGCAAATACAATATGACAACAAAATAACCTTAGAAACAACATATAAAATGGGATTGATCACGGACAAGGTAGTTAACTTAGACTGCTTTATTGCGTAATTCATCGATCATTTTCTTATTAAGTTTTTAGTTTTTATTTAGATACTTATTACATCAACAGTATATAACAATAAGTTGTAGAGTTCATATACAACTGTAAGTTTTTAGATAATAATATCTTATATAATAAGTAATTATTTCATTCATTTTAAAATTATAAATACATTTGATTTGATACTTAATTTAGTTGTGAAATTCTAATTTAATGTAAATAGATATAGTTTTAATTATTAATAAAGTTAGTACTATATATAGTTTACTTAGAAAATAATTCCATAAACAAATTAATTTAATTTGCAATCTTAAATTTTTAATAGAGATACATGTATATAATGTAAATTAAATTATAAATAACATTAAAATATATATTTAATTTTTAATTAATTAAGCATCAATCTCCTTAGCCCTCTATGCATTGAGTGAGGTTAGAGAACAACGTATTATATATAAATCATATAAGTGCTCAGTGAGCAGAGTATATTTTTAGAAAATCAGGAAAGAAGTGAACTTCGATCAGGATCTTATATCAATGAAGTTGATTGAAATTAATATATATATATATATATATGTGTGTGTGTGTGTGTGTGTGTGGATACAAAAATTTTGTCTTGCATGGGATTGATTCTATGCATGGATGCAAGTGCAAAAATATGTTAATAAATTATTGGTAATTTAAAAAAGGATTGATCAGAAGATAAAATTGCCAAGTTTCAAGGCGTGACTGGAGCCACTCGATGGATCCCTTTCTCTTTGATACGTCGATGCTTACCTCTTACTTACTTTGTCCTTGTATGTATTGCTTAATCCCGCTAAGCTTTTCTATTTCTCCCTCCAACATATATAATGTTGGTGGCTAGCTACTAGTAATACATACGAGATATTTTTCTCAATTCACTCTTTTGCACTTTTAATTCCCATGACTCTTATACATACATACATACATACATATATATATATATATATATATATATATATATATATATATATATATA
>CM025785.1:16021268-16042918 GCA_014636745.2 Centella asiatica
TATATATATATATATATATATATATATATATATATATATATATATATCAACTGTTATATAACTTTGAGAGTTAAAAATGTGACCAAAGATAATAACAAAAATATGATCAGAACGAAGACATTATAAGGTCAAAATGGTACAACTCCAACTTGGCCTAGTAACGTGCATGTCTTAAATATAAGTCCAAAATGTATAACGAGGCCTAGTGCTGAAAGTTCTAGACAAAATGGGATATAAATCTGAAATTATTTTATGACAAATTAACAATCTGTAAATGTAAAATTGGATTGGCATCTACATATAAAAAGTTGCAAATTGTACCTCTGGCTTGGCATAAAGACTTGAATCAAATACAAGTTGCAATTAATCGATTTTAAAATGTATATGGCTGACAGCGTATCATTGAGAGATCGATAGGTTCGTCCAATATCTGGTAATCAGAGATTACAGAATTAAACTAACTGGCTAGTGGCATGCTTCATAGACGGGAACATTCATCCCTTTCAGCCTACTTCTATCACTCACTAAACTAGAGCTACCTACCTGCACTTGATTTAAAAGCAACTTGAATTTTAGAAATTTAATTTAATCTGTTTCTGGCTGCTCGTCAGGAGCAACTTCGGGTAAATTATTTATCTCTCGGCTTCAAATAAAGTAAATGACAACTTTGATAATCCCTATTAAGTAACGAGACTGAGTTCGCTGATATAATAAATCTCAGGAGTTACTTAAAAGATCAAAACAACAATAATAATGACGTTTTCTTGCTAATAAGTTGCGCATATTTTATACTCACACAAGAGAATCAAAAATAATAATACCAGAGACACCAACACGCACATAAAAGTACACAAACATGTGTCAAATTTTGAACTGTAGTCCCCTAAGAATTCCAATCTCCTATAATGATAATCACCTCAGTTTGTGTATATATATTTATATATTATGTTGGGATCCCTACCGCTACTCAATTGGAAAAGTAAGAGTGAAATACTATCACTAGTAATACTAACATGAACTTCATGAAGAATAACATGAAATATTATGACTTGCAATCTTTTCTCTTTTATTTTTGTTTTTAAAGAAGCAGAGATGGATTTCACAGCTCGATTTCATCCCAATAAATCTACACGGAGTAACATATATGATATCGGTTGAACATATTGCTAGTCTGTTAAAAGGTCAAATGCGACGTCATATTAGAGGATAGTTGGGCCAACTTATTTATTAAGACATTAACCAAAATACAAAGATCATATTTGACAGTAAACAAGATCAATTCAACATCCTACACACACACACACACACAAAAAGAGTAATGGAACAGCAAAAACAGTCTTTCACCGATAGTAGCGTTGAAATGTATGATTTGGGGGAGCATCATCTATCCAATTCAAAACATAAAAAGGCACCAATATCTTACAATGCTCAAAATCTATCTTTAAGACATGTATTCCATCCTGTAATAGAGGTTTCTTTGATCTATAACAAGTTTTTTCAGTTCTTCCTGCCTTCCGCCAATATAATGTGGTATCCATGTCTGCATTATGAAGAAATAAGATCACATTAGCTATTTTGACAAATATGATCAAACAAACCAAAACTAGAAAACCCAGATTATCAATTGCAATGTAAAAATAAAATAAAAAATGAAGCCGGCAGACTGACGTGGATTTAAACGGTGCACTGGTTACTCCAACAGGGGTATTGAACGCAACTTCCTGAAATGGGCCAGCCATCTTACCACGTGGAAACCATCCCAGGTCCCCACCTTTCTTGCCCGACGGACACTCTGAATATTCAGCCGCTATCTGAAACCACAAATACAAAGTCCAGGGTTATAAAGATAAACTCCTCCGAGCTAGAAACCAGCCCAAGGTTGAGCTATAAAGTACTGTTTTCTGCAGATATTTAACAAGCACATCACCATTATATATTTAGCTAGAGATCGCGCTTTTCTAGTTCATTACGAGTTCCATCTTGCCCATGCCTTGGGATACTTTGTTACGCTTAAATACAATGAGCATGCTTAGGAAATTCACCCTCTTTAAGCTTAATACTCAAATTCATGGCAGAAATCTCAAAGTTGACTTAAGAAAGCATGGACATGATTTGGCCCATCAAACAAAGACACTCTTTCCAATCTGGAGTTTGCACAAGATGCTCAAGGCAAGTTCGTCATAGAAATAAGACTGTTTATCTGTTTTACAAACGTGAGGGTATGTTTTGGTGTTAGCCATGTTAAAAACTACGTCACAAAATGAAGTTCCTAAAATATCCAGATTAATTTAGTAAATTTAGATTGCATAATAGAAATTAATCTTCCTTTTTAAGGTAAGAATTGTTTAAGTAACTATGGGTTCATTCTTACCAACAACTGACCATAATTAACTTGCTTGACCCACGTTTACTCATTTTATGGTCACTTTTATCAATCGTATAATAAATTTGACAGTTTATCATCTATCTATTTGAGTCCTCGATAAAAGTGAAGAGGAGAACAGGAAGCTAGGTACTTATACTGCTGATCATGACCCAGTTGAAGAAATCATTTGGAAGATAAGTACCAATTTCAGGAAGTAGAGGAAGTAGAAAGGGCTAAGTACACAAAAGCTAAGTAGAATGCTTCATTGCTTGGGATGTTTCTCCTGCCCAGTGGGTCAAGCTGAACGTCAATGGTGCCTCGAAAGGGACTCTGAGGCTGGCTGACAGCAAAGGAATCATTTGTAATGGCAGCAGTTAGTGGGTTCTGGGTGGGTGGTTTCATCTATCCTGTTGGCATGGCCTCAACCATCCAAGCTGAACTATGGGGCATATACCATGGATTGCAACTGGCCACGGAGTTGTGCCATAGGAAGGTGTTTCCAGAAATAGAGTTTTTGAGTCTGATTGATGCCATTGAGAACCAGAATATGGTGCAACTAAGGAAGTGTATTTATCTGAATCTATTTGCAAGCTGTGTGATAGAGATTGGAGCATTTGAATGAACAACTCCATAAGTTCCAAAGAAGGGAAGATGTGTGCGGATTAGCTAGCTAATTCCTCTCGACTTTGACAACCACCTGAAAGTGTCAAGCCATTAGTTCTTGAGGATATTTGATGGGGTGAACATCAAGTAGGCAGTGCTGTTAGTGTTCTGTATGTGTTTTTTCTAGGCCATTTGGTCCTTTCCGCAAGCCCTCCATACCCTCTCTCTCCACCCCCCACCCCACCCACCCAACAAAAAAAAAAAGGCTTGATTAATTTCACAACTAATATTTCTTGAACTTATGCATTCAGAGCCGAGTGAGGATTTTTAATTCATCTGGATATGTAATATGGTACTTGGATGTGATTTTTGTCTATTTCAATTAAGCAGTACCATAAAAGTGATTTTACTTTAAAAGAAATCATAGTAAAATTTGCAATTTTATTTTATCCTTTTATTATTTGGAATTATAAATTTAATATAACCTAAGAAAGTAAGCAACAGTTTCTTCCTCGTTGTTAGTTTATTATTTCTTTCTTGTCAGTTTAATTTACTAATTTTTCTCCTTATGAAGCAATTTATTTGGCATGCACAGCTTGATGGCTAGTGTGACCAAGATTTACTGGACATAACAGTACTCAACAAGATTTGTCAGACATCATCATATAGTCAAGCACATGATTATCTGCTTATGGGTTTACCTTTGCAAATTCAGCCGGAGGAACTTTATCTCCATTACTAAGCCAGCCATCCTGCAGCTTCTTATATGCTTCATTAATCTTACCTTGCTTCTCACATAAAATATGCCTAGCTGATTACATTTTCAACAAGAGTTTAAATAACATACAGAGTGTGATATACAAATAACTTAAATGCTCCTAAAATTCAGAATGATGCAATGAAGAGACCTTTGACATATGTGCAGGTCCCTAGGCCATCTGCTGCCTTCCCACCTTTTCCTTTTCCTTTTCCAGCACCATCATCACTAGCACCTGCTGCTTGCTTTCCCTTACCCTTTCCTCCTGCAGCCTTTGAATCTTTTCCCATAGCTAGAGCACCCTGCAGAGACCACGTAGGGGATGATGAGCTCTATCCAAAAAAGGAAAGACTGCAAACAAACCCTCGAAATCAAAGACACTACCAAGTAGCAATCACTTAAAAGGTAAGCACCCTGTACGAACAACTAGAACAAAAATGAAAAGTACATTATACACATAAGGAAATTGGGTAATCAAACCCAATAGCAAGATAATTCTCACATTTACAGTAAAATAGACACTAAAAAACAAATGAAGAACAGGCGCAACAAACCAGTTTAAAATAATCAAATCAAGCATACCCAGAAGCAGAATTCCAATTATAGAACTACTTAAATGTTGTAGGACTGTAAATATCTCCAAGAATGAAGCATATCAAATGTCCACGACATGTAAGTAGAGAAATCAAAGGCAGATAAAGATCGACGGAAGTACAGTGGAAATAATTGAAAAGAAATATATACATACTCCGTATATATATGAAACAGTTACCTATAATTCGAACGATTCTCCCAGCAAGAAAACTAAGGAAAGAGCTCAGTCTCCCAAAGCCGCGAGGTTTTCACTTCTCACACGACTGGAGCTTTTGGGGAATGTCGATTTTTCTTGTCGACTTTTCGCAGTTACACTTCTCCGGCTTCCATATCAGGAAACAGTATTTGATTCCGGATCGGGTCGGGTCGGGTCGGTTCAAACAGCTAGTTGCCGTTCAACTGTTCAAGGCTTCAAGCCACGAGTGCAGTTTTAACGTTGCATTCCATTATATTGTATTCTATCATTAAGCGTTACGCTTATCGCCTAGCGTTAATAAAAATTTCTCAAATCTGTTTAATCTCTACACCTAAATACTAAATCATCCTCCACCACTAACACTTATTTTGCTTACCTTTAACTAATTATAATTAATTTTGATTTTAAGAACGAGTTACAACTAATTTCAATTAAACTCATCGTTTTATTGTCTGCATTCACTTAATATTACAGTATTACTTATAGACTAATCTAACTGTTTTTTCTCAATTGCAGAAATTATCATATATATGTGTGTGTGTGTGTGTATATATATATTTTTGTGAACATTAAATTTATGTATTTGATTATGAATTATATATAAATAATTTAAAAAATGATAAAATTTGTTATTAATGTATTATGAATTATATATAAATAATTTAAAAAATGATAAAATTTGTTATTAATGTGTTATGGAATGAACCGTGGGGAGGTCAAATTAGGTCGGTCTAAGGAATGGACGAGTCGGGCCTCCTATAACCGTGAAAGACCTACACAAAGAGTACCGATAGTGGTAACGAAAGTTAACCGAAATCCGTCCAGCCTAAAACTAAATATGTATATGAGTGAATGGTATAAAAAATAAAAAGTGTGATTACCTTAAGGAATGAGGACCAAGTAAGAAATAGGTATAAAAAAGTAAAAAAAGTGATTACCTTATGGAATGAGGACTATAAGGTATTTATAGTGTTAATTTGTATACTTGATATGCCTGCTTCTTTTACCTCTTTTGCCATCAAAATTTCTATAGTACCAGTTCATCTTTCGTCACCCGAAACTCATGTAGAGACACATAACGAAACTCATGTAGAGACACATACGGCAAGATCTGTCATTTTGGCAAGAATTCTTTTAAAATTGGGAACCTAGCCAACTAGCAGGTTAGGAAGTTAATGGGTCGGGTCAGAGAGGCCAACCCCATCAAAATGTAAAAATGATGACAAGATTAAAAATTTAGTATGGACATGATAATAAATTGCTCGTGGACGTGATTGCTCGTGGCTGATATTCATTTTGTTGGTCCCCAAGGTAATATCCTTGCTGTACGTGACGACCATCAATTGTTTTATTCCATCCGCTTCCTATCCCTAAATTGGAGCGCAACTCTCCTTACAAATTTGAAAACTTAACGACATTCTATTGTCCAAAATTTAAAAATAAATAAAAAACATTTCTTTACGTTTAGAACAAACAGAAAAGCAAATGTTTCACTCAATTTCGCAAGTACTAAAAAGTAGTCGACAATATGCAATAGTACAGATAAATACCTGTCGCATATAACATAATTTACAAGGAGGTTCCGGAGAAAAGATGAACATGGCAGTCAACTGAAAATTTGGTCCCAGGGGCACATTAGAGCCTATAATTAGATTTTGTGCCGGTGGCATTAGCCCCAGTGTACATCTATACAAATGACGTAATGTATCTATGACAGTGAACTGTAATTGCCCTCTAGAACCTCTGGTTCTTTAAAATTAAAAGGTTGTAAATCCATATTCCCGAAATAATTATCTAAAAGAAGAGTGTTGTATGGTTTGAATATCCTTTGCCTTCCAACCTGGATTCTACTCTGAGTCAGTATCGGAGAAGGGCATCTGATAAGCATCATTTGGTTCTACATCAGTCATGGTGGGAAGTTTATATCGGTTTGGCCCCCTTTGTTGACCGAATCTTCGCTTTTCCCGAACTTCACCATCCTGCAAAAGGACACGGGCAAGTTGGCCAGAATAAGTGGTAGTTCAATGTAGTAAAGCAAATATACAAGGCTAAATACTTGACAGCTACTGAAGAATACAATACTGTTTTCCTATTAGTTATGAAAATGGAAAGCAAACGATATTTCTCCAACATGATTCCCAAATAAAAATTAACCAAGAAAGAGTAAATTACCCATGCCCTAAAATACCACGTATACATTCATATCCGTTCCAAACGTTTACACCCTTGGTACAACGCTTTAAAAAAGCTATTCAGTCATGCTTAAAGAAATAATGCAGACATACTACCCTAAGCCAATCACTTACCTCTGTTCTAGGATTTGTTGAGTTCTTTGACTCAGTCAGATTACTTGCTTGACTTCTGAATAGCCAAACACCACCAAAAGACATTAATGCTCCCAAAAGCAATATTGGTCCAATCCTTGGATCATCAAGGAGATCATAGAGTCCATAACCAATACTGCTGATTAGCTGCTTCATTCCCTTGCTCGAGGAAAGAATCTTCTCTGTGCCACTTGACCAGAAAGGATCTGAATCCTCAGGAACAAGTTCTGGAGTTTCTGTTCTCTGCATTAGGATGGTCAACACTTTACACTTATATCAACATGGCTGTCACAACTTTACACAATACAGACAGAGCAAGAAGATAAGCCACTCAGCAGACACTGAGAATTATGACAAATACCAATAAAGGCATTTCCCAGATTGGGTACAAACATCCTCATATGTAACAAGTTGATTATGTTCATTTATTAATTAATACGGTTAACTAAGTTTCCATGATTTCCCCGAACTAATTCTAAAATGTTAACTAGAGGAGAAGGAAAGAGAAAAAGTGAGCAGTTAACATAAAGAACAAATGTGCTAATCATCAGCACATGCCTTTCAATTTTAAGAATTATCTTGTTTACAAGATACATGAAACAATATAATAAAGCAATTCAACTTTCAAGCAAACACTTCTTAAGTTGACTTACAAAGAAGGGGATATCCCTAGAATCACCGTCTTTGATTACATTAGATATCCATTGTATGATCTGCCAAATAAATACATCAGATAGCAAAAAACATGAGTAATCAAAAAGTTCAATTCTGCTGATAAGTCACTAATCACTAGTGACTAAATAAATACCACGATCATATAAATATAGTTGTTTTACAGCTTCAGATCTGTGACCAATTTAAACAAGGTGGGGAAATTTAATAAAACTATTCACTGAACTTCGAGTTAATTGAATTCATCATTTGACAGAAATCTATCGTTATTGTCACAATATAGACAACTTCAAACCTGTTGAATTTCTTCTGACCCATTGTAATGCGCCACAAGTTGGGATGTAGGATCAACATCCTTTGCAAGAAATGCAGCTAAATAATTATTTGGATCTTTCTCACTTTTCTCACTAGCTTCAGTGTCATTCCTCGCATAACGTACAATAATTAACTTTGGCACATCTCTTATATCCTTCCTTGGTCCACAAGTATCATAGTTGTACTCTGAATGAATATAGAACATACAACGCCTCTGGATAAAGAAAATATAAGGTCTATTTAATACATAACACCTCATTAACTAAAAACCAGAGTAAGATTATCACAGTTGTTAACATGCAACACTAGTATAGAAATCTCAACAAGTGTCCCCTAACAAACTGTTTTGAGAAGCAATTATCAAAACACAATCCTATATGATGATAATATACATGTACATATGCATATGCATATGCATATACATACATACATACATACATATATATATATATATATATATATATATATATATATATAGAGAGAGAGAGAGAGAGAGAGAGAGAGGACTAAATTATAGCAAAAATTGGTATTAAAAAAATTAAGATGGGGAGAAGGCTTCCACAAAATAATTACAAACTTATAACATTCAGTTGAATTTAAACAGCAAAACTAAGATGAATTACAACTTATTCAGTTGGGTATGACCAGCAAGAATCTTCAATAGGTCTTCACTGAGTTAAAGTTAGAGGTTCCATGTTACCTTAAGCAAAAATGTATACTTTAAAATTTTAATGGATCTTTCATGAGAAGCTTAAACATGGAGAAGTCAAGAAATATACACTTCTATTTTCATAAAAGAGATGTAAAAGCCAATTGATGTACACACCATACGACACATGTCCAAGCAAACAGTGGCATTTAAGTCTATATAAGCTGTCATACTTATGTATACAAACTGTAAGAAAATGTGAAGAAATTCAGGGAGATAGCTTTATCAAGATCTAAACAATACTTTGTGAAAGACATATCTCTTGGTTAGTTGTAAAGCTGGTGAGGACTGCTTTTGAATAAATCACATACACTTTGTGCTTCTCCGTCAAGCCAAGTAAATGTCAATCGTTTTTCCTTCAATGCAGCCACTGCTGATAATTGATCCTGACCAACTGCTTCATCATTTGATAGTATTTCCTGGACCCTGCGCATGGTCTTTGACAATATGTAATTTATGACATTGAATAGATAATAAAAACATAACACGCAAGACTTGTTTTAGTAACAACTATAACCACTGACAGGTTCTGACCCACAGACAAGATCTGGCCAAACATTGATTCATTTTCCATGCCTACAACAGCTTCGTTCATCGTTCTTTCAATTTCTTTTAAATCTTCCATAATTAGTTCAATTAGTTCTCTTTTTACTTCAATTTTTTCTTGCACAATGTTTCTGTCGAAGATACTTATGTTTAAGTGCATAGACCAAGTCTTCTTTGGCTGAATACTTTGTCAACATCTACAATATCATCTACAATATTTTCATGTTACTTTGTTAGCTCTCACTTTATCCTCTTATCTCTCATACAGATACCAGAAAAAATAAAGGAAAAAAACGCAACAACCAAAATGGAGCCTTACAGCTTGTTCCTTCACCAAAAGCATAACATGTTGGTGTCAATCCAGTATCTGGCCTGAATCCTGCCAGCCTGTAGACCTTGCCCATGAATTCCCTATTCTATCAGGGGTTTTTAGATGCCAGTGTCTTGGATTTCTTGCCCATTTAACTATTAACGAAGTTATGAAGCATCAAAATTTATCAACCCCCCAAAGTCTCATAGGCCAGTCGAAGGTGTGAACATATGTACAGAAGGTCATTTTCTAGTGCACAAAATCAGATCATAAGATTTTGCAGGGAATATCTAGAAGTCAACATTAGTGTTCAACTGCTTATAAAAAGATCTAAAGTTCAAACTTGAGAGGATATGTCAAGTCAATAGTACAAGTATCAGAATGAGTTAGTTATACACAGGTGAAGCTCCTCCACATCAAAGTCTTCCTTTTTCCCTAGTGCACTCCACCAAATTTTGGGCGAAGAAAAATGTACAGAGAACCAGTAACCGACTTCCCTTTCCTTTTTGTTTTCTTTCTTACCAAACAAAAGAAAATCCCACTATCCCTTGTCATGGCTGTATCAAAGGAGCCCCAACCCCATCAACAACAACAAAAAATTAAAAATTAAGAAAATCATTTAGATGGCTCAGTAGTCTAGCTGAAATAGTTTCAGAATTCAGATGATAGATTCCAAGTTGATTAGTGCAACAAGAAAAAGGCACTTACTTTACGCATATTGTCAAGCTCCATGCTTTGCCTTCCAGTAAGAACAACACAATACCAAATCATGATATCATTTCCACCTCGAGAGTAACCTCGAGGATCGCAACCTAGCTCCTTGGATGTGACACTCCTCAACTGGGGAAGCTCTGAAAGAAAGAAATGCATGAAAGCCTTTTCCAATAAATGACTTACAGACAGCGCACAGAAAATGAATACTATCGAGAATAAAAGCTGGGAAACACGTTGGTATAGATCCTCAATCATCTAAAAGGGTAACCTTAAGGAACAGGAGAGAAAAAGGCAAGGAGATTGAAAGATTTAACTGGGGGCTATATGTGGCTAAGTGGCTATTGTTTTGACAGATCTTGGCATTCTCTATGTACACGAGCGTACTTGAAATTGATAACCATTTTTTGGGCTAACTTGTGTAACATATTTAGTCTACAATTATTAAAGAAACAAATAAATCAACCCCTTCATCCCAAGATGAGAGTTTATCTTTTTAGATTCATATAGCCCAAGAATGGGGATGGTTTCTAATTGTCCCAGAATAAGCAATCTGTTTCCTCTTTAAGATGCCACAACACAGGTGACATGTTATATCCATATGAAATGCTGATATAGTATTTGTTCGTGCTTGAAGTAAAAAAATAAACTAATGAGTTAACTAACTCCACCACTCCTTTGAAATAACAATGTGTTGCTTAAAGGAATAAATGGAGGAGAAACAACTTGTGGCCTTGGGAAAATATCCACCATCTTTAATTAAATTCTCCACCAATGAAGTGATTTATTTTCGAATAGCCAATGGTAAAATATTGTTGAGAATTTACCCCACGGGAAAAATAGCTAGACCACATTTTTTTCAAATCAATTTTTATGAGATCGAAACAAGTGGTGCTCAATGGGGAATTTAAACACACAAAAATTACCAATATTCATTACACAAATAGGATAGTAATAATATCACCAGCACAATTCAAAACATGTATGTTATTTAGAGTTCCACTCTCTTGGGAAAATTCTAGATATGCATATTACGTTATTGAGATAGAATATCAACTTCTTGGACATGTTTCCAGTTCAGAGCCCACGAAAGGTTTATTAATATAGTTCATCGAGAGAATGTGTGAATTATGAAACGATCTGCAGAATGAAGTATGCTTGGTTCCAGAATACCATTAATTGATCACATATTTTCGTGTGAATTGAGATTTCAGACTTATGCCACAATGGAGAAAACAACCAGCCCATCAATAACCAATATCAGGAACTTGCCTCTAGTAACTAGAGCAAAAGGATAGGAGGCTAGTATTCTTCACAGATTCACATAAATTCAGCAGGCACCTTACACCACTAATTAAAGTAGTTCTAGCTTGGAAATTGGCAACGAAAACATTGTTGGCAACAACAGGAGCTTTGTAGCTACATATTTGAAAATAAAAACATTACCTTGATGCTTATTCTGTTCCATGATATCTATGAACCATGTGTTGTTGATTGATCCTGCAAATAATAAGAATATGCTAAGTTACTATATGAATAAATAAATGCATACTTGTCTTAACAGCTTGTGTAAGAGTATATGGAATGCTTATTTTCAAGAAATGTTAAACATGCCGTGATAAACAACAGGATTGACACCAGGATCTTTCAAAAATATGATTGCAGGAGCAGATTCCACGCCAAACCTGTTAGAAGGCATTTGGACAAAAATTAAACATCAGCAGAAATATGAAAAATTGAATCTTTAATAACTCTGTTGTAGATCACCTAATCAAATATCTAGAGGAACTTATATGAAGTCAGAGCTGATGTCAAGCATCAGGAAAACTAATAAATATCATGCAGATTGCAAAAGAATGTTCTCCACCACTGGCCTACAACATTCGAATTTCTGACATTGCTATTTTTCTCAAGGAAGAAAGAGACTGAGTCAACCGCAAACAGAATGTCATGTTAAACATCTCAGCTAGTGGGACCAAACAATGTGTTTATAGGGATTAAAGGCACACTATGTATATATTCGATTTTTTATAATCTTGCTAAAGAGAAGTCATCCCGTTTTATACTCTGTTTCCTCTATAATACTACTATTCTTCTGTGTATAAATGGAAATAAAAGAGCATGTTGACATACATATTCCACCAAAAGGAAGTTTCCTCTTCCTGCCAGAGTGCAATTGCAAAAGAGGCATAAGCCCAATAATTTTTAGCTGCTTGTCGTACAAATGGAGTAGCACGCTCGCCTGTTCTTGATACAAAGATAACTTTGACCTGTCAGCAAAAATGGTCAATAGTTGAGCATAATATACATTGTCTGCTAATTCTTCAAGAAGTTGAGCTCTTTAAGCAACTGGAAACTTAATAAACAACAATTTGATAATAATTACAACATAAGACAGCAAACAAATTTAAGCAACAAACAATTGTGGGGTCAATAAAGGGTCTTTGATAACACCATGATACAAAATTCCCAAATGAACGATCATGACGCGCATTTATGAATGATCTAGGTAAAATAAAATATAATTGTTGAAAGAAACTTAGTTCATCAATCCAAAATCTAAAAGTAGACCATAAGAACAATACCACTTCCCCAAACAAGAAAGAAACATGAACTTGGTATAACTATCCATCTGTTGAGTTCTTGTATAGGACAATAACAGTGTTTAACCTAGTGCATTGGAGTGTTTACAATGTGTGAGGACATTCACACTTAATATTGTTGTTTGTTTTATATTATGCAATCAATGAAATCAGCCTATTTTGGCCATGATTGCAGCACAATCCTTGCAACAAAAATATATTTGTTGTAGTTGAACCTCTAAATGCACCAAAAGTCACCACATCAAAAGCTACAAGAGGAACAAACATTAAGTAATTTTGACCTCTGCCCTACGTTATGCTTGGGTTTTTTTATGCCTTACATGTCCTCTACTCTTGAAAATAAGAAGTAAGAAGAACTTGCATAACTTGGAATGTAAAACAACCTATTCTAAATTAAAACATTGAAGCTAACATGATAAAGTGCTATAGCAAAAGATTTTACCTTATGGCGACCACCTTTATATATAAAGTTTTGTACCTGAAATTGAAGAAAATGACTATGTGAAAGGAAGACAAACAGTAAAACCTGAAATGTGGCCTCATATGAAAGGAAAAACACAAATTTAAAGTGAGTATTAAAGTGGTAAAATATGCCTGTATATGATGAATTTAAATCATTGAATTACCAAGGACTCCTTAGAATAGTATAGTATACGAGGCAATCTTAAGATAGTTGTTGAAAACCAGTCAGTAACAGCATCAACGGAGAGGTCTCCTGAATACCTATGAAAATTAACATAACATAAATTTAATGAAGACATCAAACAAGCGGGATGACATTTACCAAAAGTATACTGCACTTCTCCTTTTGCGGATGGCCCAAATTAGTGACAATGTTGCAAACTTACAATATAACATTTCAACATCCAATTGATTTGATGTAACATGAAAGAAAATGGCCTCACTTGGTTTTCCAACAATTATGACTAAGATGTTCAATATTATATTAGACTCGTAGAATGA
This sequence comes from Centella asiatica, assembly GCA_014636745.2. Classification (NCBI taxonomy): domain Eukaryota; kingdom Viridiplantae; phylum Streptophyta; class Magnoliopsida; order Apiales; family Apiaceae; genus Centella; species Centella asiatica. The sequence goes on from CM025785.1 coordinate 16,034,937, forward strand.
CCCACTTCCAAATTCAAGTTGAACACAATACACAAAATTTAAACTTAATAAGGATGACGTGGATAAACAATATAATGCTTAAAATGTCACTTTCTTACCCTTTCATCCACTCAAAACTTAGCGTTCATGGAGGGATAGGTTATATTCTTGCATTCATACAAGTCTGCCTATGAAAGCTGCAGTAATTAACTGAACATGTAAAACAGAAAATATGACCACTACACACTCACCGAACAAGGCAGTCTGAAGATTTACAACCAGGGGGAAATGCCAAAAGAGCAGGAAGGCCTGTGTCATATCAAAGAAGTTAGACAAACTACTGAGAAAGAATGGACTCAAATATATATAGGCATCAAACTTGTCACTCCTATAATTATAATGGTAAAAAAAAAAATTTTAAGATTTAATTTTGTAAGTCTGTAAAATTGAAGGCACTCAATCATGAAGCACCTTTATTTATCCTTTATGAATATCAAACTAGGAATCTTCCGTATTTTTTGCACTTTCCTGTGATTAATTTGAAAAAAAGGTCTCAACAAGTTAAAGTATGGCCCTATAAGCACTTGGTCTCGACTCTTAAAGTTCAAATCTCACCTTTTACCTCATAGTGGAGCTTTATCTGCTCCTCATAATGGGGTCTAGTTTCATCCTTATTTGTGAGGCTGACATTCTTTGGTTCTTTCTGATATTCAAGTATTCATTAGTCATTACCAAACACCCTTTTGACACCGCAATAATAAAAAACCAACCTCAATTTTGTTCCCTATGGTGGCAACTCTCATTTATAAAGATCCATTTGGTTAACAAGTCAAATTGTTTACTTTGTTCCATGTCCTTTAAGATCAACAACTTTCAATATGCTGAAGCGAGTTTTATGTAATTCATTCAGATTTAGCTATGATGAAAATGAGCATCAATATGTTACTGCAACAACAGCGGCTCAGTAACATCTTCTAGCTCCTTGATGGACTCCCAGTATATACGCTTTACTCATTATTAACCAAAAAGTGATTTCAAAATAATAATAATAAACATGAATATCTGCACATGAGTATCATACCATTTCGAAAAAATGGTTGTCCAGTAGTTCTTTTCTCAGCCAGGTAAGTAGCGAGCTTAATATCACCAAGTTCAACCACACCAGTGGATGCAATTCCATCCAAAAGATTAACTGAAAAGTAATACCATAAATTACAAGTTAAATCCATATTACTACAAACTTCTAATGGATTTATGTTATGGTTCAAGTACCAGAACTAAAGACAGATGTAAGGTGAGAAAGAAAAACTTTAAAGTATTTAAATAGTAAACCAATAATGGAGTAGATTGTTCACAGAAGTTACCATCTTGTACAATGTTAGCAAGTACAACAAATCTATACGTGATAGGAACCATTTGAGAACATCTAACAAGTTCAGATAATAATTATTTAAATTGTTATCTCAAGCTTATCAAATAAGGCCATCCTCAGGGGAACCTAATCCGAGATGTAAGACGGCAGAAATTTAGGATTTTTTTTTTTTTTGGGTTTCAGCAATAGCAGTTCGTGTATCATCAACGCAACACATATACCTGAAATTTTTTCTCAAAATCTAACAAGGGATCAAATACGCACACATTATTTCAATGACGAAGCTACATGGGAGCCTAGGGTGGGGGGGAGGCTACCCTAGATTTTCAAACAAATAAAATTATTCCTTTCAAATTTCTTGTAATTTTCTGGTGGCCCCCCTAGCTAAAAAATAATAATAATTGTAGTATTAAAAACCTACCTCAACAAGGCCCAAAACACACACACAAAAGGAACTGAAGAAAGCACAAATAGACTCTACAACATTAAAATTGTAAAACTGTGAATTAATGGTAATATATTTGTACATTTGTTATATGATGTTTAATGTTTAATATTTATATTGTAATATGTATCAATTAGTTTTATTATTAGAAATTTTTTAAATTGGCCCCCCAAAAAAAAATTTCCTGCCTTCATCCCTGAATTATTTCATTGCAAATATATATATATATAGACACATATATGTTTGTGTGATCAAAGTTCAGGTACCATACACTTTGGAGGAAGATATCATGTCAAGAGTATGGCAGGAACACCATATGGTACCATCCAACTTCAAATTTCATAGCAAAACTATAAATACAATTCCTAAACTCCTAAGCAAGGAAGGCCATAATGAGAATAAAGGGTTTGAATAAGAGCTCATTATGAGAACTTAGACAATAGAAGCCAGACCAAGTATCAGTTGCAGCAAGCCCCCCACAACCCCAACCCCCATGACCCAAAAATAAAAATTTGGTTGAAGAAGTCAACCAGAAATGTCAAAAAAGAACTACGAAAAAGTGCTCAAAGGTATCTTGGTTAGGAGAGAAGTCTTGAACACGGAAAATAATGAATATTAGCATTGTGGGTGCTATAAACCTTTGATTCATGACCAGCTACGTGCTCGTTATTATCTACATAAGTAAACTATATTTTACTTATCTTCAGAATCCCAAAAGATCATACCTCTAAGCCATATTTCTTTTACGAGAACAACTGAAAACCATAATACTTTGTTTGATTCACATTATCTAAAGATTCTAAGCCATCTACATCACTGACAAACTTATATATTACCAAAGGGGGAGAAAAGAAGTTAAGTAGAAAGCAAAAGAAATACAGTATCAAATCTTAAAGTTTAAAATGATATCAAATAAATCAAAAGACATACCAATTCTTGTCCAAATATTAGAAAAGTTTGCACAGTGGTTGCTCCCAAGAGAAAAAACCTGGATTCAAGTATCAGTGAGTGGCAAATGCAAGAGCAAAGAAATAGTGTTTGGGTGGTATTTTAAGGAAGTAGTTATCATGCCTGAACAAGCATTTGATTGCTGATGTCAAGTTTTGACAGGAAATTCTCGGAGGTCAAGACATCAGAAAAATGATCCAGGGGATCTGAAATACCAAAATCACACTTGCATTTAGAATTTCAATTTAAAATGGCTGACCCAACAACTTTACGAGGAAGAAGAGAGTCTAGGATGGAATGACTAACCAAATGAGGCAGCCTTCAGTAATGGAAGGTCAACCTCAGAAAATTTTGACCCAGCATATTGATCCGTCTTCTTTTCAATTATATGCTACAGCACAAAAGGAAAATGGAACCAAAACTCTCAAAGGACACAATATTTTTAATAGGATTAAGACGAAGAAAAATCGACAAGGTACAGATTACATAAATTTAAAAACTCACAAATTGCTCATCAATGTCATATATATCATAATCCCTCTTCAGCAACTGATTACTTAGTAGCTCAAAAGAATATTGAATCTACAAAAAAGTCAATGTCAAGATTAGCAACACAAACTTGAAGGAAGTATAGTAGACTAGTGAATTTAAGGAGTAGAGTGTATTCTGGCATGCACTTTGCAGTAGGAATGAGTGAAGAAATGCAAAAAAAAATTAGAGTGGTAAAGTTTCTGTTATTATCTCTTTTATTATATTATTCTAGTTCAAGTCTTTGTATAATTTTCATTATTGGTGTTACTACTATCATTTGTCTTAATCTTTTTAATCTGACAATCATTTAATTTTTGTCATATTTATGTTTTCATGATTTTTAACCCTTCTTTTCTATATGGGTTCACTACGCCCGACTATTAGAAATTAGTTAAAGATATTATTAGAGATAATTTTCTAGATGGTAATTAGAAAATTTAGCTGTCATCAATGTGTACTTATATATAGGCATCTGTAAAATGTTATCTTTTGACTTTTGAGTGAGTGATTAATATTCTCCTCTTGTGTGATTTAGTACACGTTAAATATCTGTCTTATATTTTTTAAATCTATATCTATCTCTCATTATGTGTTTCAACATGATATCCAAGCCAATAAGCCTAATGGCATCTCAACCCATAATTTTCCCCTCTCCAACCAAATCATCAATTTTTTACTCTTTATGAGCATAGCAGATGATGATTGTTGATAATGCACTTGAAGGCTGTTCTTTTTTCCTAACTTCTCATAATTTCCTTAATTATTTTCAAGAGAGAGAGTATTACAGACACAGTTATTAGTTAGCGATGATAATGATTTATGTCAAAAGATAATAACAAATATTAGCATCTATACAACATAATCTCTCTCTCACACACACAGTTGTGTTTCAACAATACTGACGCCTCCTAGTTTCACACACAGTTGTGTTTCAATACGACTCCTAGTTTGGGACTAAAGCCACTAATTATTTTGATAAAAGAATATAGCTATATTTCCATCAACCTTAGGTTAAGAGATTACAGACAGGCCAAAAGAATTATCACACTCTGGAGGCTCCACCCCTCCCTACCTACCTATCTCCTCATAAGATCTATCATGAACCATAAATTTTAAATTGAAGACATGGTGGTTCTAGTATCTGAGACTTAAGTAACTTTAAATCAACAATTTGCAGAAGGTTGTACACTTCAATAAAACTTGGTCATTCGACCAAATGTGTGACATTGATCACAATTTACTATAACATTTCCACCATAAGTAATGGGAACCAAAGGCGAATAAAGCTGAAAATTCCTTTGCAAAACCTGTCCCCACACCCCAATTGTTAAGCAGGTGTTAAATTAAACAAACAAGAATTAAAATAAATCAAATGTTTGTGTGTGTGTGTGTGTGCGAGAGAGAGAGAGAGAGAGAGAGAGAGAGGAAAAGCGGCTTCAATGGCTTCCTCAGCAGTATCCAAAATCTCAAGAACATCTTCAATCAGATCGGCATTTTACATTTTACTCTTACTACACATCCAAACTCACCAAAGAATCTTGTTTGTTCACTGCACTTTTAAAACGCACCAAAATTGATGTTGTGGGTTTAGCCATTTAGGCCTTCAAATGCACCATTCTCTCGGAAATGATTATTGGTTTATTTTGGGGATGCGAATATATTACATGAGATATGTTGTGGGACAGATATCTAGAAACTCCAAAGCTCTTTGCTGGAAGTTTGGGAATACATATGCTTCCCCATTTGGCCCTTCAAATGAGTGAATTTTACTTGTAGGCCAAAAGATTAATAATGCTCCATCCCGAGTTCTTGGGTACTTAGAGTAGATCATGGGATCAAAGAGATACTCCCTATGCACATGCATTTTTCACTTTGCCCTGAATATCTGTATCCAAAACTTGCCAGGTATAGGTGATACACACATCATCGTAGTGTTAAAAAAATGCTCAAAATTGAAGACCGGCAGTGTGATACTCTTCAAAGTACACATTTCTAGTTGGGCCCTCCATCCAAGTCCAAGTAACTTAATGAAAAAAAAATACTAATGAAACTGACTAGATATCACCTCAAACTACAGAAAAACTCATAAACAATGATTACAAACCTTGATAAATTCAGGGACATGTGGAGGTTCCAAGCCTGAGTTCCTGAATCATTTTTAATCTGTTAGTTCTCAAAATCGTCACTCAATTTATATTACAATTGGTCAAGCTGGCATTACCTATAAACCATGCAATACAAATTTAAATAACACCTCTGAGAAATGATATATAAGAATGTACATGCAAAACCTTTATTATATTCATTAAGGTCCACAACCAGTCAACCACATATTAGAAGAATTCAGAAACTCAGTGTCCTTTCTTCATATCAAAGACTATCAAGATTACTATCTGGAGGACCTTTTCTGTTTCTTTGAGGTTTACAAATTTTCGTGAACGGGCAGCCCCAACCTTCTTTGCCTCTATGCCTCTTACTGGGAAGCCGGCGAGAAAAGAATTTGGTGCTATACAATTAGGAGGGTCATTTCTACACAAAATTGGACAAAAATGCATTCAATATCTTAAGGCAATCTATCTTTATACCTTCAATAAAATGACAAACTTGACAGTGAACTCAAAAAAAAAAAAAAATGCCCCATATAGGTTTGATAGTAGTGGCATTAAAATGTTTCAGGCACATAGATATGGAGGTGCTATGCCATTATTCCAAGTGATTTCTAAAGCACTCAAACCTCACCATTCAACTTTATCAGGCATCCCCGAACTAATAAATAAAACCTCTTACTCTCAGAGGTAATTCTCTGCATAAATGATGCTTGGGATGGTGGAAAGTGGAAACTACAATTATTATCCTTTTTACGCTATACATAAATATAAATTGCCGCAACGAAAGTTTGCATAGCCCATAGATAAACATAATAATTAAATAGAAAACAGTATTCATCAATAGAATTGAAGCTAAAATACCAGTTGGATGAGATGATGTGATAGGCTTCATTCACTTCCTCAATAGTACTCCGGCTACTAATCCCAAGAACTGCGATCAATCATAATTATAAATAAACACCACATTTAACTCATAATACAAGCCCAAAATAACTAATGATTGTACCAGTGATGAAAATTACGTGACGCACCATCGTAATGGGAAGGAGGGAAAGAACGGGGGATGGCGACGAGCTGATAGTATAAGGCAAGCAAAAACAGGATCAGAGGGATCGAATACGCTTTTAGTACCGACGCCGTTGAAGATTTCGCCATTAAAACCCTAGCTGTCACTCTTCTTCTTCTGATTTCACACAGTGACCCGATAGACCAGTAACGACTGACGAGACAGAATCTCGTTGAGCCCTCGAAATATACGGCCGAGTTCTTGTTTTAATCGCAGTCCACCCTTATTCACTGATCTCCCACGATGTGCGTACATATTTGTTTGTCTCAAAATAAATAAAAAAATATTATATTCACCAATAATTTATATAAATAAATATATATATATAAATGTACTTAATAAATTATTAATTATTAAAATTTTAATTATAAACTTATCAAGATTCTTGTGTGCAAATTAATATTCATAGCACCTCTCTCTTTTCAGATATGTCTTCACAAAATTGCTATTGGCAAGCCACTTACCAAAAATTTCAAAATTTAAATTTTTTATTAGATCATTAATATAAATAATAACTTTACAAAAGTGAGATAGATAAGAAAATCGAAAAACAATAAGACAAAATAGCAAACGAACCCTCGAAATACGGCTTTTAGAGATTCTTTTCCCCCACTTCAAAAATGGAATTTGATCTTAATTTGTTAATAATGTCTTTTTTAATACTAATAAGAGATAAAGGAATACATAAGACATATTAGCTCTAATAATGCTTTGAAACAGGTTAGATATTAAAAACACGAGGCTCGTATTTTATGCAAAATTTTAATATTATATGCGTTAACATGTATTAATGAAAAATATTATATAATTTTTTTTAAACTATCATAATTTAAAGTTGTTAAGGGATACCTTTAACTCTTTAAGGCTTTAATAATGGGATCGATGACGGTTCGAAATTTTTGTAACATGGCTCAAATCATTAATTTAAAGAGTCATTTTCTAAAGATTTTGAAATCATTTGTAAAAGATTTAACGAGTTCATTGATAGTCACCTATCTTCTTTGTCTTTCATATTTGTACCTCCTCCATGCAAAGTATCTTTATCACCTTAATAGTTATTTTTACACGCCAATATTCATACATGAAGGACCACTAAGTATAATTAAATGAAATTTGGGAATTTAATCCTAACCCCTTTTCTTTAGTTTCTTTGTTTTTTTCTTTTTTAGTTATTAAACCTAGATCCTCAAATAATAAGGAAGCAAGCACAGGAACTGCAGATTTTTTCCCCTACGTTTTGTGTTTTGATATAACATAGGAAGCAATAGCAGATAATGATATAACATAGGAAGCAATAGCAGATAATTTTATTTTTTCCTTTGTAACTTGTGTATTTAAAATTGTAAGGAATAAAAAAGTAAATTCTCATAAAGTTGAATTTGTTATAATATTAGGTGTTACAGTTTAGTGATAAATTTTTTTGTTCTGGTTGCGATATTGAGGTCACATGTTTAAATTTATTCAATAACATAATAGCATAAGCAATACTATTTTTGGACATTTTTGAAAAATAAATGTAAGTCATCTCTCCCC
>CM025785.1:16042928-16079500 GCA_014636745.2 Centella asiatica
ACTATTTTTGGACATTTTTGAAAAATAAATGTAAGTCATCTCTCCCCCTAGAATGTGTATTATATCTAATGTCTTACAAATATATATCGAGAAGAAGAAGAAAAAAGACACTACTTGAAATTTTTTGAAATTTTTTTTTGAAAGTTATCCCTTTCCCTTAAAATAAGTATTATTTTTACTAATAATTTATCAACCGTTCATTTATTCTCATAATAAGTGGTACATAGTATATCATAGACATTGTTAAAGCACATCCTAGCTTGGAACCCCCTCAAGTAAGAAAAAAATACACAACACACACAGATCATACTTTTCTTTCACCCACCTTAAAATTCTTAGAATAGTACATCTATTACTATATTAAAATGAATTTTCTCCATGTAAGGATAATGATTATAGGCAATATATATTTTCACCATATATACTTTTGAAAATCTGACGCTTACGCGTACAATTATTTATTACGGATGAAAATACCATGAAATACTTTATGTAAAAAATTATTGCAAAAGTGTCATTGACCCAATATAATTTTAAGATTTTCTCCATACACAATAAAGTACTGTGTATATTCTTGTACGCGTGAAATAAATTAATGCATAGGTTATGTAAATCCCTCTAAATCTCTTACTTACGTTCTTATTTTGGTAAGCTTAGACGAATTAGTGTCTATTATAGTCAATTTTATATTTTTATCTACAAAGCATGAACGGATATTAGGACTGACCTAATCATTCATTTATATGTTTGATGGCTTGTAAAATTCATTTTAAATATGTAATCGAAAAAAGATATCATTTAAAACACATATCAAAGAAACAGTATCTATAGGCACTCACATTCAAATGAAAAAATAACGAGTGAGAAATGAAAAAGTAATGCTTCAATTTTCATTCGTACTAAAATCCTTATAATTATTTCTAAAATACAATCTTAAAACAAACAATATGTATAAGCCTATAGGAAACCGAGTCAATTATGTTCTGGCAAATGACAAATGGTAGCTTTTGGTAGAGATTACTTTAGATAATACTATTTGGAGTTTAAAAAATAAGAGATTGTAAAAGAAAATATAATTTAAGAATTTGTCCACGATCTACATTCAATACTTCTATATTAAAACTCATTCGACTATCAAACCTAAAATGATATAAGAAGGTTTTCTAAAGATTAATCAAGTTAGCAGTTTCAAACTGCTACCAAAAAATGAAAAATCAAGTCGCAGTTTAAAACTGCTACCAAAAACTGAAAATTCAAGAATGAAAAATTAAGTCCCAATTTCAAACTACGAACTAAATTTTGGAGTCTGCGAGCCGGTGTTAAAATGAAATAAATGAATTAAAGGTGCGTTTTTGCTAAATATACTCTGTCAGTGCTGTACAAAGAATTTAGCCCCGCTACATGTGTTGGAGGTGTGGAACAAAATTCTAATAGCTATTCAACTCGCGCGTGGCGCAAACGTACTCAGCCGTTCCTACGTGTCGACTGTTAGAAAGATAGCCTGACTCTCTTACCTCATCCTCATTCAGAAAGAAAAGACAAAAAGTGAAAAAACCAAACAGAAACCGTTAATATTTGACTCGCCCATCCCCTTTAAACGTTTTAACATTTCATCATCATTGCTCCAATTTATTTGTTGCTCGTTTATTTCAATTTAAATTTTAAAAAATTTAAATTTTGATAATATAATTTATATTATCAAAATTTAAAATTTTTAAAATTTAAACTAAAACAAACAGATTTATTAATAATTAATATCAATTCATAGTTTTATACAAATTACTTTTGTTCTTAAATCGTAAGTTCTTAAGTTATTCACACCAATTTTCCTTAACAAGTTTTCTATTTTACAGAAAGAAGCACAACTATTTATATATATACAAATTTTTTATTTATCTCATATACACAAGATTCTTTAATATATAGTACACCATAATAAAAATAATAATATTTAAACTTTTATCATTTATATTTATTAATTCTTTAATTAATAGATAATATGTTATTATACATTAATATATTATTATATATATATATATATATATATATATATAAATCACATTCATATATAAAATAATTATAATATAATATTAAAATATTAATACATATAGATAATATATTAATGCATATTATAAATCATATTTTAATATACTATAACATATAATATTAACAAATATTAATGTATTATATATTAATTATATATGAGTACTATATATAATATATTAATATATTATATAAGATATATTATAATATATATATATATATATATATATATCTCGCATTTATATATAATCATTATAATACAATATAATTTTTATACTATTATAATTTTTATATAATATAATTCAAATTACAATAGTATATATATTAATATTTTGTACTAACATATCAATTAATCACTACAATATCTAATAAAAATATTTTATTTATATATAAATAAAATATAACGTTTTATATTAAAATAACATATAAATATATTAATATAAATAATATATTTGTGTGTGTATTGATATATGTAGTAAAATAGAATTAAGAATAGTATAAAATATGATAAAATAATATTATAATTTTGATGAATGTGAATAGTGATACTATAGATTTAAGGATTTAATATTCACAATCATCAAATTAACTTTAAAATAAGAATACAAATGCTCTAAAATTCAAAATATGATTGAATTTAGGAAAGTTGTTACAAGAGCTCTAAGATAGTATAAAACTTCTAATTTGTAAGAACATGTAGAAATGAAAAAATTTATTGCAGTAAAATGGAAAGAGCTAGGGCATAAATCAATGCTTACAAAATGTGAAAATTACTGGGGCGAGAGAATTGGAGGAATACCATCATACTAGGGTCAATGAGGTAATTGCGCTTTGTGGTGGCATGTGAAGACAAAATTGGAATAGTAACAGAATCTGAAAAGGACGCAACAAATTTTAAAGAAAATCGAGTTCGTTGTGTTTCAAGGTCTTTTTGGTGAAGGCGCATTCTTTCCATTATTTTGCGGTAGACGTTGGTCCATGTGGTGAAACCCATAAAAGGTCTGGACTTTGGAATTATCAGCTTTACCCTTACGAACACATAAAAATTCAAACTTCATCCCCAAAATACATAAAAATACAAACACATAGATATACCACCGTGTTTCCGGTATGAATAGATACCCTTCCGGTATATAAATATATAACTGAGCAATAAATATTTGCAATATTATTTTTCAATTTCATCCCAAAAATATTATAAATAATATGATTGACTTTTTTATATGGGACGTACTCTTTTATTTTAGTTATATTATATATTTATTATAATTTTCAGGATGAATTTGCGATGTTATAAAAATACTAAGATTTATTCTATAATTGAGATATCAAATGAATAAACCTAGATCTAGGATGAGAATGATATATTATCATACAACAGGTTGGCGCATTAGCGCCTCCTGATATTTCAGTTATGAGTATTAATATTTTTATAAGTTTTCTCTCACATAAATATAGTTAGTGGAACTTACACTAATGTGCGATAAATTTTGTGAAAATATCAAATTTTCTCATAGAGCTATCACTTTTCTTTAATTATAATTACGAGTTGTTATTTTGATATTACAAAATAGTTGGCTGATATATCATATCTTAAAAACATTGTCTTAAAATTTTCTCACTAAACAATTCGATTCATTTGTCTTGTTCTTGACATTTGACATCTAAATTCATTTAGTTTTCGCCTATCTTTATTAATTTTTGTTAAATTATGTTCATGCATTAAGCAGACTAAATTCGTCGAATATCTTCTGCAACAACGCTGAAAAGTATTCACTTTTCCTTTCATAGTTATATGTACCATTTCAAATACATATTACCACATGTAATTTGAATATAATTAAAAACACATGCTTTACTTGTAATTAGACTTTAAAAATAGATTACTACTAGAAACAAAATATAACTGAGAATTGAGTTGATCATAGATGTAGTTGAGATGAAAGGTTAAAATTGCGACGGATATATAATATTAAATTATTTAAAGTCTGTACTCTGTGGAGTGAAACACTTAAAGGAAAAATGGTTGCACATATTGAATCTAATGAAGGGAATATTAAATTGTGACCATTCATATCTAATGAAGATATGATGGAATTGGAGTTTCCACCTAAGCAAAATCACTAGATGTTAGTATATATAATCACACGAGTTCTTTGTGATTAACCTCATAACATGAGATAAAACACATTTTACTAGGAAAAAAGTTAAGAATAGCAATGATAGTAGAACTGAAAGCTTATAAAAAGTGAATTAGGTTAAGGGTTGGTGATCATACCATGGTTTGGTCCAACAAAGAAAATAATGATGTAATCATTTAACAAATGGACAACAATGGATGTCATAGAACAAATGGACAAGAATAAGATAGTGATTAACAATTTAATATATTTCAAGAGGGGGCTTAAGTACGAAATAATAAGCGTAATTAGATTAATTAAAATTTAAGAAATACTATTAAGATCTACCATCAAAATATTTTATAAGTCAAGGTACCAATATATTATCAAGAACTTGTATGCAATTTGTTGTACAAAGCGTTTGGAAAGAATGTGTGGAACATTAAATATAGGGTTTTAGATAAAGTTGGCATTTTATAAATTAACAATCTTTGAGAGGAATGGAGAGAGTATCCTGTCACAGGAGACTGAATCAAAATTCTAATTTAATTTATTTGAATGAGGGTCAATCTGTCATCAGCTTTCAATTTTATAAGATATTCACAAGTAACTTAAAATCTTGGGTGACTAGGATGAAGATTTAGAAGATGGTCCACAGCATTTTGATATGAGCCCCACAAGCCCAACAAAAAAATAATAATAAAAAAATAACAAATAAAAAGAGAGGGATAAAACAAATTTAGAGAATTTAATATGTCAGTATGAGTCATGGTTTTAGTTATGTAACTAAAATGATGATACTCCATACCAATTACCAAGTGCAATTTAGAATTGAGGAAAGATCAATTAGCCGCCATCTTCATTTCTCATACCATATGTTACAAAACTGAAAAAAATGAAAAATAAAAAAATAAATAAGTGGAAGCCACAAATATAAAAAGATGAATGAGGAAAATAAAAGTGAAATAATATAATACAAATCACACCATAAATTTTTTCATTATATAGTAAATGTATTTTTCTGGAATCATATAAATCTATACATACAACAATCATACAATCATATTTAAGACAATAATAGAAATCATTGTATCTCATACTTAATTAACTATGCTTCACTTAATAAATCATATTCTCTTCCTGTGTCTGAGTGTCTCTTACAGTAAACATTCAGTAACTCCAAAGGCAATCGAAGTACGCACCAACTGAAGCTGGTGGTACCTCATGATCTTCAAATGCCCTCCTTCCCATATCAAGATTTGACACAACAGAGGAGATTTCAGTGTTCATGTCAGTGCTCAGCCCTGTTTCTTGGGAGACACTGACCATTTCCTTCTCTGTTTTAAGGTTTTGTCTCATGTTTGAACCATAATTTTCAAACAAACCCCTTAAAAATGCCTGATCTTGCATGGGAAATGTACCTGGATACTGCAAGTTCCCCTGAACTGGGCCAGATTGTATTCTGGGGAATGAATTTGGAATCGAAATCCTTTGTAAAAAGTCTGATGCAGCACTTGAAGTACCAAAAGGGTAAACAGGGTTGTTGAGATAACTGATCATCTCTTTCTGAGATTTCTGGATGTCAATTGTATTGGAGAAGCAGGGCACGTGAAGTGACTCTGTACCGGTGGTGGTGGTCGTTGTCCGACCACCGCGGAGCGAAGACTCCGTTAAATGTGGGAGAACAGCGGGAACCATCTCATTTTCAAGTGAATTTAAGCTGATAAGTCCAGGGATATGGACTTTTTTTCCTCCAGAACTTTTGTTGAACACCCTACAAATTACCCACTCATTCTGCAGTAAAACCAAGGAGTTCTTATTAGCATATGGAAACAGAAAAACAGAGAAGACACAGGGGAATAGGTAGGTACCTTTGCAGATTTTGGCAAGTTTTGGAGAGAAAATTTACCCTCCAATCTGTATTCATGAATGACCCAATTGCTTTTCTCTCCTTTTGGAGCTCTCCCCTTGTAGAAAACCAAGGTTTTCTTCATCCCAACAAGCGATTTCGCTCTGAAAATCTCCTTATCTTTTCCTGTTGCTTTCCAATACCCTGCAGCAGTTGCTCTGTTCGTTCTTAGCCCTGTTGGGTACTTCTTGTCTCTCACACAGAAAAAATACCATTCTTTTTCCCCCATTTTTGCCCTCCCTTTATTCAAAAAAGCAAAGCAAAATCAGTGCATACACAACCAGACCATAGCTACAAAGAAAAATTTGAACTTTTTATTACTGTATAAAGATAATTATCTACTCACGTGGCAAATCCCAAGGCTCAATCTTGTTCATATCAACTTCTCCTATAGCCGTGGCAGAGAAGTTGATGTCAAGAACTTTATTTGATAAATAATGGGTGATTAATTCTTCATCGGTGGGATGGAATCGGAAACCTGGAGGTAAAAATATCTGCTGATCATCCGGTTTAACAGAAAAATTCTCCATGATCACACCTAAATAAGCCCTTTATTGTGAAGAAAAGAGAGAGTCTGTTTCAGAATTTTTGATGAAGTGTTAGAATTTAAACGAGTTGTGGCCAAACAGCGCTTTAGAGAATCGAATCTAGGAAGAAAATTGAGCATGATATAGAGAGAGATTAGATTGGAAAGAAAGCTACGGAAAAAGTAGGAGGAAATGGAAACGAAAATAAAGAAAGAAATCCATCAAAAGAGAAAAGCAGGAGCTGAAAGATTGGAAGATGTTGAGGGGAAAAACACGAGTATGAGGGACATAACCCCCTAAATACTGGTTTTCCCAGGGTGAGAGAAACGTGGTTTCTAAGCAAACTAGGGATTTATGGAACTAAAGTCCATCTTTTTTTAAAAAAATTAAAAAAAAAATTTATGCATACATGTGTGTATACACTCCCAAAATAAACCTAGAGAACCTAATTCTTTTATTCCATTTACCGTTATATCTAACTGATTTTTACGAGTTTCTTTTACTGAAAGATCGAAAACTTGAGGATGGCATGATAATCACAGAAGAGAATGATGTTGTACCCAACATAAATTTTAAATTAAATTACAGACAACTTTTAATTTATATTTTTTTGTAGTATTACTGTTTGTGCAATAAATATATCCATCTGTTATTATTCGTATACTTTTTGACTAAATACACGAGATGAGATGAGATATACAGGGACGGTAGTACTAGTGTTTTGC
Source organism: Centella asiatica (assembly GCA_014636745.2). Lineage (NCBI taxonomy): Eukaryota > Viridiplantae > Streptophyta > Magnoliopsida > Apiales > Apiaceae > Centella > Centella asiatica. The sequence continues at coordinate 16,050,253 of CM025785.1, forward strand.
CTCATCTGTAGGTACTCCAGTATATGTAATGCATGGAGTTTGATATGAATCCATTTTCCTGGTACCGTGGATTGAATTTGTCGTCTCCTAATCTTTTTAATGAATTATTATATGGTATCAAGATGATCAAACAGTACGTGTGGTATGAACTCAAGGAGACGAAAATGAGACTTTAGTTGGTAGTCATTTTATTAAAATCGGCTACAAGTTTGATATTTTAAATTTATTGATACTTTTTAAAGTATAATTTCAATGTATGATTATTATTATTTTTTTTTTGGGTCAAATGTACGATTTTTTCAATGTATTTTATACATATTTTGTGCTTGTATATCATTCCCTAAATGTTTCTTTTTAAACATCTTACAATAAATGTTACTCCATCCCATACATAATAATTGTCATTTGATTATTTTGTACATAAATTTAATGTGAATTTTTTTATTAAGTTAAATATTTTATTTAATTTTTTTTAAAAAAAATAATAAATATTTTAAATAAGAATCATATGAATAAAAATATTAACTAAAATAAAATATTTAACATATAAAAAATTCAACCTAAGGTTACGTATAAAAAATCAAACAACAATTATTATGAATTAGAGGTAATAATAATAATAATATCACATGAATTTTGTTATTCTTACATAGGAAATCTAACAAAATGGTTGTACTACGTGTAATAAAAGTGAGATTTATAAGTAATATAATTAAAAGTCACGTGAAACTAGCAATTTCTGAAATAAAATTGACTTAATCGATGAATATTGGAATACATTTAGTATTACTTTCTTGATATTTCGACTGTAACCCATACTTCTTTAACATGAAATCATGTATTAATGTTAAGAAGAAATTTAGAGGGAAATAAATTGATTGGGCAAAATATCATTTCCATTTGGTCAGAACAACTGTACATACAAGGGAAAAGGTTTATGTGTTTCATTTAGTCTCCATCCCGAGCTATCTACTTTAGGTTGTTACGTATCTTTTTAAGTTTTAAATTTTTAATAAAATAATTATAAAAAAAACACCGGTCAATTATAGAATAAATAAGACATAAGATGAAAGAAAAAATGAGATAAAGTAACCAACCTCACGTACAAGTATATTATAAATTAAAGAAAAATAAAATTTAAAAGGAAAGAAAAGAACAAAGAAATTAAATGAATAAGCTAGTTAAGCAATTTAAAACAGAACTCCACGAGTCCATTATCTGAAAATCTCAATTGGTGAAAACAGCTGTATCCAAGTGCAGAAGATTACACTACAGTAGCTTTTTCACGTCAGCCACCTGAAATTAGCTTAAGCTCCATTTATTGAGCACAAAATGACCATTTTACCCCCCCGCGACATATTTATCGGCTAGCTAGCTTTCCTTGCTTCTAACCTCGAAATATGACGTGTCCCTTGTGTGCTTAATTAATTAATTAATCAATGAATTGTGAAACCTTTTTAAAATTTATTATCAGTACCAAATATTCTAGTTTGTCCCATAAAATAATGTCATTTTAGATTTTTTTCCTTTAGTCCCATCAAATAAGATATCGACAGTTTCTAACGAATCCATTTTTTTTATTTTTCCTTGAGTGCATCTAATTATGAAAGGAAGGGAAAATTAAAATTTCAACAAATGAAAATGAGGTTATGCAGCTTATGCTATCTGGAATTAAGAATTTCTTCATTTCTTGTGAAGCAACAACCTTTTACCTTCCGAGTTGTCCCTGCATGGCCCATGGCCCATGGCCCATACTCAACTGTCAAGAAACCAATTCACTCTTCAACTCGGCTGTTTATGTATTGAGTCAAAAACGAGTTCCAATTGAGTCACGAATAGTTCAGATTTTTAGTTGCGTTATAGATCGAAAACCTTAGCTGATGAACTTGGACAGGACTGAGTCGGCTTATTTTTTTAGTGAATAAGATTAAAATGTGGATGCAAACGGTATTTTTGAGAAAATTTTAATCACATTATAAAATATTTTGAATTATTTATTTTTTAATCAAATAAGAATCCAACATTTAACCGAACAGGTCATTAATCAAGTGCAAATTATTAATTCATCTTTTTATCGGAAAAAAAATAAAATTTTAATGAAGAACTAATAACTACAAAGTACAGGGGTTCGACCAAAAGATTTGAACTAGAAAATAAAATTAGAACAACACAAATCCATCAGGCTTTACACTTATAGTCTTATAGGTAATAGCATCCCTTTAAAATTGCAGGTCCATATATATATATATATATATATATATATATATATATAAATATATAAAACTTCCACCTGAGTTTCCAAATAAAAGAAACTGATAGTGCAACCAATGATTTTCCACCTGAGTTTCCAAATAAAAGAAAATGATTTTCCAACCTTACACATTTGTAGGTGGGAATGACATAATAACATTATCATCACTGTATATATAATTCGAGATTCTCAGTGACAATTATTCTTTTGGACGAGATTGTGCTATTATATTATATATTAAGGGCACGTTCTTTTATTATTTCTTAATTATGAATTAAAGTTAAAAATTAAAAGTCAAAAGTAAGTACTATTTGTTTCTTATATTTTGATTTTAAATAAGAAGTTAATAACATAAAAAGTTTAATAAACGAACACTCCAATAGTAATTTTTAAAATTTTTTAAAAAAAGTAAAAAACGAAAGTGCCCTAAATTGGAATAAAATTGATAGGTTTTACCGCATGGGGGCCTATACTCGGTTCACACTAGGCAGTTGGTAGTCTCATCGGTTACTAATTGGATCCAACATATATATTTTATTCCAATTTAGGTTTTCTACCTTTTTTTAAAATTAAATTTGATACATAAACAAACGTGTTGATTAACCCCACTCTCTCTCTCTCCCCTCGCCTCCCCTCCCTCCCTTTCTATTTTGATTTTTGAGTGAAGCACAATATTATTTCCTTAATTTGTAAATTATTGTTGTGATGGATTTGTTTGTGCTGCAAATAATATATATTTTGTGTGCAAAATTAAATGAAAATCCAAACCTCTGATTAGACCAAGCTAGCTAACCAGAGGGTTGACCCCCTAACCCTAGCTATAGTGTTTCAACTTTCAAGTTTGAAGCTATGAGGTTGATAATTTAGTTTAATGGGTGCCTACAATTAAATTTGGCTGTTTCTTTTCTTCCAACATACATGAGGACCGTAAAGCGAGGTGCATGCTCACGTGGGAGAAATGCCATTGGCTAAGCAGCCCTAATATTCGGGAATTACGACTTGAATTAATACGTTAATCACTACTCCATACAGTAGTCAACATATTCAAATATTTTGACCATTTCTACTTTGTGATCTAACTTGGATTATATATATACGCACACGCACGCCGCTCATTAGACATAATTACTTTTAAATATAGTAAATAATATTATCGTTTAAAGTTTAGATAATTCAAAGAGTAATAATACCGTTAAGAATGTCAATATTAATCACTATGTAAATTATAAAAATTCCCTTACAATTATAATTCCCCAGGTTACAAAATTTTCACTATGATACTATCAACTCATAAAATTTATCTATAAAAGTGTTTTACCTCCTATCTTCCGAAGTAGATAATTATAATATCTAAGGAAATTGAGCTGTGCACTAGTGTTTAGTAGATTGCTAAGGTAAAAATATCACACACGCATTTATTGGTCAATTTATGGATTGTCATGACAAATTGTAGCAACCTGAAACTTTGAATCCGTAAATATCTGGATTTTGAGTACGACAGTGAATAGACGTAATTCTCTCGTTGTAACAAATCAAAGTTGGTGGTTGTAACAGCTTCAGTGAAAGATTGATGTGTGTGTGTGTGTATATATATATATATATATATATATATGCTACTCCGTATATGTTGTAGGTCTCATTTTGGCAACTTTCGAAAAAATAAAAACTAATTTTTTTTTGGTGAAATAGGATAAGCTAGCCAAGAATTCTGATTTTTTTTTTTTCTTTTTCGGTACAAGAATTCTGGTTATTTTGTAAAGCAAAATTCATCCGTTCTAAGTCAAAACAAGGAATATGCGTCATTCTCTTGTTTTCCTATACATTCTCTTTGTTTTTATAATTTACTTCGCTAATTTTACTATCTACTAATATGTAATATTCACTCCGTTCATTTAAAAGAACAACATTTCAAAGATAATCTAGTATTTTTGTGAAAAATTAAGATTAAAATTTGATTGATTTCAATTGTAAAATAATCAACATTACACTATACATTAATATTCCAATAAAATAAACTCTTTATTATATGAAAAAATTATTAAACTCTTGTCATAATTTGAATTTTTGTATTTCATAACTTATTATAAACAAAATGAAATGTTACTTTTTTTGTGGAATGGAGTGAGTATAACATATAGTAAAATTAAAATTATTTTTTACGATTTCAACTCTATTTCTTGTTAATTTTTCTATCTGTATATATGAATAATTAATCATATTCTTTCTTAATACTATTATTGTTTGCATTTGTATAATTGCTATTAAAACATGTTTTCATTGAATTTAGATGCATTGAGATGGTAAGATTAATTAGCTATCCCTCAATTAAAAAGAAGTTACGGGTCATGTAGCTTCTGAAGTGAAAATTTGGGAGAAATTAAGTGTTATTGAGCTCCAATACATTAAACATCTTGATTATTTCTTTCTCTTCGACTAATCAAATGTTCGGTCCTATTTAGTGTTTTATCTTATATCTAATTTTTCATTACGATTGACACATATCTTTTTTTTTTCTTCTCTCTAATCCGAATAATCTAAAATCCTAAACTAGAATAACATGGCAGCTCAAAAAAGAAACAAGAAGTAAGACGGAATAGATAAAATAAGATAGCGGATTTCAAATCGTTTTTTTCTCACTAGCTTGAAATTCCTATCCATCAAGTATATGAATGTTATTTTCTTTCCAAAACTCTCGCGCGGAATTAATAAATATATATCTCATTTTCCCCACATGCATGCCTGCATGTGTGCGAAAGGAATAAGAAGATGTACAAATTAACCAAGGTAACGAATTAAATAATAATTGAATTTGATAGTTAATAGACCTCGGTTAATATGAGTTATCAATTTGTCATCTTTAGGATAAGATGGGATGAACAATGCAGATGAATTAATAGTGATCTAAATTATTATATTAATTACTCGGTTAGTTTTATTTAATAAAAATAAAACAAGAAAAATGATTTCAGTCTCCTTAGCTAAGATTCTCAAAATCTAATCAGTTGGTTTCCATGTCCCCGTCGTTTAAGGTTTTAGCACATGTTTCTCAATGTAAATATGTTTTCTTGGCCCAAGCATTGCATTTTGATTTTCCTCACCAAAAAAACAAATTTAACTTACTGTATGTTGATAGTTGATACACAAGAACGATATGTCATAAACTATTACGTAAATTATTTCAATAAAATTGTAGCACGAGATTTCTGACAAATAACAAACTTTTATTTTGTGTATTAGACCATCATGATTGAAGCTTCAAGTCATGTCATAGGTCGATGATTTGTCTGTATTTGTACATATATCCATCAATTTCTTTCTGCATTTTGGCGTTTTAACCCACAATTTATGACCCAAATCAAAATTATTAAACGGACAGATGACTGAAATTAATTGGCTGGCTATATAAGTATGTATCCATTTTAACTGTTTCAGATTTGAAATGTTGGCAAGAAATCTGGAATTTTGGTGTGAACATGATGTCTAGTCTAATTCAATTGCACTGTAATCCTTTACTTGGTCCTCCCGGATTTTGTTCTTGTAAGTTAAGATACAGTATAACCTACAATATGATTCTTGTATATGTATATATGAAGTTTTGAACTTATAATGCAGTTTATTTAGCAAAAACTGTACAATTGCATACAAAATATCATGAATTCCAAATTTAATTGTCCTATTTTGATTTTTTTTCTTGGTTAAACCGACCAAATTTAAAATTAAAATATCTTATAACTATTATTGTATGAAAATATATTGAATATACTATCAAATGGATCTTTAAAATTTTAAATATAAAATATATTTATCAAATCATGAGTTTTAAAATTAGTCCATTTAACTTTTCGAAGTCAAAACATGACAAATTGACACAACATAGATGCGATGGACAAGAATACTTGCACGAGTAATTCCTATGTTCTTCGTAAACGCACGATTATGAAGCAAAAGATAGAACTTTGCTGAACTTATGTGCACTTTATACGGACAGAACTGCATGTTATTACGGGTCGTGTAGTGAACCGTGGTTGTGAGTCACGTTTGTGAAATTACGGGAAACTTTCAGAAAATCATAGGAACTTTCCAAGGAATCATAGGAAACTCCCAACGAATTATAGGAAGCTCCCAAGGAATGATAGGAAATCCCCAACAAAGGCACAAGCATTTTCTTTGCGACTTTGCATCGCGTTATTCCGCTTTCGCCCCACGTCATTCTCTCTCACGTGAAAAAAAACTCGACCCTGGGTGATTATCATAACTCCTAGCATAATCTATAACACCACAACCGAACATTTGACATAACATTTTTTGACATCTTTTAGAATACTTTTTACCCAATAATAATTGTCTAGTATCATAGTTAAGGACATCCCGTATCACAAATAAATCTGTATAGGGATAGTATTGACAAAAGAAGGATCGAGAGTATTAAACACGGATGAATATTATGGTAAAAATGTCAAGAATCAAGTGAGCTCCAAAGACCCCTTAAAATAAAGTAGGATACCGTTGTAATATAATAAGCATCCAAAAGAAAAGTCACAGCATAAAACTAGAAAAAAAAAAACAGCGAGAAAACGAAAAACGAACTAATTTTACAAAAAGTAAATGAAATGTCAAAATAAGGAAAATGAATAGCAAACCTACTCAATTAAATCTAAGAAAAGAACTTATAAATTTGTACGTGATTTCAATCTTAACCGTATGAACACTGTTGAAATGAGGTGGTGAGCTAATATTGGCCAGTACCATATATGAAGAGGAAGAAGAATACAGCAAATACAAAAAATAGAAGTGGTCCACCTCAATAATTAATAAATAGTTAAGGTGGAATGAATTTTTCATGAAGACGAAAACATCAAAATCAGATTACGTTTGTTGCTTCTCTCATCTCAATTGTTTTCTTTTTTAAAAGAGGACAAAAATGATGAAGCTTTCTAACAAATCTTTGTTTTAAGGGATGTAACAAGTTCTCAAATCCAAAATACACAAACAAAAAGACAAATGGGGTGGGTATGGGTTGGGTACACCAAAGAATTAATTTGGTGGATCAATTCTCATCCCCAACAACAGGGTTTAAGTTATTCACGCCACAATAAAAGTCAATATACACTTTAATTTCAATCATCTGAGTATACTCCCCACCCGTTTTGTGGAAATTAAGAGAAGGGAACGTTGAAGAACATAGAATGTTTTTATTTGCACGGGTCATTTTTATTTTATTGTTTAATTTAAATATTTTATTAATAATTTTCATTTAATATTTCTTGTATTTTAAATTAATATAATATATATTTAATTGTTGTTTAACATTAAATTTGTATGAATTAACTTAATGTTAATCATACGTTAGAAAAATATTTTAGCATATATATCAAGTGTTACTAATTTTATGATTTTATCAAGTCAAACTAACTGTGTAAATTCAAATTTGATCTCATATACTTTTATTTATATTTAATATATATCTTTATATACTTTATTATCAATATAATGATAGCATATTCATTAATAATTTCATCACGTAGAATTTATAATATCAATAAAAGAAAAACTTATAATTTTAAAAATATAATTTAAAAGGAAAAAAGATGATAAAATATAGTACTTAAGAATTACAATGAATATGATGTCTAACACTATATTTATTCATTAATATTTCTTTAAGTGGCGTTAAAATTTTTATTTAAATTGAAGTTAAGTCAACATAATTTATAATTCAAAATTTAATTAAAATATATTATTTTACACTTACTCATATATATTATAGATATTATATTAATTATAAATTTGAAAATGTATTCCAGACATCCAAATACAAAATTAGAGAGATCATACAAAAATAAAGTATAAAAAATATTTGAAACATTTATATCATTAGAGAACATATTTTTAAATCATATTAAAAACTACAAAGTACTTAGAAAATAAAATTGAAATATATGGTAAATCTGAACAATTATTAACTAAAAGAAAATATAATAAATACATATAACAGAGTCCACCGAATAATTATTAAACTAATAAACCTAATCAAGAAAACTACAAATTAATCAATTATAGTTGTAGATGGTAATTAAAATAATTATAACGAAATAATGATGATAAATGTTAGTAATCTCAAAAATATAATAACTGCACAAAAATAGCTCAACTAATAAAACAAATAATACTTTGAGTTAAACAATATAATTTTAATTGAAACATTGATTTATTTGTATAATTTATAATGTGTTTATATATATACTTTAAAATAATTGATTGTGATAATATATACTTAAAAGTTACTTAATACACACTTAATAATTGTTGTACTTATTTCATGGAATTAATTTTAAATAGGTATGATAATTATGTTAATTAAACTGTCAACTATTGCATTTAATTTTTTGCTCATAATTCCATTAGTCATGCATATAAAGTTATTTATTATATTATATTCATATATTTTATTTTAAAATTTTTTAATTATGAATTTCGTAACTCTTAATAAATGTAGGAATTGAGGAAAGTAGAAGTGAATTAGGCAAAGATTATAATGGAATAAATGGAATTTGAAGAGGATAAAATTGGAAAGAACATTGTGAAATCATAACATAAAAAAACTTGTTTGTGCTTTTAAATATAGTAAGTATGTAGATATAATATTTGTTTATTTAAATTAATAAATTTATAAAGCTTAAGAAGGAAACAAAAGTTTAGTAAACTATTACATATTGTTTAGATTAATTCTTCACCATTTCACATCCATATTCTAATTCGGAATTTCCCTCTGTTCCCAAAAAAAAAATAGAAAAAATATTTTATTTTATTTGTATTTACTTGTGAAATTTTAACATTTGTGGCAATAGTTTAAGGAATGTTTTCATATAATAAAGAGTTTATTTTATTGAAAATTTAATATATCGGAGTACAATGTTATTCATTTTATCATGGAACTCGATCAAACTCAAATCATTTTCGATTACTTTTTTTTTGTGTGTTTTTTAATTTTCTCTACTCCGTCTTTATTTTCCGAAGGATGGAAAACGATCTTTGTTTGCCTGTTCCATCTCGAGAATATAAGTTATCTTCTCCTTGCTCTATATTTGTTTTTATAAGGATGGAGCATTACTTTGTTTCTCCCCTCTATCTTGAGAATATATATTTATTGAAAGAAAAAAGAAGAAAATCATATTATTTAGAATTTCGTTTCTTAGCTAAATTTAGTTCGGAAGCAAAGCATTCATGGATACGTCGTTTCATTTATGTCCAAATTAGATCTGCCGACAGGCAACGCCAGATGGCCCAAAACCGTTAACTCGGCGCCGAAACACTTCCACAAACCGATGCTTAGACCACGCGTGTTTGCTTACTTTTTGATGGTGTCATTAATATTATTGCACGCATATATATTTTATCTATTTAAAAATTAAAGATACACATTAATTTTTAAGTTAAACGATGAGATATAAAACTTCAAAGTTAATATAAATGATGAAAAATTGATATACAAATTATATTATAATCAAAAGTTTTTGTTTAAACCACAATATTATAATAATTATATCAACTAAATTAACATTAATTCTAAAGTTTAATATAATATGATTTTGACTTCACCAAATTGTGATAGTTTCTAATGAGTTCTCACAACTCTGTTTTTTCTTTTCTTCGAAAGCACCCACTATGACAACATACCCATGTCAAAATAAAAATTTTAAAATGAGCAAACCACCTTTGTTTGAATAGCGCTTCTTTTTACCAGGAAGTATGTGAAGCAGATCTATGCAAAATCGTCCAAACTGGCTTTCTTCTTTCTTTTTCTTTCAATCATGCACATATAAATACAGTATAAAGTAGTGTTATTGAGTTCTTCATTTGCATTGATCACCTGGCCAGGTCCACCAGTCCTTTAAACACAAGGATGGGGCAGACTAGCCGGACCAAGCTAGACCTGGGAAGCTTTTATAATTGGCTAATTGTACTTATAATAATTTCACAAAATAGCTATATTTAAATTTTTTTTACGGATAATGTTGTATGTTTGATTGGTAATTACCATGTTCAAATCATAAACTTTATAATGAATTTTTTCATAAATATTGAATTAATGATAAGACAATAATATTGTATGGGAAGACAAATTTGCGAGTTATATACTCCCTACATCGAGCCCTTGCATTCTCCAACGTGTTTCAAGTAAAATCTCAAAGGCTGGTGATTAGGACCAATAAAGATGAATAGTGTTTATAACCAAATAGAGCTGACCGCACGACCAAGAGAGGGAGAGAGATCAAACATATAACAGCAGACTCGATATATTTTGCCAAAATATTCCATGTTTATAATACATTTATTAACACACTGTAAGTCTACGTGAGGTCTGATTACGCAGTCAGGAAATGTTTAATTCATGTTACATGAGCTCGGGCTGAGACAATATAACGTGCAATCTAATATCATTAAAATTGTTCACAAACAAGACTGGAGATGCACATGATATTTCCAACTTAAGTTTTAAGAATTTTTCTTTTGCTGCTTCCTGTCTTGCCATTCCTTGATATCAGATTCTACCTTTGCCTTAACAGTTGCATGAAATCCAGGATATGGTTCATAGTGAAATAACATTTGAAGTGTCTGCAGGGAACCGAGGTAGCAAATTTATTTTTCCATAGGCAAAGAAATTTCTCAAACTTATTTTATAAATATTGAAACAATCACCTCAAGCAAAACAAAGAACGGTGCCATTAGGAAGGCTTGAGTTAGGTTGTCCAAAAGAGCTGGAGCTCGTTTCTGGAAAACATAGCAAGTCAGATTCAAAAACATGATACTATAGTGGAGGTGTGAAGCAAAACAAAAATCACCTCAAATACGCCATGGCCTATAAACTGACCAGTCCAGCAAAACAACTGAGCTGCAAGAACAACCTGAATACAATTTAATTGAATGTCAACTTCAAATTCAAGTGAATCTGCTAATAATTCTAAGCTTACTCTGCATAAGAGATGAGAAGTGTTGTTTATTTACTGTAACGCTTATATTTTTCTAACTGAAACAGCAGGATTGGTTATTTAGTCATTTCATACCATGCGCAAATAGTATCATACTACTACTCTGATATGATGGATAAAATTTACCCTGGTTTACCACATTGAAGAATTAGTATATCATCATGCATAACCAATTTGAGATTATCTCGTTAACTAAGATATATCATGCCTCGGTTTGACTTCAATATATGTTCCTTTAGTTATCTACTCCTCCATCCATCAAATATGTTGTTTTAGAGTGTTTTCCATTATATATGTTGTTAACATATTTTTTAGGGAAGAGTTAATGCTTTCATTCCTGAATTACCCTGCATCTATTACTTCAAGTTCATTTTATCTTCTTCCAAGACATTATTAAATACTTTATGCAAGGGTACTTATGACATTTTCTACAGATTTACCATAGTAGTTAGTGTTTTCTTTATATGTGTTCATTGTAATAAAACTACATAATCAGTGGAGTGGATGGAATATATGGAAACTCAAAAGCTAAGAAGTCTTAGATCTTCTGTCCCATTTATGATTTAATCCTAAATGACATGTAACCTCCAACAACTGTTTCCTCACTGATGCCATTACTTTAAAAGCTTATAGCTAAACTGGGTAGTCAGTTGTTTATGCTCTTTATTTTTCATTAACTTTTAGTTTGTTATATAATATTGGAAGGGCAGGGATGGGGGTTTGGAAGGAAAAAACAAAGCTCTAACTTTCCAACTTCACCAGTTGTCAACGTCAATTTTTCAATTGATGCGGACAATCTGCATATTAGAAGAACCTTTCCTCACAACCTACAATCAAATCAACCTCTAATAAGCAGTGCAAAATCTGTAGATATATTCCTTCCAAACAAAAGGTTAAGGATAGCATGTACAGACTAGAAAAATTCTGCAGGACAACTTCCTGAGTTACTGGAGAAAAAAAACAGACCTTAACTTTCGAGAAGAAAGGAGAAGGTGGAAACCAACTACTGTATTTAACCAGACAACAAAGAGGACATTATTGCATAGCAAGTAGTCAACTGAATCAAAATGAACCAATGATATGAACATTAACTTGAAGAGATAAGATATCATTCACTGAAGCACTCTATATAACATTCTCCCAAACATGTAATATTGTAGAGTGCTGAGAAAATTAAAATTGTCTTGCACGTTGCTGGATATAATGCAAGTGGGACACAGGAAGTCAGGAATGTGTTGCAAGTCATAGCTAAGCTCGGGTATAGATTGCCGAAAATATACATTTCTGAAGAATTCCTTTAGGCTTCGCCAATGCCATTAACGCTTTAACTGGTTGACAATACAAATTGACCATGATTACCGATTGCTAAATTTGAAATTCAGATCAAATTATGCAAGTTACTGGACAAATTCATGTTCTCAAAATCATGATTGAACCAACAGTTAAGCTTATATCTAAATCTAGAAATCATCTAACAAATGATGAGAAATACATCAATGAACATGAGCGGTTCAAAGCTTCAAGCAACTAGACAACAATTAGTAAAAAGAAGGCCAACGCAAAAGACTGTGATACTCAGCCTTGGAGCAAGACACCTATTTTAATATGTAACTAGTTGACACCCAAGAAGTGAACAAAATCTGGACTTAAAAAAAATATAAGTGGTTTTAGCACAATGACTACATGAAATTTTCAAGAAGACGGGAGAATAAAAAATACCAAAGTCATGGATTTTGTCATAATAAGTCACAATTAAAATAATCCTCAACTCATATACAGAAATGCCAACTAATATACAGAAATGTATAGTAGTAAACAGGGTTTCTCAATGATTCCTGATGGGTGTTGCAATATAAATCATAAGAATTCTCATGGAAGATGTTACCAATTTATAAGGACATAAAAGCAACTTTCATAATTATTAGGTAAATCATACTCTTCCGTAATTTGGGGATGGGTTGGAATGGCAGGATCGATATTACTTCTGCTATTTTGTGGAATTTCCACAATTGATTGGTATCTTATGTTATGAGAATTGAAAATTAATTGTCGCTCAAACAAATTATTAAGTTTATCAACTTGGACCATTCCCATTTTTGCCATCTACACTAGCAAAAAGTTCCTACATCAAGAATGTCACCAGACATCCAATATTGCAAAAGTTTATCATATTCCCAATTCCAACAGCAATTCAGGAACTTTTTCCGTTTTACCACAAATATGGGCATAGGGCAAAGGCAGAGTTTGCTGAGCATTTGAATTTCAGTTCAGAGTTTTAAGACTAACCGAATTGATTGTCTTAGACAAACGTCCAACATTTTAACATCGACATGCCTGCAAACACTTCATATACTAATCTTGATCTAGCAATAAAACATGTAACCAAATAAATAGACAGTGATCCTGATGCTACTACATAACAGACATGATAAGAGATGAGATGAGAAGGTACCTTCCAAGCTAAAGAGAAGCCCAGATAATTGGCAAGATAGCTGCCATAAACCCAACAACCAAAACACAAGAAAGCACCCAAAGAACCAGCTTTCTTATCAAGACAGATGTAGAAGAGGGCATAGATCAAAGTAAACAAAAACCCAAAATTGAAAACCAAGTTATAACCTAACAACTCAATTTGAGAAAATCTGAAAAGGGGAGGGGTGAAATAGAGAAGAACAAGAGAAGTGAACAAGATTGGCCACACAAAGAGCATATGTATGAAAATATTAACCGGGTTGCTGTGGTATGCCCCATAGAAGGCAAAGTGTTTCTCAAGATCAAACAATCCCATATTTCCCCTTCGATTCTCGGCAGCTACGGACTATTATCTTCTTGGGAATAGCGGGAGAAAGGTGGACAAAGTTTGGGGGAGTTTGAGCAAGAATTTGTACTGCCAAGAAGCACAAATTAACACTCGGATCAATTCCATTAAAACGGCGAGTTTTTTTAATTTGGATTTCCCCAAGTAGCCCAAGCCGTACGGGATCAATTAGCCTGTTTAGGGGTGTTTATCTTTATTACAAATTTTTAGAAAGTTACATATGAGTCTTCATTATTTATTATAAGGAACTAAAAAACTAAGAAAGAAAAAGAAGAAAACTACACATATAATAATTCTTTAAATTTTGTCTTAATACCAGTTGATACAACCTAGCTACGTGGTGTTTGGTTCTCCTTTTTTTTTTCAATCAAAAACTACTTTCATATAAAATTTACGATTGAAGTATTTTTTTTTCTTATTTATTTATTAACTTAATTTTTAACTTTAATTCAAAATTTTAAAAAAGTATTTATTAATTTTTAGATGTTGACTTTAAATCATTTTTTCGATCAAATAATTGTTAACTTATAATTTTGAAATATTTTAATTTTAAACACCAAGTTAGTCTTCCACTCTAATTCAAGAAAAAAAAAATTAGAAAATAAACATGTCTGAAATACTCAAGAGACTAATTTATCTGTATCAAAACTTGTTATATCATCGGTTTCAACTCAATAAGAGTTCTTCAATTTAAAATAGAGTTTTAGAATTTTACTTATTAAAAAAATAAAAAAAAATTATTGGTCAACTTTTTACTATATATAATAAGAGATGAAACAATTAATGGCGGAGGTAAGTTGAACCAGTGCCCGTATTGTTTTTACATTCTTAACTTATCCGGTGCAAGCTGCAGCAGTCAGCAGACATTCTGAACTAAGCTTGGGCCTCAGAGATGAACGGGCTGTAATGGTAGATTTGACCCCATAGAATATGAATATAAGCCTAATAACAATTGCAGCGTAGAAGTGTTTTTAGTTACTGCTTGAAAGGGAAAGCTGAATTTGAAAGTAATTTAAAAAAGGAACCTATTCGACTGTACTTAAATTATATCAATTTTATATATTTGGTTTTTGAATTTTTTTTCACAATTTATTTGATACACAAACTTTGTAAAACATGCACAATCAGAAAATTTATCAATAACTTGTTAGCACTCATGTGAATCATACATGTGATTTTTAAAAAATAAAATGGTCAGTTTATGTCATATGTAAACTTTCTTTTCGATAATTCTCGAGTTATATCAATTTTGTAAATTTGGACATGAACATTCAAAGAAAAATTCTCATTAAAATACAGACTAAAAATTAAATGTATGACTCATATTAGAGTATTTTATGTCAGATTTAATAAGATATTAATGAAATTTACTGATTGCACATATTTTAAAATTTTTGTGTACCAAACAAGTTGTTAAAAAAGTTTAGAGACCAAATGTACAAAACCAATATAGTTCGGAGACTGTCAAATAAGTTTTTCTTTTTAAAAATTTACAAGTTATATAGAATGAAAAAGAAATAGACATTTCTTCCTCTATGACGGATTATTTTTTATTTTCAAAATTTTCTTTTTGGATAATAATATCGAGTAATAAATTTTTTGCTAAAATTTATAGTAATCTTTAATTCACAACAAAAGAAAATGTTCTATTGGACTTTTTAATTTTATTTATTAATATTAATTTATTTAATTATACGAATTGGATTGATCATGTCATACTAATTTATCTATTTATTATTTCATTACAAATCAGACTATCAAGAATATATAAGCCCATTTACAGATCTATCAATCGATCTATTCATTTATAATAATATATTAATTAGTCTTTTATGAATTACAAGAACTTGTTTTAAATAAATTAAATTACAATAAATTAAACATAACATAATAAAACTAATTATTAATCAAATTTATGTGATAAAAAATAATAATTATCAAATTGATAATCACAAATAATAATGCAATTTATCATAATTAATCAATACTAATTAAATAAATTATAGTATACATTATTAATTATATTAATTTATTTAAACAAAATAATTATAATCAAATTATAAATAATAAAATATCCGTACCGTGCACGAGTTTTGAAAATAGTTTGGAACTATTTGAAGTTGTTGCACCTCACGAGCTGAATACTTGAAAATGAGATCACCTCGAATGTCCCTTGCGGTTATATTTGTGGGCTTTTCTTTTCAGAGTTTATCATGGCCTTCATCATCCATATGCAATTTGCGCCCACCATTCACTTTGTCTTTTAAATCACACAAAATTAATTTTATTATTACGCAGATTTTAAAATTAAAATTGGACCCCAATATGTCTTCAATATCCTTTCTATATTATGTTATGTTATACAAGAGCTTTGCAATTGCGTCAATATAAACTTACTTATATATTGATCTCCACCTCCAAGACAGCAATAAGTAATGCTGAAATGGTCGATTTACCAAGAAATACATACAAATTTAACTCTATCTGACAGACTTCTACTAAATATTACAGTTTGTGATCATATTTCAATTTATACATGTTACTTGTCCTTGTATTTCTGTTCATAAATTTAATTTAACTTTCTGAAACACACAAATCCAAAAAATATTCAGTATAATAGGAGTCTTTACAAAGATCAATTTAAGATAGAATTTTACTGGAAATTAAAGCTTCTAGTGCAATACAGCACACTTTTAATGGAATACTATACTTCATCAATCTTTCATCACCCACGTTTTCTCCATCTATTCTCTCTCCAACTTCTATATCTCTCCCCTTCAGTTACGACTAGCCTAGCCAAGAGTAATAAATGTGTCAAAACGATACCTACCGATCGATTTCACCCTTTATCGCTCCTAACAAACGGCTTTTTCTCCAATTTTTAACGTACACTCCCTATACATATGGCCTACGTATAATTTCAATTACATTTCAAAGACGGAAAGGAGTATGATCGGCAGCTAAAGTTTTCATTTTTTTTTGTCGTCTTTAATTATTAACCCATAGTTATACTTTGGACTAATTAAATTGAATTCAGTTTGAGTGAAAGAAGTTGAGTATTCGTTAAATAAATAGTTGAGTTCGAGATTTGTAAATAAAAGAAACAGTGACACAAAAAAAATTTCCTTTGTGAGTTCGATCGAAATTCTTTCTCATATCAGTTAGGGTCTAATTGGCTTCCTGATATCAGAAAAAAACTAAGAAAAACTGAACCGACACGATAGTAAATAGAGGCCAAATAGGTAGACTAATAGAAAATACAAATTTAAAGTGATCCGAGTAATTAATCGGATTTTAAATTTGAATCGTTCATCTCTTGAATTGAACAAGAATCAAACCTTTAACTCTTGGATCAAGAACCGGGTTCAAATTATAGTTCAAGCAATTACTCATTTTTTGTTCTTCACATAATTAGGAGTTTTGTTTTTATACTGTTTAGAATTTTAAATATATTTCATGACCCGTTGTATTTGAGTGTCCATACAGGAGGTAATACTATATACATTTTGAAACTGAATTAATTCAATGTATAATGTATTTTTATCTTTCAAGGGTTCAGCGAATTTTGGTACTTAGTATAATGCTATTTTTATTTTAGAAATTAAATTGTATCCCATAGCTTTTGGAATAATCAGAATGTGGAAACTCATTATGTACAAATTGAGTAGTTTTACGGATTTTACAAATTTAATAACAATAATGATAAAAAAAAAAAAAAAAAGAAGCACCTCCGTAATTAATATAAAATGTTGAGTTCGTGGTCATGGTCGCCGTTTTTTCTTCTTTTTATTTTTTTATTCATTTTGTTATAAAATTTTTGTTAGAAGAAAATAGACTAAAGGACAAGATAGACTACAAAAGAATTTATACTAATATTTAAAGATTATCACTAAGTTAAATCTAAACTTTGAACTAACTAATTTAACTTTCATCCCGTGAATGAGTTGCAGGTTGCACCAAAAAAAATACGGAGTATTATATATCTACATGATATATATTAAACGGCACAAATGTCATTTGTGTTTGCCAAGTGAACCCATAAAATAACGAATTGTTACAATGTTAAATTAGTTACGTGCTCTATGTGAATTCTATCCTCCAAAAAAATATTTTGTTAAGACTAATTTTTCGAAACAATATATTTCATGGGCAATTTTATTTCTAAATATAACATTATTACTTTGGTGTGACGTGCAAAAAAAATTAAAATAGAAAGAGGACAAAATCGGGAATGGTGGTGGATCAGCAGTGTAACAAACAAAGCGGCTGAGGGAGTGAGGAAAAACACACGTGGGAGGGATCATGAAAGTAGTTTTGCATGTAACAAACTGCAACTTATTTGCACATCACACTTCCACCTCCACCTAACCTAAGTCCCTGACATTTTTATCACCTCTTGGGTATCACACAATAAAATTCACATTTCAATTTAATATCTCTATGAGATTAACTTTTAAGTTAATATTCATGAGAAAACAAGTGACTGTTTTTATCGACAAACGTTTATTTATACTCAATAATGAGATCTATATTTTTTTTTCATTTTTTTATATCAAGTTAAATTCTGTTACTACTTGTATCAACAATCACTTATATTTCACAATCTCTTTAAAATATAAGTATTGTATTGAGAGAAAAAAAAAAATACAAATTTATCAAACTTTTAAAGGAAAATTTTAATATTACTTTTCAATTAGTAACGTTTGTTAATGATATTATATGAAATAACATTAAATTTATAAAATCTTGAACCGCAAATTATAAGTCTCAAATTGAGCATCACTTATTACATGTGAAACTCAATTAATGTTTAAATGTATTTTTAAGTTTGGGACAAAAAAGAAAACAAAGATAATTGATCGGAATTGTTTTTGAAAATTCAGAAAATTACAAGTAAAGTATCCAAACTCAGAAAAAAAAATCTAAATTAAAGAGATAATTTACATTTTATTCTTCATTCTACCGCATTTAATCCGCATCTAGCTTGCCCTTCCAATTCCCCTCTATTTAATGGACATCTTGCCCTTCCCCTTGTATGTCCTCCGGTCCCCTCTATTTATTAATTTCCCCACCTGATCCATCCATACCATATATTCTCATTAATCATCCTATCCTCACGTAAGTTTACTACAGTAGTATTTACATATATATATATATATATATATATAGACACACATGACTTAATTAGTTCAGTATGAGCTACTATAATATATATAGTTACATTTCAATGACCGAGCTAATAAAGTAATAATCGAACACATTTTATGACATTGATTTCATTAATTTCGTTTCTAACACTATATATGCAGGAAAAAGGAAAGATGAAGAAAATGTCGGGGCTTGTGTTAATTTCTCTAGTGGGTATGTTGTGCGTTCTTGCATTTGTTCATGGCGACGATGAGGCAGGTTGGTTAGATGCTCATGCCACTTTTTATGGAGGTGGTGACGCTTCTGGAACTATGGGTACGTCTGTAATTTTGTATTACTATATTCATATAATACATAATTAAATACTTGGTATATTGGTATTATACTTACATATTTAGTATACAAAGAAAACACTTAGATATTTAAAAAATGATTAACGCGACTAAATGTGTTAAAATATATGGATTTTACTGAAATTTGGTAAGTACCAACTGTTAATTATATGTATCAGGTGGGGCATGTGGGTATGGAAATTTATACACGCAGGGATATGGAACCAACACAGCAGCATTGAGCACACCACTGTTCAACGGTGGGTTGTCTTGTGGAGCTTGCTTCGAGCTGAGGTGCAGCAATGACCCCAGATGGTGCCGCCCTGCTGCCTCCATTGTGGTCACTGCCACTAATTTCTGCCCATCAGGCTCTAATGGGGGTTGGTGTGATCCTCCCAAAACTCATTTCGACCTCTCTCAGCCTGTCTTTGAACAAATTGCTGATTTCAATGCTGGAGTTGTCCCCGTCTCTTACAGAAGGTACGATTTTTTGTCGTAATTTACGTTATAATAATCTAAAATTAATAATTATTTGTTATCCATTTGATTAATTTTGTTGGGTATGCTACATACATGCAGGGTACCCTGCCAAAAGAAGGGAGGCATAAGATTCACCATAAATGGGCACTCCTACTTCAACTTGGTGCTAATCACAAATGTTGGAGGTTCTGGGGACGTTCATGCCGTTTCGATAAAAGGTTCAAATGGCGATTGGCAGCGCATGTCAAGGAACTGGGGACAGAATTGGCAGAGCAACAGTTTACTTGACGGTCAGACTCTGTCTTTCAGTGTCACCACCGGCGATGGCCGCACTATATTGTGCAACAATGTTGCCCCCGCTGGCTGGTCTTTTGGCCAAACCTTCAATGGTGGACAATTCTAGCTAAATCACCACGCCCTCTGCTGCTATTAATCTCGATCTATCTACTCATTTATGTACCCATCTGTGTCATTATTTAATTTTAGTGTCAAATTTTTGGGGAAGGACTCGTAATAGACTCTCTCGTCCCATTTTGGGGTTAATTTGTATTTAGGGGGTGTTAAAATGAATTGATTTGAAGACACATTTTTGCGGTCAATTAAGATGTTTTTTTTGGGGTGATAAGAATAGAGAAGGGGGAGAGGTGGGAGTTTTACCGCCCACCAGTACTTTATGGTGTTTTTGGGTTTTGAGTTTTTTGTGTTTAATGGGATTGTGTGGGGTGCCAACAATATTAGGTCATTGTAATCGGCTGCACATGGTGCTGATGATGATAGAAACTTAAGTTAATGTGTGTTGCAGTGATATCATAGATTGTAAATGGTGTAGTGTTGTTGTCTCTTCTTTTCTTTGTAGCTCACTATCAATAAAATATGCACGAGGGCTTTTGTTTTGTTTGTTTCTCTTCGTTGCAAAATTTATAATTTTATTTGTTATATAAATTTATATTTAATATTTTTCTTTGTATATTTTATGATATTTCAAGTTCAAATAATAAGTTTTTTCATAAATATTCAATTAATGATAACATAAGAAAATTATAATAATAAATTTTAAAAAAATGTAACATTTTAATAAAAAATTGTGTAAGACTGCTTTTTTGAAAAAAATTAACGGAGGTAATGAACATCCTAAAGTCGGGTTAGTTTTAGTTAAAAAGAAAAAAACACGCCCAGTGGGACTCGAACCCACAATCGCCTGATTAGAAGTCAGACGCCTTATCCATTAGGCCATGGGCGCTACTCGCTCAGGGTTGGAGTTCTTTTTTACCATTTAACAATTGTGACGACTTAACTGGTTTTGGGCTGAGGGGCATTGTCAGTCCATCAAGAGGTTACAAGCCCAATACTAGGCCCAAGTATAAATCAGATATCCCTTTTTAACAAGAAACCTGTTCCATCCATTTGTCATTCACTTATTAGGCATCAAAGATTCCAGATGGCAACGGTCCCCACAAAACATATCATACTTCATAAAA
Organism: Centella asiatica; assembly: GCA_014636745.2. Classification (NCBI taxonomy): domain Eukaryota; kingdom Viridiplantae; phylum Streptophyta; class Magnoliopsida; order Apiales; family Apiaceae; genus Centella; species Centella asiatica. The sequence goes on from CM025785.1 coordinate 16,071,750, forward strand.
TCTTCCTACGTGGCACAATAAGTCGGTCCCATTACCTCTTTTAACCAATAGTAACAATGCAATAGATTTAAAGATGATAATGTGAGGGGAGGCGAGATAAGGATAAGGACCATTGATGCCCAATTGGCTAATCTGAAAATCAAGAACAAATATCACAGCCGTTGGTATCCAAAAATCTAACTTGTCCAATTCTAAAAATTGAACCAGAGCCACAAGAATGCCTTTGAAATGAAGTACAAAATGGCTAACAAAGCATAACATTTTGAGCAAACTCAAACCCATCACCACAACTCTTACCATTTCTCAAGCAATATTCAGTAGTAGCAAAAATGGCCGCCGTCACCACACAGGCTTCCATCGCCGTTTTCCGGCCTTGCGCCTCCAAATCCCGGTTCCTCACGGGTTCTTCCGGTAAACTAAACCGAGAAGTATCTTTTAAACCAATGGCCTCCGGTTCATTCAAAGTTGAAGCCAAGAAAGGCGAATGGTTGCCCGGTTTAGCCTCACCCGGTTACCTCGATGGAAGGTACCAACTTCTAAGCATCTTCCATATTATCATAGTACCACCACTTTGGTCAATTTATTATTAAATAAATATAATTATCACAACCTGTTTCTTAAAATATATTTTTAATTTTGGAAGGGCAGACATGTTATACACAGGTGTTGAACACGTAACTTTTTTTTGATTGATTCAGCCTTCCTGGTGACAACGGCTTTGATCCATTGGCGCTAGCTGAGGACCCTGAGAACTTGAAATGGTTCGTTCAGGCGGAGCTTGTCAACGGACGATGGGCAATGTTGGGAGTAGCTGGGATGTTATTGCCAGAAGTTTTCACAAAGATTGGTTTGATAAATGTTCCAGAATGGTATGATGCAGGCAAGTCCGAGTACTTTGCATCATCATCAACCCTGTTCGTGATCGAGTTCATCTTGTTCCACTACGTAGAGATCAGAAGGTGGCAAGACATCAAGAACCCAGGAAGTGTAAACCAAGATCCCATCTTCAAAAGCTACAGTTTGCCTCCAAATGAGGTTGGATACCCTGGTGGCATCTTCAACCCCTTGAACTTCGCACCCACCGAAGAAGCTAAAGAGAAGGAGCTTGCCAATGGTGAGTCTAACAATAATCATCATTTCCTTCAATCAAGAAAAATGGTTCGAGTTTTTGTATAGCATTGAACTAACTTTTGTGTAATTGATTTTCAGGGAGACTGGCAATGTTGGCATTCTTGGGGTTTGTGGTTCAACACAATGTGACTGGCAAAGGACCATTTGAGAACCTTTTGCAGCACCTGTCTGACCCATGGCACAACACAATTGTTCAAACACTTAGCGGTTGATAGGTTACTGGGAATGTGAAAAAGATTTATGCTACTTTGTTTTGTAATTTGTAAACCATGAGTACATGGTTTTGACGACTGAGAATTGTTGTGCTTTATTGTACCTTTAATGTACAGGGGGAAGTAAGATTGCAATATATATCATTTATATTAACTTTAACAACCTCCTTCAACAACTTAACAAAGATGCATTGAAATCAAAGTAGACAAATTACACCTCTCCCTTTTTTATTCATGTTTTGGAGTACAAAGTTTTACAACTGTGGTGACTGATAAAAGCACATCTACGAGAGACCAGAGGCATCTGATTTTACAGATTCATAGGGAACTAATAGGTGAATCCATGATCTTATTCATTGCTCCATATAACACTTTCAACTCATTAGGCAATGCACCACCTCCATGTATCACATGACTTTTCAAGCTTGACGTCCAGCAAAAATTTGCCTGCTGGATGCAGACGAGCTATTGTGTGTCAGAAGCTAAAGTTGATCTGGCCACTGCAAGAATCACATACAGAGAAAATAGAAAACAAAAGCGAAAACTTGTAGAATTTGCAAGGTAGCATTTAAATTAGTCAAACATGAGATTGATAGGGTGATGGCAAGCCCTATTTATTTATATATAATTTGTTACTACAATTTTTATGATTAACAGAGAACATGTACACAGGTGTGTTTCCTACACTGAGCTTCCATAATCGCATAATAAACCGATTGAAGGTAGTTCTGGTCATGAACATATGCTATATTGAAAGAGAACACAACAATCTTATGAAATTAAGGGTGAGCCTAATATGAAAAACATCTATAGTATACGCGGTCTTGATTTCCTCAAACATTTATATACTGTAAAAGAAAAGACTACTTGTTTCAAGAAACACCCTCATAAAGTTCAGAAATCAATTACTTCTGTGTCTGTTGGACAAAACCAAGATGTCATATGTATGTTCTGCAATCAGTTTCTCGCTACCACATATTACAACATTAAATTTTGAAATTAAAAAAAAAAAACAAAATGAGAAAAGGAAAAAGATTCCTAAGCAAACTGATGAGAGAATATCTCCAAAACTTATTTAGCAGCATAATATTGCTTTCAATTCATATCTGTTCCAGACTCAATGGAGAGGAACTTGATAAAAATACAACAAATATCATCGGGAGATGCTAGCGATAAGAGACAAAGCTTACACTAGCCACTTCAATCTTTGACTGAGAATAACTATATAAAACTTACTGCACTAGCCACTTTAATCTTCCAATCTTTACCAATCAGAAGATTTCGGTAAGTTGTGCCTCCTAAGTGATCCCACTATATCTTTAGCCATTATGATGGTTAGGTAGGTACTCGTCAAAATAGGATTTGAAAGCTGCTTCCTCCAGTTCCTCCTTTGTAAGTAGCTTCGACGAATGATCAAATCTCATATTTGGGGGAGACTTAACTGCTGCCAGCTCTATGTTTCTAATTGAAAAGTGGCTTTCAATTGCATCAGCAGTTCTGTTGATGAAATCCAACCTTGGCAAGTAGTCCTTCATGCGACATATAAAATCCAAATGATTCCTCGCCTACAAAGAAATCAAGACTTTAAATTAGAAGACGCTGGCCACAAGTAATATTCACAATAGAATTTAAATACCATCAATACAGTACATGGAGGTCCACTGCTATAATAAATGAATATCACTGAGCTAGTAAGCTTCATCTCAACAATGACAATTATCAACTGTAATATAATTATTCTCAGTTCAGACTCGTGGAGCATCCTTGAGTCAAGGATCAATTGATCTGGATTCGGGTAACACCTAGTTTGCCAATATTTAAATAAAATGGTAATAGTACTGAGGATATGAAGAGCATTTTCTCTCTTTCATTTTTATTTTCCATTAAAGATGACATGTATTATCAATAATGGGACAGAAGCACTGTAACTGTGTTATCTCAACTTAAACACCTATTGTACAAAACTAGCTTAACTCAAGTTAACTGACTTTTACTTTGGACTTATTCAACAAGTAAATTACAAACAGTTTTAAACACAAACTAGCCCAATGCAAATCAATTGATGCCCTGTACATGTATCATACACAATTTCAAAGGTACAAGTACAAATAAGATTCATGAAAGCTGATCCACATATAAATTCTATGATTAAACTTTTTGCGGTAAGAGAACATTGTGTGACCGAGTATCACTTATCATCAACATACCCGTCTATATTCAGGAACTCGTTTAGGATGCTTGAGATGAGCCATATTATTGATTTTATAATCCCACAAAAAAGATGTATGATGGATCCAACGATTTTTTATAATGGACTGAGCATTCCCACCAAACTTGCGGTTCCCAAACACATAATCTGTAACATCAAAATATCATATCGTGAGCAGCTTGAGTCAGCTATTAACTGAGGAAGTAAAATCAAGATCTTGAAACCAGGATCAGGAAAGGAAGGAGTTGTAAGCAGTCACAACGACATGCCAACAAAATCAGGCCATGCAAGACATTTCAAAATAAAATGCAGCCCCACAGTAGAACTAAAACATAACAATTCTGAATTTCCATAAATACTTCAAAAATATAGGAGATAAATGGTTTTATCTTTCAAAGTTGCTTTCTCTTTCGGGACTTCATGTACAACATAAAATGCCAAAACTTTTAATAAAGAGTTAAGTAGTTATATGGACTTAAATTAACAGATGAAAGAACCACAAAAATCACTAGGATGCTCATTCTGTGTACAAAAGTTGAAAGTGGTTCAAGTACACAATGCAACTAGGTAGAATTAGAAAGAGATCCATCAATTGTAAACTTATGTTCAGTTTAAAATTTTGTCAACACCACTAATGTTAGCATCGGATGTTTCAGAAATTTAAGAAAAGCAAACCCTATATTCCGGGTAATCATTCAAACATCAAGACTAACGTTATTCCAAGAATACAAGTAATATCCTTCAGTCCCTAAACCAAAACTCCAAAAGCCAAGCATCAGACTAATTCTCAAGCAAACCCTATTCAACTTGAAGTCAAAAGAAAAAAATTACCAAAAATAGATTGAAGAAATAACTAAATATCAGAAGGAAAAAGAGATTAAATCACTTTTTAAGGAGATTATCTCTGGATTCCTGTACTTGTATAAAAAATGTGCTGATGAACTAAAATTCCAATCAATTTCTAACAAAATAGGTGTAATTTGTGTACCATTCTCACGGAGTTCAAAGTCAGCAACTCCTTGAAAAACTTTGCTGTACAATTGGCTGCTCCAAGACATGATAGGTCGAGGATATGGTTGCACCGAAGGAACATCACTCTTGTTGCATATAAATGTTACGAATATTGTCCCACCATCAACTATGACAGTACCTCCCCCAGTAAATCTTCTGATCACGGGAACCTTATCTCTTAACACAGAACTGATATCGAGAAGCTCTGCTGGTTTCCTAAAGAAAATATAATCATTTTACCGAAATTAAGGTCTAGGTAGTAGGAGGAACCACAACACGAGAGGACCAAAAAGGGGACCCTGTGAGAGAACTCAAACTTGACAGAAGTCATGTCAACAATTCGTTTCGGATTGGAATTAGCAGTCCTGTTATTCAGTTGCATATAATATTATGAACTGAACCAACATGAAACTAAACCAAGTAATAGCATACTAGTTAGGAATGCCCAAACCCATTATCATCTCAATATAACTCAGCAAAACGAAACAATAGATGCATATGTTAACTGAAATAAACATGTCAGCCCCTACCTTACCTAACTTGCCATCAACTATTCAGAATCTCAAAACATCATTAAGACACTTTAATGAAAATGTTGTAAATAAGTAAGATAATTGTGTGTTTCTTCCCAAAACACCATTCAACAATTACCGAGAGTATTTTAGCATAAGTTCTTCTTCAATGTAACTCCAATTCAATAAGAGAAAAGGATTAAACTTCAAATTCTCAAGAAATCTTACGTCCATACTCAAAAATTATGTTGAACATGTATGCAAGAAGATTCAATCAGTACTATAAAAACTGAGAAAAAGTTGCTTACCCTGAAATTCCCATGACAATACTAGGAATATTTGTTCCGTCGTTAATAATACACCAATTATCCGACGAAGTACGAAGCAACCGCTCCTCCAAATGTAGTTGCTGAAGAATTGGCACGCCTTTGAGCTTGACGAGATTCATTAATGGAAGCCCCATCTGTCTGCTTTGAGGCAAAGCCATCGCAGCACTTCGTATCTATGGATTTGGATAGAAAGTCAAAAGATCCACCGGAACTCTCCGAGAAAGATACAGGTGGTCGCCGGAGCTCCGGCGAGATGAAGCCAAATAGGCTACAGCTAAGCAAAGATTAAGCCAGCGGGCCGCGGGATATGGAGAAATGACTCCCTGGGTCCGGTCTCCTGTTTGGGCTAATGGAATAGGGCCTCCAAAGTCTAAAATTTCATAAAATTCTTGTGTTTAAAAATTATTTCGTATAAGTTTATATTTTTTTCGTTACTATTTGTAAATTATTATTTATAAGTTATTATTTTTTAATATATTTTTAATAGATTTTGTAAGTTACTATTATAAGTTACTAACTTTAAAGTATTATATATACAAAAATACATTTATAAGAAATACACTTGTATGAAATAAATTTTTTAAGAATTTTAAATTTCACAATAGACCGACAGTTAATTATCCAAATGAAATAATCTCATTGGCATAAATCTTATGTAGCAAAATAACAATAATAATAATAATTTTGGAAATAATATTTAAGATTAATTTTCAATTTGAAATCATGTTTACAATTCAAAACATAAACTAGCAAAACCAAAAGGATAAGAAATTATCAAAAATATATTAATTTAGTTATTTTTCTATTCAAAATGGATTTATTAATTAACATTAATAAATTTTGAATTTTCTTGTATTAATTTATAAGAGCTGAAATCTTTCTTTTACTTTGAAATTGAAATATAGAAAAATATCAATCGATGAAGAGAGATAAATTGTTTCGACTTTCCTCGCCTAAACGAGTTCATATTTTTAACAAAAAATTTTCAACCGATACAGTAAATGAGAAATAATTTTCGTCAAGTTCATTTATATTTTTATCATTCCCGTGTAGTTTATGTTATTATGTTAATAGTACCATCTAATACATTATGTTACTATGTACATTATAATTTTTTTCTACATATAATAATATTATATATAATAATATTAAAAAATATAATAATATAAACTTAGTGAAAATAATTGAAACATAAGGAAATTATATGAGAATTAGAAACTTCAATATACACCGGAGAATTGACCTTATTTTATAGTCAATTTTCATTTTATATAGGATTTGATTGAGCTCATAAGTATTTCAATAGCTTAAATTGCTTCATGTATGAATTCTCTTTGATTACATAGCTTACATTACGAAAGCAAAAAGATTGTTAGTAATTTTTTATAGCTTACATTAAAATCAACTGTTTCATGCACTTTTTTATATATTAAGTTTTATATAAGGCAAAAAGATTTTCTTCTCTCTTTTACTTTTTATTAAATTATAGTTAAAAAAGAGATCCAAAGAAGCTTCTTCTTTATTTTTCTTTAAAGTATTTTCTTTGTCGCGCGTTGATATGCATCTATCAAAGTCTTTCCCATTAACTTTGTTGAATTAGCATATGATTAAAATAATGTATCTTACAGAAATCTATTCGTTTTTTTTTCTTTGGTTAAAAGAAGGACTACAAAGTCCAAGAAGCAAACAACAAACTAAATTAAATTAAATTAAATGGGGAGAATGCAGAGAGGTTGGAAATTCGTTCAAACAAGAATGATTAGTTATACCATCCACCGTCCAAGTGTCGCGTCAATCTGCACACTCACAAAATTAGTTTCGCAAAATGAGTGATGCACTTAAAAAAAGCCAATGTCACAAAATTCACACATTGACTTGAGTAAGTTAGTGTCAGATATAGAGAATGATGCTCACCGCTTATATATAAAGTGGAAACTGCATGTTAAAAGATGGACCGACTGCTTCGTTATTAATGCTTGCAATGCGACTCAGTTGTCTTCGTATTCTAATTGTGTTTTGGGTTGCACAAAAGTCCTGTGCGCCAAGATTTTGTTAAGTGAAAAAAACTATGTTATTTATATACCAAATGTGCGTAATACTAATGTTTTGGGAAAATTTTCAGTTATTTTGTGCAATAAACTTGTTAGTAAGCAAAGATTGTCGTGGAGAGAAATCATCAAATGCATCACTTTGACTAGAAGATACTGGTTTAATAACTATCAAGTTATCATTTCTCGCATCTGAATTCTTTTATTTGATACGTACAGAAGGTTCAAGGAGTAAACATATCCTGTTTATATATATATATATATATATATATATATATATATATATATATATATATATA
>CM025785.1:16079510-16119533 GCA_014636745.2 Centella asiatica
ATATATATATATATATATATATATATATATATATATATATATATATAATATCACTAAATCTAAATACCGGTATCACAAATGCATATGTACTTAATATTGGCTAACCAGCATCCGTCTATTGTTTGACTTTCGGGTTTAGGACCATGTCCTATATAGTTGATGTACATGCTTGTGCATTTGAAAATTAGCAAGCACTAGCTGATTGATACACTCACCAATCAATCTTTTTCTCCCGAATGACACGAGACGAACATAGCAGGGTCACCGTTTTGAAATGAAAACAGGGGAAAGAAGAAAAAAGACATAAAATAGCAGATGGTTAAGAAAAGCTGTCCACAACAAGCTCAGAAAATTCATCGAAATCTATTAATCCATCCCCATTATGATCATAAGATTTAATCATCCTCTGGCATTCCTTTTCTGAAAATTCTTGGAATCCCAAACTACATAGGACTTTCTCCAGTTCAGTCTCATCTATATAACCATCATTATTCTCATCAAACAACTCAAAAGCTTGTTTGACTTCCCCAAGGCTTGGTTCATTCTCATTAAACAAATTTGAAATCTCCCTTGAACCAAGTATCTTTTGTAACTTGTCACCATCTGGGTTGCAAAAAAGTCCTAATCTTTGCATTACCAACTCCACTTCCCTTCTTCCCATCCTAACTTCCACATAATCTTCCTCATCATTGCTTGATGGAGGAGGATCAATGGAGGATAACATATTTTCGACGACGACGTTGGATTTCGTGCCCTTCGCCGATTGCTTCTGTGTGATGGAACAGAGAAAGTGAAATGTGGGTTGGAGAAAAGAAAAATAAAAGTCATCATGCAGTTCAATTATCCAACATAGAACCATAAATGAGAAAAATATGCTCAAAAGTGTTGTCAAGCTAGCTGACTTAATTCCCATCAAGATGAATACACCTACTGATATTGGATTAATATTCTCCATAACAAGCTAGGTTTGCCTTTAGTACGTGAGATTTATATACATATATAGATGCTGATGTGAGTCAATCAATGAGAGTGTGTATGTGAAAATTTGGAATAGTTGATGCAAGGTATTTGTAGAAGCGCTAAATGAATTTAAGATATAGTAGTACAAGATTACTTGAAAATGAAGTTAAGAGGAAAATGTATGGCAATCATTCATAGTATTAAAAAGCTTCCTAGGACAAACACTTGAGTCTGAATAGATTTGCGTGAATTTGGACACTTTACTTTCTTGTAATGGACAATGCATGGTTGCCTGAGGAACTTCCTGGAAATGTTTTTGGTCTCTTTTTCTTTTTCTCCACAACTTAGAGATGATGTAAGAGTAAAACTATACTTTCTCCTTGTTCAAAATTATAGATATATTTTTACGAGGACAATTTTTTAAAATAATTTTTATGTTTAAATATACTCATATTATTTATAGTAATATATAGTGATAGTGTGGTATAGACTATTAAATAGTCATATCACTAAATAGTAGAGATAATGAAAAAGGTAGTGGAATAATGGAATAATATTTAAACAATTTTAAAATAATTAAAAAAGAAATATGTATTTCTAATTTTAAAACGAATAGAGTTAGCATCTATGTCCCTCTGGCAACGTATAAAAAGAATAATGAAATTATATATTAATTGGAGCTTTTAAGAATTTATTAGATTACTTTTTGGAAATAAATTAATAGCTAAACTTCTTGACATTGAGGGCGTGTTTAGATTGAGGTGATAGAGTACAAGGAGGAATAAATTAAAAGAAATTTAGTGAAAAATAATGATAAAATATGATATAATAATGAATGAAAGGGATAATAACAATTAAAGAAAATAAAAAGACTTCCTCACTATCTAAAGAACCAAATTGTACATAGAAGAAATAAATCATTCTCTCACACTTTCCCCACAGATATCATAAAATTTTGATATAACTCTTGTAATTATTTCTTATGACTTTTCATTTCATTTATCCAAATACGCCCTAAAGATTTTCGGTATCTCTCTGTCTCTGGTTAATTTTTATTTTTTTTTCAATTTCTCTTCATTTCTTAAATTTCAGATCACACATCTTCATTAAGTCTTACTTACGTAATTACCTCATCTTCATCTGTCAGTAATAAGCAACTTTCGATTTGGAGTTGTTTCGAGATGAATTTGTTTTTGCCGTATATGTCTTTGATTTGATCCCAATCCCCAATGTATGGTCACTGGGTGGCACGAGAATTGTTCTATTCCACATATTAATTAATATAAGCATACAATTGCAAGGTAATTTCCGCTGACGACGTTGGAGCACGGGTCATTGCAAACTTATACGAAAATTTCTATGCGTCTTCACAGAAGGTTGCAATTTTATTTATTTTTGTTAAATTATTTAATATTCGGTAGATCATTTGAATTTCGATTAATTTAGATTTGTTGGATTTCATAAGGAAAAAAAACTCTTATGATACTCATTTTTTCAATTCACAAGATTCGAACTCAAAATTTATTTTAAGAAAACTAAACTTTTTACTACTTAAACCAATAAATATCGGTTAAAAATTGCAATTTAAGTATCAATATATTATTAACAACTTAACATACTTGTATAAAGAAGATGTAATAATATGGGTGAAACCGTACAACATACATATGAATACCGAATAAGTAAATTGTGTAAAATTTTAGTTATGATGAAATTGACAATCTCAATTTTAAATTTTGAATTTAGAAATACACATAAATTTGTGAAAATGAATGAAACAAATAATGAACCTTACACACATGAATTTGTGTAAATAAATGAGACAATGAATAAAACTTACACGTAAATAATCTAACAAATAATATAAAATTTATTTTATTCTCATGTCATCTCATTTAATTCAACCAAATGCAACTTTAAGAATCATTGGATTCCAAGTCACATATCACAGCTTTTTTTTTTTTGTTTTTTTGTTTTTTTGGGATAAAGATAAGCATTAGCATTAGAAAAACATTACATAGGTTCATACATGTCACGTATCACGGCTCAGAATTCTATCAGTTGGATCCGTGTTTATTTGATGACAAAACAAGGTTTGTTGAAAATGACTGTTTTTCTTAATAAAATAGTACTTCGTCTTCTTATAGTAGAGTCACAAGTCATATTTATATTATTTATAAATATTAAAGTCATATATTCAGCTGAGATTAAATTTATCAATCTTTAGCTAATTTTATTAATATATATATAAATGCATAAACAATATTTCATTCGTTTTTAAAAAAAAGTAACATTTAGATTTTTAACAAATATTAATACTGTACGTTTGATTAGAACTTATATATACAAATAATAAGTTTTTCATATAAAATTTGTTATGAATATTTAATTAAAGATAAAATTAAAAAATTGTAATGATAAATTTTAGAAAATATAACATTATAGTGAAAAAATTATGCATAACATAGCTCTTTTTTGAACAAATTTGATTCTCAAATATTTTTTTGAATGGATGTAGTAAGATACGAAAATTATAATGATACATTTTAAGAACTATATTATGATTTTAAATAATTATATAAATATTACTTTTTTGGTAGATCATATATATATTTTCAAATGTAACCAAAATAAAGAGAATGGAAGGTGAATATCTTCTTCTATCTTATGTTGATAATGTTTTGGCCTTATTAAAATTGTGACATTTGGTTCTCTTTACTTTGTGGAAAATATCTTTATTGTTTCATCATCATAACTACAAGGGTTTTGAATTGTGAGTAAATATAAAGAGTCGAGCATTAATGCACAACGAGATTTACTGGTTCTTGCTCTAAATAATATAAAACTTCAAAGGGTTGCAATTTCCCAATTTAAGATTTTAAATGCTATAGCAGAATGTGAAGGCTAATACGAAATAGTATTGGTGGATGACTAAATGGTTTTATGAATTCGTTGGATTGGTGTAGTAACGTTCGTGCAGAGTTAGGGAGTGTGTAACTGTTTATATATCTTGATCAGTTATTAATGGCTTGGGACATTGAGTTTCGGAGGCTAATTTTGGGAGTAGACTCTAAAATCATTGCCGTTCATTTTTCAAAATAGAGGTAAGATTATAAACACAAATTTGTTTCCAGTGGTGGTAGAGATTTTAATTAGGAATTTAATAATGTGAGTGGGATATATTTTAAATATGTGTGCAAATTATTTGTCAATAATATAATTAACGGTGATATCAATTATTCTTGTATACAAGTTTCGGCTTGTGGAATTAAGATATTGATCGAAAATATTTTAAGCATTCCCTATAGGCGGTTATATCCAATATTATCATAATTAGATCGAACATCGAATCTGTGAAATCATTAGTTCATAGTTTAATCGGACTATTATTTTTAAGAAAAATATTATACAAATCATAAATATTTTTATAAATTCATCAAGTATAAATCTTAAATTTTTAATAATAAAACTAATTTCATCAAATATTCTAAAAATTCATTAAATCGGCCTGGTTTTTCCCGGTTCACCAATTCGACAGTTCTTTTTCTGAACCGCTAATTTTAATCAAACCGACTGAACTTATAGTCGGTTCACGGTTAAACCGGTCGAACCGGCTGGTCCGGTCCGATTTTAATAACATTGGTCATATCATAGTATTTTCTCGATTTATTTCCTAGACCTAAACACTCCTTATAAGAAAACAAAAAAAAAATAGAAAATAAAAAAAATTATCAAATACTCCATATGTGTCAGCATCGGTGATACAAAAGTAATATATCACGCCTCTCAAACAATAAATTTAGACTAGAACACTCTAAAAGATCAAAAAGGGTATTCAAAACTTTAAGGACAGTAATAGATTATATTGAAGTCGAACTTCTCTAGAAATTTGCTGGATCGTAGTTTTGTTAGTCTTTTATTTTTCTTTTGCCACCAGGTTATTTTGGTTTTGTTATCCCGGATAGTTCAATATATGGCAATTTTTAAATGGAATGTGCGGAAGCACTAACAATAAAACGATTTTTAGAATATGCTTTAATCCATGTTGAATTGAGTTTAAGCATTTGTCTGGTTGATTAGAAGTTCATATTCTCTCACAAGTGATAAAAGTTTAATTTTTTTTTCCCATTTGTATTGTAATTTTTTAATAGTACTGAAAAAATGAAAAAAAAAATAACTGCTCTCGAATCAGACTCTTTACGTGTTATCTAATCTCCGCAGTATTGAAATAGGCAACTTTGGTTATTATTCACAAATATCATGCGTCATATGTTATATAAGAATTTTAAGGTAATTGAAATTTCTCATATAGGGAGAATTATGTAGCGCGACTTAACTTACCAAACATAATTATTTATGTTCTCAAATTTTAAATGAAGAGATATTTTATTAAGAAATAAAAGAATTAAGTTATAATTTATTTATTTGTGTATTAAATTAATTAAAATGACATCGTTTTAATTATTTTTTAAAATTTTAATTATAACGACATTGTACTTAGTATAATCATCACCGATCTCTATTTATTATAATCTCTTCAAACTTCTTGATAAAATTAGGCCACAAACATTGCTTTATGAAAAAACAAAAAGAAAAAAGGATTCAATTTCTTTTATAATTCAAATATCACTTGTTTTGGCGAGAAGCTAGTCCGCTTAAAGATGGTATTTAATTTAAGAAAAAGAATAAAATCCAGAAGAGTAGAAGATGATGAGGCCGCGCAAAGAAGCAACCAAAAAGAGAAACCATTCATCTCCAAGTAGAGCCAGAGGATCCCCAAATTCCTCCTCCATTTCGAGGTTCCCGACGAACCCCTCACCATCCACATCTGGGTCTCATTCACCTCCTTCCTCTGCCTCACTTCTGGACAGCAATTTCATTACAGACGAGCTATCTTTGTTCGAAAACCTCCAATTAGATGAGACCTACACAAACCCTAATCCTCGAAGCTTCCCCTACAGTGTGAAGCAGCAATGCTGGGACAAAGCAGAAAAGATCAACGGCCGAGACCCAGATCGCTGGCGCCGAGACGCCCTTGGAAATACTCTCTTTAGGAAGCTTGTGGGATGCCCCGGTTGTCTTTGCCATGATTATGACCATATTATTCCTTATTCGAAGGTACTACTGCCTTCCTATTTCTTATCGTTTTATAATTGGATTTATGGGCAGTGCTGCAGTGATTACTATGCTAAGTTTTATGCTTTTGATTTAGTTGATGGTATCTCCATGTGGGTTAGGTTCATTTACCATTAACTTCAGTTTCTTTCGGTATGAAAAGTTTTTCGCTTCGCTTCTCATTGCCAGCTAAAACTAGCCAACTAATTGTCCTCATTACCGGTGATGATATGAGTTGCATGTCTACTGTTGTAGCAGTAACTGATGGAAAGTTATTATCTTTCAACTAAGAAAATATTGATTGCAATGAGTTGATGAACTGATTATTTCCATGTTTTTAGAATTTAGAACCTACCACCATGTTCGCAACTTCAGACATGTTTTCTCATCCTTTTGTTTGCCTACTTGCCTAGTGTCTCTTTTTTGACATGTTAGCTTGGATATGTAATTTGGGATCCTTTGAGATGTAAATTTTTCAGTAAAAGAATATCCATTATCCTGTGTGTATAATTTGATCCAAAACCCAATCTAGTAAAAGTTTAACTCTGTTTTTTACCCTATTTTGTTAGCTTAAACTCTTTTCCTTCTGAGTTGAGGTATTGTTCTAGGATGTCGACCAATACCAGTATTCTTCGTGGCACTATATGTATTTTTGTGGTTATCATGTCATACGACTCATACCACCTTCAAAACGAACATACGGGTGATTTAAATGTAATTTTTTCTAAAGTTGCATCATCTTTTTAATACATTCGGGAGTAAGTTAGTCCAAAAAATAGATAGATAATAATCGTATATTAGGAAAGCCCGCATCTTTTTTACAACACTTAAAAGCTTAGTTGTATGAAACTGCTGGCTGAGGCTTTCCTCTAAATCTATTCAGGGTGGGAAGAGCACATTGGAGAATTGTCAGGTTTTACAGGTATACTGCTTAGATCACATTTTGTTGGCGCGTGTACATGGTATTTGATTCTTCCTTTCAACTTGCTATGCTGCATTTTTCAATTATATGAATCATTCCCTTTCTTGGTGTATGTGTTCCTTAATACAAGGTAATATGGATATCTTCTTTGGTTTTCACTTATTGAAATCTTCTATGATCCTTTTCTGGATTTATATTTAGAGTCAGACTAATCTGCTTCCCGTTGACAGCATTTGATAACTCAAGTTGGCCTCTTTTAGACTAAACCATGATGGGCATATGCTCATACATAAAATCCTTCATGCCACATGAAGAGATCTTTCAGCCTTGTGCTAAGATAATTGCTGTTACAAACGTGTATTTTATTCATTTAAAGCTATGAAAAAAGTTGGATTCTGCGTCAGATATATTCATTGACCTAGAGAACTTTGTATTGGTACAATGTTTCCACACATAATACTAGTGTATTTCCCTAGACCCCAGGGGAATTGTTTTGTAGGAAAGGTTAACTAGGAATGTCATGCTCTTTTTATTCTCCTGCTTTATAAATGTATGTCCGATTTTTTTACAAACAAAGAAGGAAAATGTATCTCCAATTTTGAAATGTGTGGAGTCTAATTTGATTAATATCGTTAAAAAAAAAATGCCACTTTGGTAACTGGTGCACATTTATTGTCTTCTTTTATCAATATAGTAGTTTCAGTAATCATATATCTTAAATTTAGAGTTCGCATAATGTCTGAGAAGAAAGATAGCCAGCTGAAAATATTCAGGAGGGAGCACATATGTTGTGAAGCTTTGATTATAGGGACTGCTTCCTTTGTCTGATGTGTCGTGTGCTTTTCACTTAGGTAGGCTTCCTAGCATCAGAAAGTATTAACACTTGCTTTTTCTGCTACAAGGAGGTTTAAACTTTAGAATGACATTTGATATGATGATATTACTTTTGTTGTGGTTTTGTTGATTATAAGAACTGCTACACACAAGATGCAGTTGCATGAGCAGTTTAGCGGACATACCCTGTGTCCACATAATGGAAGTTTTTGATTCTTTGTACTATTTTGAACTTGCAAGCTGATGAATTAAGTCTGTTACTTTGTTTGCTAAGTATGTTCTATTTTCACATTTCAAGTCTCTGGTTTAAATTCTTCTTTGTAACTTTACTTGGTCTCACAGCTTTTGTTCATAGGACAATAAATGAATCTTCAGTGCTAGTTAATTGATGATAAGTTGTTTTTCCCTTCAATAAAGTAGCATTTTTTAGAAATAACGAACGAAGTCAGTATAGTACCAATTTGAGTTTCGCGCTTTAGTACAAATCTGAGATTGCGAGACTGCATTTATACATACAAATCAGGGTGGCAGTTACTTGGAACTTCTTACTCGTGCCACTAGTCAATCATGCTGTGGTATTTTCAAGGAAGAAATTGTGAACAAGTATATCTCCAAGTCTTATTTTGCCCGTCTAGACTCATGTACTCATTCACAGCTAATACCTTACAACTATTTTTATGTATCCTCTAAGATTTGAAACCCTGATTTCTTGTTTGGGAAGAGGTGGTCATGACTGGAGAACATCTTGGCAATGGACAGGACAATATATCTCCAAGTTATTCAAACACAGTAGCATATTGCCACCTTGAAGTTCTAGTTCCTGTGAACTATCCCACTCCATCTATATGAATCATTAATCTTTCTCTTTGAATTTGAACCTATGGAGTATAATCTTTTCTGCTTATCTGCTCAGATCTGAACAAAAGTAGTGATGGGAATGCAGTTCAATTTCTTGTTTTTGGCTCCAATAATATGTTAACAAGTTTTCGAAAAATGATATGCTTATATCCTCTCTAAGAAACTTTGGTTGGGCTGCTATTCCCTTCTTACTGCAGGCAACTGTTAATAGATCAAAAGGGAGTCGTACTGAGATATCCAAGGCTGATCTTATTCAGAGAAGTTCTTATTGCCGAGTTTCAGGTAGTATATTCACTTCTTGTTAAGTTTCAACTTACTAAACGATCCAGAATGGAATGGAATTGCATTTTACTTGAATATCATCATCACTGTGAAAAAAGAAACGCATTTAGGAGAGACACTTCTTTTTAAGTTATTTTTTGCCCCAAGTGAATGGAACGAGGCACAAGCATCGCCATATTGAATATGGCGATTTTGAAAATGATATATATACCACATGAAGATGATTTCATGTTACTGTAATTCTGTTGACTTTGGTGCTTTGCAGGCCGTGACATGGATCTTCTTGAATTATCAGCCTATGGTAATGTTCGTCGCGGACAAGATTCTGGAGGATGTAGAATTCAGTAGACCAAAGGATATTACTGTTGGAATCCTTTGTAGATTATATTTGTACTGGGTAAATGAATTGTGTCCAGGCTGTTGCTCGAAGTGCCCACCCCCAAATGGGTGAAATCTTAGATATATGCCTGAAATTTTAACAGCAATCAATTCAATTCAGTACTTGGAAACCTGTCTATGATCAAGTCATGGATTTCGTGGATCCTTGAAATTTGAACCATTGAAACGGATTAAGATTAGAAGTTTAAATTTTACAGAGGTCTATTTCCTAAAATTTCAAATTGTTTTTAGTCTTCCAAGCCCGGTATATAAGTATATTACAGTCACTTTGTATTCCGCGGCCTGTAGGGTTTATGTTCCATCCTTGTGGTTTTAAAATTAGTCGCAAATATAATTATAAAAATTAAGAAAATAATTATGAAATGACTCTGACAATATTCAAACATGAAGTACAGTTTATACCAACAAACGGTTCGAAATTGTATTCACCACTCGCCAACTTTATGAAAACAGCTAACGCCTATAATGCTAAAAAATTTTGAAAGTTTAAAATGCTAATACGCACAATTGGTAAACATTTTATTTTTCGTTTCTTATAAGTGGAATATTTTAAAAGAAAATAAAGTGTACAATATCATTCATGTGATAAAATAATCTTAAGCTATGAGCTATGATTTCATTAATCCCACTTCTTCAATCTTTCGGTTGAGCTACTAAGCTTTAATTTTAAAGAGAATTGACTTTATGCGCTCATGGGGATAAGCCTTTATGGTTTACTTTTGACCACCTTTACATCCATATACTCGTTGTTTTACATCACACCTTTGGGTCTTTTCTTCAAGTGCAACTCCATTATCATCAGAGAGATTAAAAAGAAAGCAATTTAATTGGATTCTTAATTGACTTTTTTGCTTTCTCCTCTTGTTACTTTGTAAGAAAGTGAAGCACACGGTTTCTTCTTTTTCTACCGATAAAACCTCCTCTTACTTCCCTCTTTTTGAAGCACTTGTGCTTAAACCTACAAAGAAAGAAAATATCTAGCAAATTACATTAATTTTAGTTGACTTTTGAAATCTCAGTTTAATAGTTGACCTAATTTTTAAGGTTATATCTCACTTGCACGCAACAGGTGCATTTAAGGTGAAATAAAGACGAAAAAACGTTTTTAGGTAGTAATCATTAGTGAAGTGTTGTATTACTTCAATTTGGTGAAGTATGTATTCAAAGTTCCTTCATAAGAGTCGAACCATACATGTTGACGGGTTTTCATATATAATTTTTGCCTCATTCCCTAAAAAAACAGAGAAGGGAAAAAAAAAGACGGCATCTTTTTTCTAAAAAAGATTGTTGGGGTAAAAACTAAAAAAGTGCAAATCATAGTGGTTGGCATAATTTTGACAAGTATAGTTTCTAATATACATGCAAAGTTCCAAAATTTACTTAAATTATACTCTGTAATTTAAATTAAATTCACTTTGGTCCATGATTTACCCAATATGTTGGAAGTTCGAGTTATTTCTGAAAGAAATAACAAGTTGAAAGTGGGGATTGACTTTAAAGTTCCATTATCACTAGTTTAACTTTATACTTTGGTATTGTAACTGGCCATTTTTTTTAGTTTGAATATTCTTTTCATTCCGCGTAGTGATATCCCATCACTTTCATAACCTAAAACAGAGAAAAGTAAAATGTCGCATACATAAGTAAATAAAATTTAGTTTACAAAATCTCTCGTTCATAGCGAACTATAAAATATTATGAAAGGCTAAAATATTTTTATTATTAACATCTTAACATCGTTAACATATTGTGGTTATTCAGTCCAATTCCTTATTATTAATTTCTAAAATGACTCCAAAACGATCTAAGAAAAATAAAAATAAAATTATATAAGCGCTAACATAGTGAGTATAAATAGATACATGAAGGAAAAGAAGATAACCACGTTATTTGATAGTTGGAATTTTTTTCCGTAACCTAATTTTGAGACATGGAAACAAAATTCATGGACAGATATTTTTGGGGAGTGGATGAGAATGAATCATACCCAACTCGGAGAAAGTCACTTCTTGCTTAAAAGCTACCCAATAAATGATAAAGCAAGAATTTGGCATTTGCCTGATACTGGAAAATGGCATTTTTGCCTTTTATTAAAGGGAAAAAAGCTAAAAAGTAAATAAGAAAACAATAGCCAAAAATCGAAACAAGGCAATAAATTTAAATCTGGGACCATACCACTCACCTTAGACATAATATGTGGCTACAATTGGTTAATGACCACAAAATATCTCTACTTATTTCTTTCCTCTACCACCAGGTACACACATTTTTCTGATTTTGTTTTTGGGTACCACCAAAGAATCATATATGATAAATTTGAAGGATATTGTTGATGATGATTCACTTTATCCGCATTAATTCAATTTTTGTATGAAAGTATTGTCATTGTTAGGATTACAACTTGAAAGCGTCTGATTATTTATAGAATCGATTTTACTCAATGAAAAAAAAAAAAAAAAAAAGAGATAAATCGATCTTAATCTCATAAATGACTAAACTTCTCTAGTTTTTTATAAGCAAAAAGAAAAGAAAAGAAATCCATCTGAATCTCATAAACGGCTAAACTTTTCTAGTTTTTCATAATCAATAATTTTTGTGCATTTCTTATGTGAAGTATTTAATCGTTTTAAGATATTGAGACATCACAATTTTTATTTTTTTAAATGGGAGAAAGTGTTTCACTAAAGAAAAGTTGATCTTACCTTTATGAACATTTAAGATATATTGTTGTTAAAATCAATCAAATAGAATACAAATAGAACAAGCGGTCCACCTGTTCCAACTCAGAGAACATCGAGCACAATTCGACAACAATTTCATTCTTGAATGGATTAAACCATGCCTTAACATCATAGTGTTCAAATACAAGAAGCAGTGTAAACAAGAAAATCCCGTTTTTGATATAAGCTTGATTGTAGTTGTCTACTTTCTATATATTAGTCCATCTCTATATTTGCATACTTTGTGTTAATTGAGGTATAATTTATGTGACCAAATAATTGAAAAGCTTGACAGGGGATTCACTTGAAGCTGGACCCCTTTTGGTACAATTGCATTCATGCTTGTAAGATATTTACGGGGTCCTTTGTTACTTTTTTTTTTCTTTCTAATTTTTAATGGCATCCTTTTTAGAAATTTAACAAGAACGGGATTTAAGCTTTATTCAATTTTGGATATTCATGGTGTTAAGTATGTTGTGAGTACCCTTTGTGGATTCTGAGAAATATCCACTTTTAACAATTCAACCAAAACACAGATATCTTAAGGCAAAAGATGATATGATTGTTCTACCATCAAGACAATTGAAAGTTACATCATTGTACATCTGGAATTTAAGAGCTGTTAATATATAAAGCTCTTGAAACTACTCCTAGTTTCAGTATTCTAAAACATTTATAAAGACAGACATATACATGAACATACTCACCAAGTAAGAAAAGCAACTGTCCTTAATTATACAGGAATCATGAAATTTGTTTCTACACTTCAACATCTCCAAGCTAATTCCTCCACTCCACAAAAGAATTTTAAAAAAATTCTCTGCAGTAGATTTGTGTGTTAAGTATGCGATATGAAGGTCCCAGAAATCAAGCATATCCCTCTGCTTAGATGAAGTTGATTATCCCAGAATTGATCCAAAAAATTAAGTCACAGTAACACTGTTACAACTTGCTAGTTTAGGCCCTCTCTTGAAAGCAGAGGGACCTTGACATAGCTGCAGGATTCGCCTGCAAAACAGGAGATGGCTTAATTACATGAAATTTTTCATCTTTTTTCGGTTGGAAGGCCTTGAAGAGCCTTTCCTTGCTTATTGTATCATCCTTTATTCCAAGGCTCTCCCATATAGAACCTTTTGCAGCTTCATCAAGATCGTCGATTCTTAAAGTTTTTGGAACCAAAACAGGTCTCTCCGAATTAGTTGTTTCAGAATGTTCCTTTTCTTCCAGAGTGATTGGCTTGATCAAGTCACCTTCCCTAGAATGTTTTCCTAGTATTGGTGATTTGGGGGCAGACCCTGGTGCCTTATGGTTAGTTACAGGAGATGGCAGAGGCATCCAAGGAAAACTCCAAGAACCTGGGATATTATAATTTAAATAAGGTATCGGGTAGTATGGAAAAGAAAGTCCAGAAGGGCAAATGGCTTGCGGTGGAACGGCAGAGTTCCATGGACAAGGCCAAGGCATCCCAGGAAGAAACTGTACTTGAGAGGGGAATCCAGGAATATTATGTACGTCTGGCTCATTAACTCCATTTTTCCTCGCTTCCACATGAGAGTTATTCGTGATGGAAGATCCACTGGAGCAATCATCACCATATTCTCTTCCTTTGCAAGAGACAGGGATTCCTTGTTTCTGAAGTCTAATTTGGGTATTTTGTGGGACTTTTGTCTCAGCGATACCCAAAACGTAAGACATGGATCCACAAAGGGGAGACTCTGAGCCAAAGGAGAGGACTGTTCCACTGTTTTTGATAGTGGAGTTATGAATTCCATTAGATACATCAATTCGAGCTGCATGAAGAGCTTCAGATATGGTGATATGACGACAACTTGAATCAGAATTCTTGTTCTTGCGACGGCCAGCTCCTACAGGCATATTCCTCATTGTACCTCCAGCAGTCCAGTATCTTTGACAGCTCTTGCAAAAGTGTCGGGGTTGGTTAACATTGTAATTGTTGTAGTAACAGAACTTTGTATCCATGCTACTACAACGAGGACAAGGAAGAATGCTGTCAGGCTTCTTCAGAGTTTTCTGTTGTGAGCTTGGTGTATCACTCTGATCATTGTCAGTCTTTGGAGATTTCACTATAGCAGTATCTTCATCAATAGAGGGAGTTTTAGGGCTTTCATTCAACTCTTCTGATGCTCTTGATTCTTCTGGGACTGAACTTGGTGTCTTATCTTGTTGTTTAGTCTCACTTTCTCCTTTAACATGATCCTGCAATTTAGGCACAATTTACTTTTAAGTAGGAGTAAAAGTTACCACAGGGTAGTTAACATGATAATATGTATAGCTTTGGGGGAATTTTCCATTTTTCCTTGCCAGTCCTAACAAATACTTTACGTAATTCTGCTGAAATAATTACCCTTACAATTTCATTTGATTGTGCCAACCCTTTTTTTTTTCTTTTTTTTCTTTTTGTACCATTAGGAATTCAACTATATGGGGAGGGGGAACTGAACCCTCGTTATCAGGGGTGTACAACGAGCTTATTATTAGTGGGGCAAATGCCGGAGCTCAAAAAGTGACCGGAATTTAAAGTTGAACCTTTTCCATTTCAAGTACTTTTCCCCAAAAAAATTGGTTCCAGCATCATCCTTCTCTGTTACACATATGGAACCGAGGCTAACAATGGATAAGGATTTGAATATTAGTTACATCTAAATGTCTTTAGTGACCTTGAATCCAGATGTCTCCAATTAGATGGTCATGCTGTGGCATGTCTGTTGTATTTAGAAGGGGGGAAAATAGCAAAACATAAAAGTAAAAATCCAAAGAAAAAATAATTATAAAACACTTTGAAATGACCGATTTCATTTCCGCTTGATAAATTATTATAGCGGGATCCAAATACATAGAGAGAAAAGGGAAAATAAAAGAAATATAAAAGAGAAAGAAAGAAAACTCCTTTTTCTTAATTTAAAAACAAGAATTTTATAAATAAATAAAAAAATTGAAGGGCAATTGATCTAATAAAAAAAACAGGTGAATATAAACTATTGCATAATCAACACACAAACATTCCATGTGGATAATCAAGCATGTTATAAGTTTACAACTAGTTGAGTGCCGAGTAGATTGTAGAAGTTTCTAGTCCTGTGAAAATACTGTTGAAAACCAGACTAAACAGAATTAACCTGTAATTACAAAAAACCAATAATCAATCTGTACCAAATAAATGAACAAGTGAGGAACTGAAGCCAACACACACTAATTGTGTCAAATGGGCATTTCTCAAAATTTCAGACAAATTACGCCAACAGGTTTGTTTGTTTATTGTTTATTCCGACATAAATACCGTACCTTATCGGTCTCCGATCCATCTCCTTGTTCAATTCCCTTCACTTTATCATCCTTCAAACAAGTTCTACTTCCGTGATCAGAACAATCACCGGAATCTTCGCCGGAGACGGCCGGAATTTTTGCAGTCTCCGTCAAGGCAATCTTCTTCCCGAAAAGCTTGATCCCGAGATCCATATCATCAGTCATATCCTAAAACCCACCGAGAAAGTGGTGGCGGCGGCGGCGGCGATAGACGGCGGAGAGTAGAAGGCAGTCTTTAGAGATTCGGGGAGTAAGTGAAGTCTCAGCTGGCAGGGGCGAGGACTCAGAATTTGATCCAGTTTTCAATTAAAAACACGAAGGATGTGGATGCCACGTCAGCGCATGAGTGATGCTTTCAGCCACAAGTTTTTTATTTCTTATTTTCTATTTGTGCACCTTCATATCTTCGCTCTGCCCAACTGGATTTTTTATTCCACTAACGTTAGGACTTTGGAGTGCTTACACAAAATACAAATTTAAGAGCGGTACTTGCTTAAATTTATTTTTATTTTTAGAAACCAAATAATATCATAATTACATTTAAAATTATATAAAAATGCAATATGAAACACTTTATTAGTTGTATTAATTTCAAAATTAATACAGTTAAGTGAATTGTTAAAATTTAAACAATTCTTGTATAATACTGGAATAATCTGTTCTCAATTTTCCATTACAAATAGAAAATGATAGTCCATATTACCGTATATAACTTTTGACGTAAAATATCAACTCATACTCTTATTTTACCATAATACGGAGTATATATTAATTTCAGTCATTTTTTAATCTCTCTTTTAATTTCACCGTATTTTGGCGCAAGAAAATTGGTGCTGCGCGAAAGAGCCATAAAAGTCGGCAAAGTATTACTGAGCACTTGGGCGCGGGATAAAACTGTACTTTCACAGGTATGTTCTGTTTTCCTTCATTCCCATATTATTTGATATAATCACAAAATTAATATCATAAAAAACTACATCTAATAACTTATCAAGAACAATTTATTTAAAATTAAAATTTATAATATACTTGTTTATAAATTATTTTTAAATTTAATCAATTTTATCAAAAAAAAAATTAAAATTTATCAAAATAATATAGTTAGGAAGAAGTAACTTTTAACTATAACTAACTAGTACCGGCCAACAAGCCCGACAGATATCTTAGCCAGTGTTTTGTGACCATGTCCAGCCTGGCGGCGTTATGTTCCATTGGATCCCACTTTTTTATTCTTTATGTCTTTGATTTTTTTTATCGTAATTTTAGATATATATCTGTACGTATTATACATTTGATTTAATATAAATATTTTATTATATTAATTTTCATTTAAATTTTCTCAATTATTAATATTTTAAAAATAAAATAAAATCATAAAATGTATAAAAATTTACTTAAAATTACATAAAAAAATCAAACAACATGTAACGAAAAGAGTAATAATTTAGGACACGGACTTATATATGCGTAAATCTTTCATTAAATTTAATATATGTTATATAAGTAAATATTTATTAATTGATATAATTAAATTATTAAAGTAAAAATTATGGAAAGACAAATGAAAGATTTTAGAAAAGGAAAAGGAAAATAATAGAATAAATTCTCCAATATAGTAGGTATCCAGTGTAATTTTAAATAAATTATAAGAGTATTCTTAAAAGATAAAATGATGACACAATTACATCAAAGTAGTTATTTTAAGGGTTGGGTACTTAATATAAATAGTTCAGTGGATTAATTTTTTTTTTTAACACCAACTCCTAATTTTCCATGATTTGTTATTATACAGAGTACGATTTATCATCGAATAACATATTTTATCTATTTTAAGTTTAGAGATATTTTTTTTCAATGACATACTATTTCGAATCAAATTATTTCATTTGTGACTTGAATTGTAAAAAAGATATAATTTTATATTTATGATATTTTAACTTAAATTTATTAAAATTAAAACATTTTATTTTAGTTTTAAATTATAAAATCGTACAAATATGCTTTCTGAAATTTTAGAAGGAAGGGAATAACATTCGTGCGTTCACACTTTTTCTTTCACTCTGGTGTCTCCTCAGACTCGAGCTTTATTCATCTTTGTATATCTCTAATATAAAAACTGAACTAAATCGATTTTAAATATTTTATTTATTCTAAAATTAGAAATACGTTACTAAATCGATTTTAAATATTTTATTCATTTTAAAATTAGAAATACGTTTTTAAAACTATGATTTTTAAAGATAAATTTTATGTTCTAAATATATTTATATTATAATATTGTTTAAAGTAATAGTAATGATAGTTATAAGAGACTACCAAATAACGGAGATAATGGAGTTAGATAGAACAATATAATATTAAATGATATTTGAAAAAATTTATAATTTTTTTATAGTTTAAAAATAAAAATATATTTATAATTTTAAAACAATTAAAATGAAACCGAGGGAGTACAAACTAAGCGAATCGAACAAGAGTTGGCTTATTTTGGTTAAAGTCTCACTTTTATACTACGGTATGCTACTCCGTCTTGTTTGGCACTACTTCTAACATTAAACAAAACAAATCTGCCTTTTTAAAAGATTAATAATTTTTTTGTCAATTATCATTAAAAGTGTCTTAATCTATGTCATCACTTGGTAAACAACGCACTTTGTGGGAAACACGTGTCAGTATTCTCATTTATACGGTAGATATCTATCACAGAGCTGACACCTATTCCATTGTCCCCAATTTATTAAATTCGTTTTTAATAAATTTAAGAAACGTTATCTTCGGTCCTAAAATATATTGTACTACTGTAATTAAAAATTGCCTAACGCATCTTTTTCTCTTTCGGTGTAAAAGTCCTTCCCATTTCTTTATCTAAACCACTTTAATCTACTGCTACGGAGTATTTTTCGCGTTCATAAAAATATTATATCTGGATTTTACTTAAATAATATTTGTCACTGTCTTCTTCATTAGTAAAAGACATCTCAAATGGATGAGTTTTTACTTTATAATTAATGGGCGGCGAAGAGGACGATTAAGCGACACCTAAGTCATGATTTAAGACTAAACAAAAGACAAATATTTAACATTGACAATTTATCTTCAGTGAATTAGCTATATTAATTCAAAATTTTGACTAGTATTTGATGTTGAGATGTTTAGGAATATATATGGTACCTACATTGGTGGACTGCACAAAACTTGGAATATTATTGATTCTTCGTTTTCGATCCTTTCTATTCAGTTCTTTGTTAGAAATCTGGGTTTAAAAATATAGTATTCGAAACGATTAAATAAAATAGAAAAAATTTGAGACACGTACGAACATACTTCCTTAAAACAGTTTAGTTCCCTCACTAGTTGTTTCAGAGGATCGTCAGACTACTGTTTTCCAAGATACAATGAATTACAAAAATCGGACTTAGCACAAAGTTTGTCTACTGGCGAACAAAAACTAGAAAAACTGTAATGAACACTTTTTCGGATGAAGGATTGACGCAAGGCTAAAACAAGGGTAAGCTCTAGTCTTAAACTGATGGAATAAGACTCTGTATATAGGCGGGAGAAAACCATTTAGGTAGGTCACGTTTTCATTAAATTAGATGCAATGTCACGTTCCCAAACGTTGAGATACAAGACAACGTTCTCAATCGTTGAGTTATAGAACCACGTTTCCAACCGTCGAGTGACAAGGGCACGTTTCAGTAGTTATGCCTTTTGGAATCGTCAGTGGATATTTCTCGGCATCCCTTGACTCGCGCTCGGCATGAGTCTGAATTTCATGAATAAAAGAATTAAGTCCGAAAAACAGCAAAAGGTCGGGTCGATTAGACCCTCCCAATTATGATTCGGCATTCGTGTCCACAGGTCGCGATTAGGTCCTCCCAATTACGGTTCGACATTCGTGTCCACAGGTCGCGCTTATGCATGAGTCAAGCCAAATTAGCTTTCGAAAATTCTTGGATTTACACCTTCTTGTGCGAGCGTGATAGATGGAGAATAGTGCAACAAATCAACTTGACTAGCTCATTTGTCTTCCCATATAAAATGTGAACACTATTACTTTCAATTTCCAATGTTAAACAAAAATTCATTCACTTAACTCATCTTTACATCTTTAATTTCAAATGAAAAACTTCTCAAATTAATAAGAGAAGAATTTTTATTCAAATTCTCTTAAACTTCCAACATTCTTAATGTATCAATTCTCCGAAGTTTGTGTACCGAAAGATTAAAATGAAAATCTCTGAAGTATAGAAAATCGGGGACATACTACTTTCATAAGATTTTTTTTTTCTTTTCAAAAAAATACTTTTACATGTGAAGCTCGCCCGTTTGTACTAATTGCATTAGTTCCTTTTTTTAATACGGGGCAATTTTTCCACAGAATCATATTCTCAAAAAAATATAATATTCTCCAAACTCGGTTAACATTCGTCACAAACTCCCGTCCCCATTTTATTCCCCTGAATTATATATTTTAATTCTTTTTACTTTTTTATATATTTTTTATACAAAACTTTTTAAAATTAAGTATAGATTATAATTTATATGTAATAGGATCGGAGATGGAAGTGAGATGGGGAAAAAGATAAATCTCATGTCCTACCCGATATGATTAAAGAGATTAGATTCTATTGTGGTTGGAATTGAGCGAGTTACAAAAATCATGTTACAATATTAATATGACTTGAAAACATATTATCAAAAAATAGAGGGGTATAAAAAATTGATCATATGTTTGTGTTATATAACATAATTGTATGAATTTATACATTTTCAAGGGTTAAGATTTATCTATATTAAAATAATTATAGAAACGGTGTAAATAAAGTTGAAAAAAATTCACATAATGCATTGTCTTTGCATACTCATACTCTTCTAATCAATATTGTTAGAATTTACTCATATATTTTTGAAATCAAAATATAACATAAGCAAGTAAGATTACAAGATGCGGTGAAAAAAAATAAGTTGCACTAACAAAGCCAAAAATATTCAAAAAAGAAAAAAAACTTTTCTCTGGAATTAAAAAGAAAAAGGGAAACGTTAATTTAGCTGTTAAAGACTTAGTTTATTCATACTAGAGTCTTTTAATAGATTCTTTATTTTAAAAAAATATAAATTTCTCCAAACTCGGTTAACATTCATCACAAACTCCCGTCCCCATTTTATTCCCCTGAATTATATATTTTAATTCTTTTTACTCTTTTATATATTTTTTTATACAAAACCTCTTAAAATTAAGTATAAATTATAATTTTATATGTAATAGGATAGGAGATGAGAGTGAGACGGGGAAAAAGATAAATCTCATGTTCTAACTGATATGATTAAAGTGATTGGATTCTATTGTAGTCAAAATTGAGCGAGTTATAAAAATCATGTTATGATATCAATATGACTTGAAAACATATTTTCAAAAAATAGAGGGAAAAACTTGATCATATGTTTGTGTTATATAACATAATTATATGAATTTATACATTTTCAAAAATTAAGATTTATCAAAAAATATAGAGGGATATAAAAAATTCGGGTGTATGAATTTATACATTTTCAAGGGTTAACATTTATCGATATTAAAACAATTATAAAAACGGTGTAAATAAAGTTGAAAAAATTCACATAATGCATTGTCTTTGCATACTCTTCCAATCAATATTGTTAAAATTTACTCATATATTTTTGAAATCAAAATATAACATAAGCAAGTAAGATTACAAGATGTGGTGAAAAAAAATAAGCTGCACTAACAAAGCCAAAAATATTCAAAGAAGAAAAAGACAGAAAAAAAAGGAAAAAATCTGGAATTAAAAAGAAAAAGGGAAACATTTATTTAGCTGTTAAAGACTTGGTCTACTCATACTAGAGTCTTTTAATAGATTCTTTATTTTACGAATTGAATTACGTTTTTTTATATTTTTTAGAATCTCTATTTTTTTTTATAATTCCATCATAATAAGATTAAAGAGATTTGATGGAAAAATTTATTGTTTAAATCTCTTAACATATTTTTTATTTTAGAGATTTTAGCGTAGAAATAATTTGCAGAATTATAACCTTTTATTTCTTAAAATAAAAATTATGGAGAACATAGTGGATCTGAACGGAGTGCACTTAAGAATCTCTTGACTGTTGTTGGGGTTTGGACGTTCGGAACAATATTGAATAAAGATGAAGGATAGCATGAACATAGGTGCTAGCCCATAATTACATTAGGCCTCCTAGACTGGACTACTGCCTTCTTATCTGGGCAGGACGGGAGGGATATTTAGTTACCAGTTATTTCTTCTTGAGAAATGAGAACTCAAAGTTCAAACTTTTGTTTTAGTAAAGATTAATTTCAATATTTAATTAAATACAAGAATAACATAGAAACCTCCTGTTGTTTATACCATTTGTATTAATCTTATATATCATTTCAGAATTCTCAAGCTTCTGAAGTCTGAAATTGACATAAATATAATCTCTGCATTCTCAGTTCTCTGTGTGTGTCTCTTTCTCTCTCTCTCCCAATTTATTTTTTGCTAAATTGTAAATATTGCCTTTTCTTTTGGTTACTTTAATTTTGGTTATTGCTTGTGACAAGACATTTTGCGCGGAATTCTGAGTTCATATTCGGACTTTGGAGTGCAGTCTATAATCATATAGTCCAAGTAGAATGGGTTTGAGAGCCTTATAAGTAAGAGTTTCTGAATAAAGAACATCAAATGTGGGCGCTTTCCTTTCAGATTCATTTGATGTTACTCGAGTAAGTGGCCCATGTATCCCAAATACAAAACTTTCAATTTTGGCAAAAGCTCTCATTTTCTTTATTTTAATAAATATGACTTCAAGAAAAAATTGATTACGGTAATAGACATATTTAAAATTTAAAACTTAGATTCCTGTGAGAAAAACAAAAAATTTAATAGCTATGTTGATGATACGAATGTGTTTGTTATGTTTGAATACAAAACTTGGTATCTTCTTTATTATCTATTTGTAAACTTAGAAAGATTTATGTTATACTCCACTAAAAAAGAAAAAAAGAACTTGGAGTGAACTTGAGAGAGAGAGAATAATACTTGGGCTTACAAACAAAAAAAATTTCAACTAGATAGATAAAAAAGAAAATAAGAATATAGAACCAAAATCCCACTCATTTTCGCGAACGTTGATGGATTATGACATTTGTCGTTTTAATAAAGCAAAATTTAAAATCCTAATTTGAGAGGAACAACTCTTAATGAGTTAGATTAACAAAACGATAGAATTTATCGTCACTCATTAAAATATGTGTGAAATAGATGTGTACATAATTTTTTTCAAATAAGCACTATAATTTTCAATAAATTATTATAAGATCTGAACAAATCTTTCATTCGTTCAATATTGTAATAATTTTAAGTTTATATCATTACAATTTCGTGACCCTCATATTTCTCCAAATGACCAATTCCATTTCATTCATACAATTTGTATTTTAAATTGACTGTATTTTTGAGTGATACCAATAAGAGATAAATTAGATATAATTCCGAGCTTGTCGGATTAAGTCATGCGCCTTAGTAAAATAAATTCACCTGTCTTTTGACAAAGTACAAAAGCTATATTCTTAATCGAATAATGAAACAAAATGCAACGTATGTGACAATATAAAAAGCGTTTGCTACAAGAGCCCACTTATAAATCTGTATAAACTTTTTTTTAGCTGAGTCAAGTTTCGTTGATTAATTTCTTGTAACAAAATTTTGGATTTTTGCTATTATCAGTAATTTTGAAATTAAAACCGGTAAACACAAGTCAGCTTGCGGATCATTATTCCTGCCGATCATTTATTTTCCATTTTCATTATCTTATATATTATTCGATGATTTTTCACAAGAATGTAAATAAAAACATTATTGTGCATGCATTTGGTGTGTAGATACTCCTCTGAAATTGAACTCGTGTTATTTAACATATCTTAAACTTATGTATGTGTAGAGTTGTTTGAGTTGAAATGAGTGAGTTTAAACAAACTTTTATGAATGAGTCGAGTCAAGTTAGAAAAGTTAACAAATAAAAAATCATATTTGAGATCGACTCGTTTAGTTAATCGAGTCGAACTAAACAACATAAATTACTCTAACTTATTTGAGTTTATGTAATCGAGTTGAGTCAAATCTAAATATTTAAACGAACAAAAAAGTTATGTTTAAGATAAATTCTATTAAATAAATGAGTCAAATTTAACTAAAAAATAGAACTCTTTTCATTTACGTCTCCGTGTACGTGTGACTGTATATATACACGCACTGTATATATAATACTTGGTAGTTCAGAATATAGAATAGCTTAAAATCTCGTCCATCTATTGACTTGTGTTTCTTCAAAAGCGTGATAATTGTGTATTGACAGAGGAAACAGACTAGTTTTTTCAAACTTATATTGATCAAGGATAGTGGAATTCAATCTCTGCAATGGGTCGACAAATTTCCTACCACTTCGATCTCTTCTCTTTTAACTTTTTCTAATTTTAATTTAGTCTTTCTTTTTTCGTGGAAACTTTTACAACTTTTCTTTCCTTCTTTCTTTCTTTCTTTTGTTCGTTCCGATTAGAAACTTCAACAAGTCAAATAACTTAAAAGGAGCTTCGCTACACCATAATTAGTTGTTTGGTCCACAAATAGCATACCATAATAATGTCAACCGCAGATTTTTGGTTATGGGTGGGTGGCTACTTCACTAAGCCACCAAATGATCATAGACTTTTAGTTTAGGTGCATAATCTGTTCGGTCAAACGTATTTTAACTTAACAATTACTGCATCAACTTTCATTTTCCCATCTCCTTATTACCTTCCACCCACAGCGATTTTTTTTTTTTTGAACTTCTTTTTTTCTCATTTAATTACATAAATATTTCTTAGCATATAATATATGTACCCGTTTTTTTTAAGAATAAAATTATGAGACTCTAGTTTCTAGTAATGTAATTTATACTGTCAGAACTTAAAATCTCATAATTTTAAACTAAAACAAATAAGATCTATTTCATTTGCGTAGTAACAAAACAGAATGCACGTATTTCTTAACTTAGTGGTTAGAACATTTATATTTGATTTTTAAGTTGAGGGTTTAACCCTCGTATGCATGAGAATTGAGTAAGAAATATGTAATGCAGAATTTAGCTGATCAAAACAATTTTTTTTTAATAATGAGAAAATCACAGTTGTGACCACAACACAATGATACGAGGATCAAGTAATTCCATATTTGTTTCAATTTAAATTTTAGTAATTTTGAAATTTAATAATATAAATTAGACTATCAAAATCTAAAATTTTTCAAAATGTAAATTCAACAAACGGAACGTAAGTTTCTTGGTATAACTTCTTTTTTTTAATCACAATGTTGTAACACATTAATAATTAACCCACTAAGACAAAGTCATTTTATTCCAAACCAAAGTGTAATCTGCAGGGAGTTAAAAAGGCACTAGCAAATATATCATGGCTGGTGCTCATCTTTAAGAAATTTCTAGTAGTTGTACCTGTTAATTATAAGAAGACTAGTTTATCCTGTCACGTTTAGTAACTTGTTATTAGTTTCTGGTCATTTCATTTTCTGAGAAAGTGGGAATGTGCTGGTACTGTAACCAAGCTTTTGATGACCAATATATATATATATATATATATTATTTTTTCTTTCTAAGATGTATGAAGTATCATCATAGTTTCCCCTAAAGCTTGACTTAATTATAATTTTAAATTTAAAGTAGCCTACACATCATTCTTTTGTCAGTTTCCACTTGTAGAGAGAGTGTTCATCTTTTTGCTCTTAAAATTTGACTTAATTTAAGCCTCATCATGCCATCCACTAAGCCCAAATCAAGGAAATTGCACTGTTGTGCCCTCCATTTCCATGGTTTACACCATCTGTAACGCGTATGTCCCCCAAAGATTTGCTTTTTATTCACCTTTTTGACTTAATTAAATCATTTGATTACTCGAGTCAATTAATTAAATTTCCTTAAGGGATCTGTATATAAAAGGACTAGTTGGTTTTTGTGGAAACCAAGTTCAAAACATCAATAGAGCTCATAAGTTAAAAGAAATGGCAAGCAACTTCCTTAGACTACTTGTTCTACTCTTAGGATTTTCTCATCTTCTTTCGTTGAATGCCGTTCCAGTTACAAGTAACTCCTCAATCATTCTCTAAATCTGTTTTTCTTTTTCTTTTTTTTCTTTTTTTTTTGTTCTTTTTTAGTTTTTTCCCCTCTTGATGATTAAAATAACCAAGATTTCTTTGTTGTTTTCAGGAACTAGAAGTCTACTGCATGAATACCATGGTCATGTAATATCAGACGCTACAACTCAGTTGGTACTACTAAGTTTAAGATCAATATTCATAATAATAATAATAATTATTATTATAATAATGAAATAATTAACAAGCTCTTGACTTTTCTTGATATCAGGTGAAGAAGGAGGATAAAAGTTTGGAGGGGAAGACCATAAATGGAAGAATGGATCTTGAGCTGAATGATTATCCAGGATCTGGGGCTAATAATCGACATACACCAAGAAGAGGATGCGTTGATTGTTAAAATTCTCTAAATATTTTGCCATTGTAATGTTGTAGTATCGTGTAGGAAAAATATATATGTAGACCATATATATTACTAATGCTAGTAGCTATATAATCAAAATTCTATATAAGAAAATTAGGAAGCTAAATCAGACTAGTAGAGAAGTTTTATAAAAACTTGTATGAAGGTGGTGAAAGTTTTGGCCTGATGTCTCAAGTAGGCTTTAGAGTTTGATCTTGATGTGATAACTATTAAATTGCTAAATTGATATATATATATATATATATATATAAAACCAAGTCATGTGTATGACAATATATGATTGTTTCTTTCCCAAATCTATGTCCCTTTATTGTCCTGCATCAATCAGTTGTAACTGGCCTTGTGATGTTTCTGTTAAATGTCTAGTTAACAACAAGATCAAATCTTTGAAATATTTACTCCAGTAGATGGATTGATAATTTCTGACTTCGTTCATATCCTAATTCATAATTTCATTCTTTTGCTTGTTATAAGTTTCACCCTAAGTTACATGGAGTTGGATGACGTGTTCCGTGAGATAGGGATATCCAATATGGGTACACGTAAATTTTATCACATTCTTATACTAAAATAGAGTGTTCCTCACTCACACTCTTATCCGCAATGCCGAGTGTCGGACACAGGTACTTTGATGATCCAAAGACCTGCTTTTGGAACGAGTGAGTCACTGATCACCTGTTGAGGTAATTGTTTTGAGTATGTTTTACTGTAGTTGTGATCCTTGTACACTACTAGTCATCTCTTGTGACTAGTTCAGCTGAAATAGAAGATATTCTTCACACTAAACCATAATATTTGCATCTTAAAGGAGTTAAAATCCATTTTTGGCTTCAAAGGGGATATACAGAAATGTCCCAACAACCAAAAGCTGAAATGGGTTGAATGTTGGCCAACTACAAACCTTCTTCTTTAATTAGAGTACCTTTGATTAAATATTTAAGGTTGGTGATATCACTTTGAAGATCTCTAATATCTTCAGCAACATAAGATACTAACAAGTGGAGGAAGTGGAAGGTTGAGTTGTTAAGCAATCCTACCACTATCTTTTGTTTGAACTTGTTTGGATTGTCCCCATATTTTATGTTACAAAATCATATTTTACTCAACAGAAATTTACACAAGTCAAGGAAATTCAATATGTTGAGTAATAGTTGAGAACATAGACTTTTTAGTAAATATAAACATTATTTTCCTTACAATGTTTGATGAACATTAATCTGCTACTGTATAATTTTCACTCAAGATGTAAAATAATCACATAACAAATTCAAATACATAACAAATCCAATCCTTTCTGTAAAATAAAAAAAAAACTAAATATGCTGAGCATATACTTAGTCTGCAGATGGAGCAATTGCTGGTGCTGGAGCAGAACCATCCGTTTGGTTAACACGCATAAATCCAAGCTTCTTGATGATCTCATCAGCAATCATCTCGTTTGCTCTATCTGACGGATGATACTCATCCCAGAACAGATACTTGCTTCTGTCTTTGCACAATGATGATGCAGGAACACATGTAAGGGCTGGTCGAATTTTTCCAAACGAGCAGCATGGCGAGTCAGAGTTACTGAAACCTGCAATTACAATGTCATAACGCGCATATATTTAGAGAAATATAGACGACTTTTGTGAATCATGTCAAAGAAATTCCTTTTAAGTTGACATTCGAAGAATGATGACATGTTTGACAAACCATAGTTTGATGGATTCGTTATGACATCGTTAACAACATCATATGCATCTCCAAATCTATAGCTTGCATTTGGAAGGCTGCTAGACAAATCATCCAGAAGTTTGGTAGCAGCCTTGTTGAAGCTAAGTGCCAAGTTGTTGGTCTTTTCTTGGCAGCCACCGGATGTACTTAGAACCCTTTGAAGTGGAATGCAACCCATAGGTCCTAATCCGAACACCATTAGTTGTCTTGCCCCTAAGCCATGCAGGATCTTTATCCCACGAAAAGGGCAAAAACAGAACCGAATAAATAAGCTAAAAAATCAAAGTACAACAAGTGATTAACGCAAACGGTTGCCATAAGGAGTAACAAAGTTTTTTTTTTCCTTCCAGAAACCAACAGCTTACAGTTAGTTGTGCTCGAAGTGTTTCCATCAGATAACTGATGAAGCCTTGATCATTGTACGTCCATGAATCACTATAAACTGGCATTAAGTAATTATTGATGAAATCATTGCTCCCTAAAGCTACCACATAACGCGATTGTTGGAAAAACTTTTCCGCTGCTGCTGTCCCCATTTTTGCTTTCAATAGCGCCTGTGTTCCTTTAAAAAGCTCAATTTGCTTATAAAGAGAGAACCTCTGAATCTGCAATGTGTATTCGATCACCATGTTCAAATAATCAGCTGATAACTAGTCAACAGTTACAATTATAATCTGCCTTAACAGGACAAACACACACCACTACAAATAAGAAAAATGTAACATTATTTCTTCAACTTACAAATAAGCCACCAGTTTCATTCAAGATTCCAGCACCTCCAGATGCAAAATTTACACCGCTTTCAAGAATAACATCTTCGTTTAGACTTGGATCAAGAAAAGCTGGTGGCCTTGGAAGTCCTGTTTTGTCCCCTGCATTCAGAAATAACTTGGTAATTTATTCTCTATTGCTTAACTAAAATCAAAAGAAACAGATGTGGCTGATAAGCACAAGTTTTATGTACATATATAAAGTTGTTAAAAAAACTTAAAAAATTATAGTAAGTCACAAAATTAACAATATGTACCTATAATATCAGCGACAGTGCGACCATTAGTGAACCTGCCATTAGGAATGCCATTGCCAAAATCTATGCCATACCAGGGGAGGCTTGCCTGAGCAAGGGTCTTGGGGAGTCTGTCGTTGTTGCCGACGTCCGAGAGGGAGTCACCGAAGATAAACTGCACAATCTTGCAGTTGTACCCATCTATGTTGATGACTAGCAGTGCAACAATTATGGACAATGCCACCACTGGTGAATTCATTTGATAAAGTCTGTTCAGTTATTTACTTGAAGCAATACTAACGTAATGAAATGGAGACTAGCTGAATCTGGTTTTAAGCATGCAGAAAATGTGAAACTCATGCTCTGGAAGGTTGGAGTTTAAATTCAAAGCAAGTGAAGAAGAATGGGATGTTTATGAGACAACATGAAAACAAGAAAGAGTTCGATAAACTACTTCTACTTATTCTGACCAACTGCAACAACCTTATTTTATTTAACTTCAATTTTATCAGTATATATCTTCGCGTGTTTATGTTTGATTATTGCTTGTCTTAGTAAAACATTGAAAAATGATAACAAACCCATCTATTATCAAATATGGCATATAAGGAAAATTGTATTTTGTTGAACTGTTGCATCTAGTAAGTTGACCAACTTTAATATTTAGAAAAGTAAAATGTTTTGTTTGGCTAACAAATTAGGCTGGGATTGAACTGAATACACTAGTATTATGCGTATTTCTACTCACCAAACACAATAAGAAAAATTAAAACTAGTAGTATTATAAAGACTACTAGTAAGAACTGCGTGGGGATGATATATGTCTTCAAATTTTCAAGATTTAAATATCTAATCAAATCAGTTGCAAGACTGAAAATTGAGAAATATAGTCAACCTAACTCAATTTCTTGTCAAAACAACTAAAATTACTTCATTTATTTCTTCCATTGTATGTGGTGTCTACAAAAGAAGTAATGCAGCGTCTGGATTTATGAAGGAGCAATGATGAAGAAAATAAAAAAACATGCAATGGAAAGGCAAAAAAAATGAATTAATCATCTTTTCTTATAAAATTAGTTAACTAGCATGGTAGTATGTGCATAACACATACATTTGTCTTTTATAAATATTTTGGATAATATTGTATACATATTTATTTGTACTTTAGTTAAAATTATTTGTATGGTTTATTTTGTATGATTTTCTTTGTTTTGGAATTTACGAATATTCTAAATTAAAATTTAAAAATTAAATTATTACAATTACATACTATTAACATTTTACTCAAAGAAACATTCCAAAAAAAATCAAAAACAAACAAGTATACAAAATTTAACTAAATGTACAACTAATTGACTTCTTGATTTTCAATAATACTTCGAAATATATAGATACATCTGAACATATGTATAATATAGACCCAATGAATGAAACGTACGACTAATTCTTTTCTTTATAATATAAGTATCGATTAGTAAATTCTTATACTTTGTAATTAATTTTCACAATGAGTTTATAATCAAAAGTAAAATGATAAATAATAATAAAGTAAATAGATTTATTAAAGCCAGATGTTTCCCTCCATCGTTAGTAGGTGGTGGAGGCTTCATAGTCCAACTATTAAAAGCCGCCCATAATCTTACATTCTTAAAGGCGAGTATTTACTATACTCCGTATTTATTTAGACTGATAATTTAAATCTTTCATACGGAGTATTTATGTAAACAGAATGAAATATCAAAATCATAATTATTTCCAACTGCCAATTAAATGGACCGATGGAAGACCTGCGTGGCAAAATATTGTCCAGAAATGAAGTTGCAAGTAGTTGCAGTACATGGTATTAAACACTTGGTACCATTTTTCAGTCAAAATGACTTATTAAAAAGGAAGAAGAAAATCCTATCTCCTTTATCCATAACTCATCATCTACACCACACACCTGGCAGATCCAACGGTCCCTATTCCAAAATATCATCAACCATATCCAACAAAACAATAAAGCTATCAAAGCTTCACTCCCTCCCCAACTCCCACGCTCCACCTCCACTATGGCCGCCTCCATTGCTCTCAAAACCTTCGTCGGCCTCCGTCAAACCTCGACGGATACCACCCAAAACAACCACCGACTACTCATTTCTCTCTCCAATCACCTTCCCACCCGATCCTACCGTCCACTCCGCATCTCCGCAGGAAAATTCAGCCCCAAAGTCACCGGCCGCAACCTCCGTGTCGCCGTCATTGGCGGTGGCCCTGCTGGCGGTGCAGCAGCAGAAACCCTTGCCAAGGGAGGCATCGACACGTTCCTCATCGAGCGTAAGATGGACAACTGCAAACCATGCGGCGGTGCCATCCCGCTCTGCATGGTCGGAGAATTCGACCTTCCACTGGACATCATAGACCGCCGTGTTACCAAAATGAAGATGATTTCCCCCTCAAACGTCGCCGTCGACATCGGTCGAACCCTAAAACCCCACGAATACATCGGCATGGTCCGCCGTGAAGTCCTCGACGCTTACCTTCGCAACCGCGCCTCCGACTCCGGCGCCACCGTCATCAACGGACTGTTTCTCAAAATGGACATGCCAGCGGCTGCGAATGCACCGTACGTCCTCCACTACACAGCCTACGACGGCACGTCCGGAGCGAGTGGCACGCGCCAGACTCTCGAAGTCGACGCCATCATCGGCGCCGATGGAGCGAACTCCCGGGTCGCGAAATCAATAGGCGCTGGAGATTACGAGTACGCCATTGCTTTCCAAGAGCGCATAAAAATCCCAGACGACAAAATGCAATATTACGAAGACTTAGCCGAGATGTACGTCGGAGATGACGTGTCACCGGATTTTTACGGGTGGGTTTTCCCCAAATGTGACCACGTGGCAGTCGGAACGGGAACAGTCACCCACAAAGGCGACATTAAAAAATTCCAGCTGGCGACCCGATTGAGAGCCAAGGACAAAATCTTAGGAGGAAAGATTATCCGGGTGGAAGCCCATCCAATTCCGGAGCACCCGAGACCGAAACGGTTGGCGGATCGGGTGGCATTGGTGGGAGATGCAGCGGGATACGTGACGAAATGCTCGGGCGAGGGGATATATTTTGCGGCGAAGAGTGGGAGGATGTGCGCGGAGGCGATAGTGGAGGGATCGGAAAATGGGAAGAGAATGGTGGAGGAGGCTGATCTGAGGAAGTACTTAGAGAAATGGGACAAGACGTATTGGCCGACGTACAAGGTGTTGGACGTGTTGCAGAAGGTGTTTTACCGGTCGAATCCAGCGAGGGAGGCGTTCGTGGAAATGTGTGCGGACGAGTACGTGCAGAAGATGACATTTGACAGTTATTTGTACAAGAAGGTGGCGCCGGGAAATCCTTTGGAGGATCTGAAGTTGGCTGTGAACACCATTGGGAGTTTGGTGAGGGCTAATGCTCTTAGGAGAGAGATGGATAAGATTAGTGTATGAGAGTGAGAGAGAGAGAGAGAGAGAGAGAGAAATTCATGATTTTCTCGCTTCATTTGTTGTTCTACACTTATGTTAAGTTGGTTTTACATGTTTATGTTTATGCTAGTGGTATGTCGTCAAGTGTATCATCTTTACTTGGTAACCTTTCATCACAAGAGATGGAATAATCTTTACTTTCCAGTTTCCAGCCAATTTCCAAGGAAGAAGAATGACCATGAATTAATTTCACATGATAATATTTATTATTTTAATCTTATTAATTGGAAACCTCCTCCTTATTTCCTTTTGGAATCTTAATGTGTTTATAGAATTTGAAATTCGTCTATTAGAAAAAGAATTACATATCTATCATTACTTACATCAAGTCTTATTGACTACCAATATTGATATATGTGTATTATTCATATAGCGTGTGAATTTTATAATTTCTTTTATTAATAAGAGCAAAAAAAAAAAAACATAATAACCGTGGAATGAAACATGAAATAAGATATAAAAAGAAGAAAAATCTAGCCAATTTGATGTATGTGTGTATATATATATACATATATCATGTTTTGTTTGGAACTAGTGCCAAATAAAACATAGTAATTTACCCTTTTTGTGTTACAAATAAGGCATATTATTCACTTAGCTACATATCCACATTTTCTCCTTTCATTGTCGATTAGAGTTACCCAATACTATATAACTTGAGATTTATTATTTTTTAAATCGTAATATCTTCCGTAGAAATCTCTCGAAAATTATCATTTACTCCGTTCCGTGAGACTGAGAGTTTTAATTCAAAGTAAAAAAAAAAAAAAAGGATATTTAAATTAAGTAAATGTATAAATCTCATAAAAATATAAAATCAGACTCCGGACAACTTTTGGCATTCTGCAAAGCTTTAATCGCAGCCGTGGAAGGCGGTGTGGAGATGGAGGGTTGGGATGAGGAAGAGAGAATCAGAACAAGTTAGCGTGAGATTCGAATATTTTTCACCACCCCATTTGGCCACTAGTGATTAAGATGTGTCAAATGCTCCCAACGGCGGACAAACTGAGAAACAGTGAAATATCATACTAGCTCTAAAGTGTCTTTCTTCTTCTTCATTTCACACCAGCAATCACCTGAAGAACACCACGGAAAACAGCAAAAGAGGTACCGCCATCATTTCACATTCATGTTATCTTCTGTTTTGGTGTTACTCTTTAATTCCAGATCTGAAACTTATTAAAGAATTTGCAGCTTCGCGTCATCATATATACTGAATTAACGTAAGAATTGAAATTGTGTACTGAATTTTTAGAAGTTAAAATTGAATTTATGTAGTGATTGTGATCGTTGATTTGTGTTTATAACTTTTTTGTGGAAAGGAGAGTACCACCGATTCTCTGCAGATTGCCAAGACTAGTAGCATTTAGATTCTGTTTACACTGATGCAAATCATTAGATGCAGTAATTATGGTACTTGGAATTGATTTTCTTATATCTCATTTGACTGTGTTTCGTTCCATATTTTATTTTTTAATGTTCATTGTTACTGTTTGTTACTTTGCATGGGTCAATTAGCAATCATGTTTGTGTACCGTAACTAACCAGATCTGGTAATTGCTTTCTCTGTTGGAGTCGATGTTTTAGTGTTACATTTTGGTGGAACGTTAGTAGTTACGGATACAAATTTTGTTTTTGGTTCTTACTTGGTTACATTTTCTGGGATTGTTTAGTCGCTTGCTATATTTATCTGGATTCAAATAACGTAGTCATGATGTTCAGTTTCTGGAATGATTTGTCTTGAAGTTCTCTTATGATGGCTTACAAAATCATGTCATTTTGGTTTCCTTGGTTGCATTTGGGAAATATTCAACTTTGCAATTCTGCACCTAAACTGATTTTATGCAATTACGTATTTAAAAAACAATCATTCCTGTACTTTTGAGATGTTCTTTTCTGTAGAAATTGTAGCCTATTGTCATGGTTCTGCTTAAGAGATCTCATTTATCATACCTGAGTTCATACAGGGGACTTACTGACTAGGTGCTTAGTAAGACTTCAGGTAATTAGCAACAATTTTTCTGTGGACTTCCGGAAATCAACTGGTAACAGAATTTCTTAATTACGCTGAACTCCAACCAAATCATTTCTCTATATCAATTTCTCCTCTAAATCCTAATGCTTATACCATGTTTAGTCTACATTTAAAGTGAGAGGGTTTTTCTCACTTGTATATGTTCTGTTTGGTAGATGAATATGTTGAATCAATATTTCTGTCACTCAAAAATCTATGGATTAGCCGTGTAAAGCTTAAAGAATATTTGGTATAAGACAAGTTGAACTTAGAAGAATGCGAGCTTCAACATAATCGATGTAGTCATTAACTGGACTAGTTCATATGTGTGTCTGATTATGGTTGTTGCAGTAGGGATTTCTAACTTGAGACAAAATGAAAGCTTGTAGGTTTTCTCTCACTTGAGTGGAAAAACAATTGCTTCACACGTACCCAAAGAAAAAGGAATGTGTTGCTTCAAGATTTAGTTACTACGCGTTACTAGCCATAGTAGTTAACCTCGTCTTTTGGTCTAAACATCTACAAAGATTTCAGTTGGTAAAAAATAGTATTGCCTAATTCATGGCAGAGAACAGAGGTCTTATTAACTGTTTGATCTTGTGCGTGGTCAGTCATACACTCTATGATGAAGATGCTGATTTTTTTCCCCTTTTAATTGTCAGAGTCCAAATGGCATCAGCAACAGCAAGTATCATTTCAGTTG
Organism: Centella asiatica; assembly: GCA_014636745.2. Lineage (NCBI taxonomy): Eukaryota > Viridiplantae > Streptophyta > Magnoliopsida > Apiales > Apiaceae > Centella > Centella asiatica. Next base: position 16,114,457 of record CM025785.1, read on the forward strand.
GATCAACATTGTCCCATGGCAGCAATGCAAGTCCACTTTCACAATCTATGGCATTTAGTTTGAGAAACAACGCCAACAGTTTTAGAAGCTTCAGTGGCCTCAAGGTAGGTACATCAGTTAGCTGTATGTCAGAGGCATCATTCTCAGGGAAGGACAGCTGTGCAGCTCTCCGAGCTTCCTTTGTACGAAAAGCTCAAAATCAAACCCAGAAATCATTTTCTAATCTTCAGATCCAGTGTTCCTTCAAAGTGGCAGTTCTTGGAGCTGGGGGTGGTATAGGCCAGCCACTGGCACTTCTTATTAAAATGTCTCCATTAGTTTCAGCTCTGCATCTTTACGATATAGCAAATGTCAAGGGAGTTGCAGCTGATCTTAGTCATTGCAACACCCCCTCGCAAGTATTGGACTTCACAGGAGCTTCAGAATTGGGCAATGCGTTGAAAGGCGTAGATGTGGTTGTGATACCCGCTGGTGTTCCAAGGAAGCCTGGTATGACCCGTGATGACCTTTTCAACATCAATGCCAATATAGTGAAGACCTTGGTAGAGGCTGTTGCTGATAACTGTCCCGATGCTTTCATCCATATTATAAGCAATCCTGTCAATTCTACCGTGCCAATAGCTGCAGAAGTGTTGAGGCAAAAGGGTGTTTATGATCCAAAGAAGCTCTTTGGTGTGACGACTCTGGATGTTGTGAGGGCCAACACATTTGTTGCTCAGAAGAAGAACCTGAGACTTATTGATGTGGATGTACCGGTAGTTGGAGGACATGCTGGAATCACTATTCTACCCCTGCTGTCAAAGACAAAACCGTCTGTGAGTTTCACCGATGAAGAAGTGGAAGAGCTTACAGTGAGGATCCAAAATGCTGGAACAGAAGTCGTGGAGGCAAAGGCTGGGGCAGGCTCTGCCACATTATCAATGGCATATGCTGCAGCCAGATTTGTGGAGTCCTCTCTCCGTGCTCTTGATGGAGATAGTGATGTCTACGAGTGTGCTTTTATCCAATCGGAGCTGACTGAGCTTCCTTACTTTGCATCAAGAGTTAAGCTCGGAAAGAAAGGAGTCGAAGCTGTAATACCATCTAACCTCCAAGGATTGACTGAATATGAGCAAAAAGCTTTGGATGCCCTTAAACCTGAATTGAAGGCCAGCATCGATAAGGGTGTCGCATTTGCACAGAAGCAAGCAGTTTCTGCTTAAACTGCTAGCTGAATCCACGCAATTTTGTACACCGGCGGATCTAAATGGGGGCCACTGGGTGCACCATTGCCCAGTCAATTTTGTTTTTCTAAAAAATAATTACGAATGCCTCCGTTCTACTTATAGAGAAGAGTACCATAGAATTTCGTTTCTATAAATATTGATGATATATTTTCGTGCCATATTTAACTCTTAATAATTGGTTAAGTTGTTGATTGTGGTAGATCAATAATCACACTCCATCCCTTTCAAATTGTAAGATCGTTATTAAATTTTTAGAAGTGAATTTTCATATTTAACATTGGCAAGATTCATTTGAATTCTTTTAAATGTTAAATCTTGTAATTAGCTGTATTCTGTATTTTCAAATTTTTATAATTGTTCTTACAATAAAATCAGATAAATTAGGATCAGAAGATACTTTAATTTAATTTTTCAAAAGCCAATAACGACATATTTCGGGCAAGACGAATTAAAATTGAGAACATTGTGTCATCCTATGCTATTAGTTGATAATTTTGTGATATATTTCTCTCTTTGAATAAATTCTTTATATGAGATGAAAGGAGTTTGGTCAAATTATATATGATAATTACAAGGTGATTTTGGTGGTTGATTATCAGCTTCATGGAAATTGATGATAATGTTGTAACAAAAATTCTTTTTTGATGATAATGTTGTGACACTACATTTAAAGATTATAACCAATTGAACTTTGTACATTTGCTTGTGATATTGATGATACTTTTCCGTTGTAATCAATTTTCGGAAAGTACACATTTTGGCTATAGTTATGAAATCGAGTGAAAGGCAAACATATAAACGACCATTCTGTTGCTACCAATAGTCATTACAAGAGCAACGTCCTTGCCGAAAATGATGAAAGCGGGCTCGATCTCTGATGATAACCTCGCGGTTATAAACCCCGGAAAATATTTTGGCAAAATTATGGCAATCAACACAAGTCCTAAGGTTCTTTGTGACTCTTATTGTTGTGCCAAGTGGGGTTGTAATAACTCCAAAAGCAATAGCCAACTTTTCACTGTGATAAGATGATCTATATTGATTTTCTTCCAAACCCATATGACGCATCTCCGATGTTATTTCAGTCATATGACCAGCAATCTTGAGTTGTTTTTCTATCTCATCCAGCATATTGTAAATATCATTGTTTCTCGGATGTGCAGTATCATCAGCAACAAACGAATGAATTTCTCCTTTAAATTCTATTGTACTAGAAGCAGGGGTGGTTTTGATTCCATTTTCTTTTATCAATTTCCTCACTTCTATCACTTTTTCCTGGTGACCAACTGAAGAAGAATATAAATTCAAGAGTAGAACATAGTCTCCTGCTTCTTGAGCCTTCAGTTCAATCAAATGCCCAATTACACGTTCTCCGAGTTCTACATGACAACGAATTCTACAAGCATTCAGGAGAGTCCTCCAAATGGTTGCATCTCGCTTGATTCGCATAGAGAGTATAAGATTGTAGGCTTCCACGAGCATACCTGCTCTACCCATTAAATCTACTACACATCCATAGTGATGAATGTTGGGCGTTATCCCAAACTTTTCGCTCATGCAATTGAAAAACATCTGACCTTCATCAAGCAGCCCAGAGTGACTACAGGCAGATAGTACCCCGGTAAAAGTTTGATCATCAGGTGTAACACCCATCTTCTGCATCTCCCAAAATGCTTCAATAGCTTCTTTTCCAAACCCATTACTACCTAAACCAGAAATCATCGCAGTCCAAGAAACCACATCTTTTGCATCCATGCCTTCAAAAACTCGATAAGCCTTATCTATACATCCACACCTAGAATACATTGCTATAAGAGAATTACATAAATTGTGAATATTTCCATACCCATGTTCTATCATATAATTATGAACTCGTTCACCAAATTCAAGCACGCCCAAATTTGCACAAGCTTGAAGAACGAGCAAACAAGTAACATCATCCGGTTTAGACTCATACCCAGAAGTCTCCATCATGTCAAAGACGCCCAAGGCATCCCGCGTACGACCATTGCGAGTATAACATGAAATTAGGACATTCCAAGCCACAGCATCTCTTTTAGGCATTTCATCAAAAACCTGGCAAGCTTCATTACACTTCTGAAAAAAGGAATACAAATGCATCAAAGTCGTGAGCAAAAGGCTATCAAAGAGATGCCCATCTCTCAAAATCCTAGCATGAATCTGTAACCCTCCACATAAAGAAGGAATTTTAAGACACGACTTGGCAACAAAGGAAGACGAAAGAGGGTTTGGGCGTATGTTTTGGCGCAACATTTGACGGTATAAATTAAAACCCTCGACAGGGTTTAAGCTCACGGAGTAAGCTCTAATAATGGTGTTGTAATGAGAGACATTGGGTTTTGGTATCTGCCCAAAAATATGGCGGGAGTGGATTAAATCATGAAAAGGGGCGAGGGAAAAACGGGATAATAAGGAGAGAGAAATGTTGGGGTTTTGAAAGAGTGATGTACAGAGGATGTGGGCATGTAATTGAAGCAGGTGAGATTTTTGAATATACGGTGATTTAATGAGCGAAATCAACGCCTTTTCTTGTGCAAATAGAGATTTATCTTGATGGGGTTCTTGCGGCGGATTATTATGCAGAAGGAGCAGAGAGGTTGAAGATGAGGAGGAAGAGATGTGAATATTATTGTAGAGGGTAGAAAGAGATGATGGATGACATGGAGATTTCATTGAGCGCAAAGATTTGATCGTTTGAGGGGAACAGAGAGACGGAGCAAATGCTTCGGTTGTTTAAGTTAGCGGGAAATTTTGTTGATAGAAAAAGTTATGAATGTAATTAGGAATTTTGGATTAATCTTTCTTAATTAATGTACCCCTGTCCCAAAATATTTTGCTCTTAAAATTTTTACTTTTATAGTAGTCTTTATTATAAAATAATTTATAAATATTTTGGAGCAACTAATTAAAGAGCATTTCAAGATCGAGGCATATATTTTACTACTTCTGAATAAATGAGAATGACTTAAAATATAAAAACCAAAAAAAAACTAAAAGGACACGATCAGTTCCATATATAGGAGTATTGGACTAGGCGATAATTTCTAACTTTTTATCTACTCTCTAACATTGAGGATACCGAATTTTCAAACCTTAGACAATTCCAAAATGCTATTAGTGATTACTGGTTAGGACGAATTGTGTGCTGTGCATTTCAATACAATTCTTAACATATATAGAAGAATAAATAAAAGAAAGAAGATTTCACATAACTTAAAATATATCTATTCAAAGTTTTATTGGTACAACGGGAAAACACCGTAAACATTATTAATTAAAAACCTCCAACTTATCATATACTACCATATATACTGGAGTAGTAATAAATAATAACAAGAGAAGTAGATGAGTAATATATACACTCACCCATGCACCTTCCAAAATCATAAATAGATAATATCACTTTGCAATTAGATCCTAGCTAGAACAAAAATCAGCTGGTTGGATCGGATCGGATCCATATTTAGGAGTCAAATTTGTTTGTAACTTGTGTAAACATGTATATTAAGTTGGTAGAAGAAAAACAGTGTCCTCCTCTTTTTGCAGTTGGCTTTGAAACAATTAAGCTTGCCTAATTATGCGGATGGACTGATTTCTACTAGCTACTACTGATTTCTTCTTCGATGCTGATGAATTGCTTTCACCATTTTTAATTATTAAATGACGTCCCTTAATTCTCCTTCATCTCATCTTCTAATTAAACTAGCTTGAAAAATTAATAAATAAAAACAATACAAGCTAGTAATAACAATATTACTAAAACTCGATATATATATATATATATGTGTGTGTGTGTGTGTGTGTGTGTGTGTGTGTGTGTGTGTGTGTGT
>CM025785.1:16121049-16135714 GCA_014636745.2 Centella asiatica
CCCCCCCCCCCCCCCCCCCCCCCCCAGGTTTTAATATTGAAGTTGGTGAGGTAATTGCATTTGTAATCTAGACCTAGGGGCAGTAATTACCTGAGAAATATGGGAAATGTTATGATAGCAAATTCAGGATTTCAGTTCAGGCTTCTGGTTAGGATTTCTAGGTGTTGTTCGTTGCCCCTTGAATCATTCCTTGGATTTTCATGTAGAGGACGAATTTTTTTTTTAATGATCAAAATATATCTAGTTTGTAATAATCAGTAATTCAACTGAATTAAGTATGGTGTGATTTAAGGTCATTCTCCAGTTTTTATGTGTTTCTTATTGTTGAGGTTGAGACACAGGCATAACGATAAAATTGTAATTTGGAATGTTAAACGGTGTAGCCTTCCCCCCTCCCTCTGTTCTGGGAGATGAAAACGCAAGAATTTGGGACAATATCTTGTCAAGAAATTCTCTATTTATTTTGGAGTTTCAGTATCAATCTACTGTATGTTAGTTTTTTTAATGCACTTGGAGTTTACGAGACGTTTCAGCCTCACTTCATCGTTGTTCATAATTTTGGCTTTACATAAATAAACAGGATTTGTTGCTAATTAAGATAGTGTATCACAATAGTGATGGGAGAGCACCTGACTTTATGTGTTGACAAACTCGTTACATCCCAAATATCGCAATCACCCCAAGGAGTTGAGGCTCCAGGAACTCCTGCTCAGAGTTCTTGCAGTCATGTGGCACATTCATCCGCTTCCATCATTAATATTGAGGACGGAGAAAATGGGACTGCTGGTGAAGAAGAGCCACTTATTCAGATCGTTGAATGCCGTATATGCCAGGAAGAGGATATCATCAATAATCTTGAGAACCCTTGTGCTTGTAGTGGCAGCCTAAAGGTATCTGTAACATTATGTAGATATGTTGATTGTCTTTATTTATGCTGTTATCTCCTAAATGAATTTGACATCCTATTTTTGTGGCTTCTCCATGTTGAATATTTGTTATGTGATCATGAATAATCACCAAGCTAGATGTAATCGCCATTTTGATCTGATAGTATGGTTTTTCATCTTATCAAGAGAGGAGAAAATAAAATTTTGTGACTGCTACCTAGGCGTTTGCTACTGGAATCTATATAACAATAGATCAATTAGTTAATATACTGCCCTACTGTTGGCATTGAGTAGATTGCCTTGATTGAGGCAGGAGTTACGGTGGGTATACCTTTGCGATCACATTACATGGATGCTCTTCTACGTATACTTTTTGATAAGTATGAAAAGTTTACCGTGTGCTCTGAAGTAGGCATCATAAATCAATACAAAACTGAATTTCAATATTATAAATGTTTTTTCCTGGTTTTTGACATAATTTATTTCTTATATACCTCTTACGTTGGCGATTGACAACATTGTTCTGTGCAGTTTGCTCATAGGAAATGTGTTCAGCGATGGTGTGATGAGAAAGGAGATATAACTTGTGAGATATGCCATCAGGTACGCCACACTGCTTCTTCAGCCCCTATCCCCTTGTTTGAGTTGTAGTTTTTCGTTTTTTATGCTTAGATAGTTGCAGTTTTTTCTTTTGAGAGATGAGAAAGCCTGTCAAAATGATTAGTCTTGTGTGAGGACTGATTATTGTTTGAGGTCTGCGCACAATACCATTGGTTCTCCAGATGCATAAACAAATTAGTTTGCTTTTGTTTTTATGTTACTTTCCTCCATAGCTTCCAACACACAAACTGAAGATGGGGATGTATTATAACAACCCATATATCTGATGACATACACTAATTTCTGCTTCAAAATAATACAAATAGAGAGACTCATTATTAATGTTTCTCCAACCATGTTGTCTTCTTCCTCTCCTAGTAATTAGCTTTATCTCTTGCAGCATGCCAAGTGTTTGTGTTATTAATGCCTTGCTAAGGCTAGTTTGGAGTTTATTGATAAATTTAAGAGATCTATATACATCTGTATGCGGCAAATATATTTCTGTTAATGTTATATTGGTGTTATCACTCGTTCCCTGAAGTACTTATTACGATATACATCCACACGAGGCAAATATATAGCAGTTAATGTTATATTGGTGTTATCACATTTTTTGGAAAAGGAGCTTTGTCCTTGAGTACTTATTATAACATATTTGGCCGTTCTTTTGAGTTTATCGAATTGCTGGCTTTTTAATAATTTTTTTTTGATGAACAGCCTTACCAACCTGGCTATACTGCCCCACCTCCTCCCCCACATACTGAAGACACAACGATTGATATCAGGCATGTATATTGATCCTATTCCTTCAAACTTTTGTACTCTAGTTATCACTTTGTGCTGAAATAACAGGGTAACGGGTGAATGCAAGTTGAGAGATGTATTCTAGTTTGTTGGCCACATATGCTTATTATGTGTATGTGTATACTTATCGGTGTTCTAAAAAGCCCTAAGCAGAGCTAGGCGGTTGACCAACCTTGGAGCGCCTAGGCTTTATAGATGGATTCTATGTGGCCACCTAGGAAGATGATATGTGGATGCCTAGATATTTTTCCTTATATATGTGTATGTGTGCTGCAAATATACACGTATATTTCCTTATATAACAGATAACATTATCTAAAGATCAAAACATACATATAATTATCAAGAAATTACGATAAACCAAAACCCTGTATCATTTTCCATATACCAAGGGGAGAAAACTTGAGTACCGAAAGACAACCTTCTGATTACAGGGCTAATTATCATGAACTGTAAACCATAAATAAACCAGAAGCTCTGAATTATGATATTAATATATTTTGCTTCAGTTTGTGCTTCCTCAATTTGCTCTGTTTTCTTGTGTTTCAGTTTCGTTATCTTCACAAAAAAAAAAATCTTGAACTTTTGGAGCATCAATTTCCTCAATTCAAACTTCTGTCTTCTTTCAGCTCCACAAGTTTGTCTTCTGGTTTAAAACAAGGAGCTTGAACACATTTTTTGGCCTCCTCATATTCCATCCTTGTTCAAGTCTCAATCCAATGTGAATTGTGTCACTCAACCAACTCCAAATATTCAGAAGATCATGTTTGGGTTGAGTCCTCTGAATTTTATACACTGAGTAATTCGAATATCGAGTACATTGATTTGAAGCACAAAAACATTAAATGAAAAATTCTCTCTCTCTATCTCCCCTCCCTCTCCCCTCCCTCTGTCCTCAAGATGGTCTGGATTGTATTTCCAAGTCTCTATGGATTGATTGTGAAGCTCTCAGTGTTTGGGGGCTGAACTGCAGAAATATAAGCTTGGTGGCTATTTTGAACTGCAGAAAGTTTGGAGACTAGTTTGTGATTTGAAACAAGACGAGGGGCTGTATTACAGTAAATGGCGAGGGTTGTGTTGTTTGGGTCGATAGTGGTCGTTTTATCCAATGGGATAGGACTATAGGAGAATGATCAATTCAGGTTGTGGTTGCGAAAAGGTGTTCTGGGCCTTCTGGTTTCTGGTTGTGAACAGCTTGGGTTTGGTGTTAATTGGTGTTGCAGCACTGGGTGGACTGATATGGGTCGAGTGGGTCCTGAGTTGGGTTGAATCTGGCTACTTGTCGTGACTGAGAGGGATTAACAAATGGTGGTAGGGGCTATGTTGGTCTGGTTCTGGTCGGAAGAAACAAGGATGGTGGAGGCAGGGTAACAGCTGGTGGGATATCATAACAATTTCTTGTACTGATTTGATGTAGGACAAGGGGTGGTTAGGGGTAAAGGGGTTTAGCTTAATCAAAATATGGTGCAGAAAAACCCAAGTCGATATACGAACGTAAAGAAAAGGATTCTTCTTGTACCCCCAATAGATCTTGAATTCCACATATTGAGGACGGAACAGGATTGGGTGTTTCAGTCCCAAGCCAGCACTAGTGAATGACAAACATACAGTCAAGCTCAAAAGCCTCTCACAAACACAGACAAACTCCTCGTCTCAACAAAACTCAATTCATCGTATCTTTCAATCTGAGTAATAATGAAGGATTACATTTGTTTATATAGAAATCCTACGACTTAACAAGCAAGATTAAATCCCTCAAATATCTCTAAGGATTTACGATTTCCTACCGCAGTAGTAATAATTTTCATGATCTTACTATTAACTATCCTGTCCCCCTATTCAATTATGATGATCTTATTCTAGAATATTCCTAATAATAAATATAATAGCTATTAATGGTTAATTCTAACAACAATTTACCTTTAAATAATATGACAGAAGAATTAATAATTTAATCATTTTCTCTGCATCAGTTCAGCTGTCATAATAACTACATATTCAGCCACAATATGTGTAAGTGCTTACTTTCCAGTTAAAACCTACTAAGGTCTTTAAACTCTCCTCTATCTTTGGTGTTAAAATTATTGCAATGCAATACCCTCATAGCAGCCACACTTATAGCAAGTTCTTGCTAGCTTTTCCACTTTATCTGGTGGATCAAAGTATCAAATGCGCTATACAATCTAATTTGTTCTTATTTGGGTCTTCAGTGGGGCTTGGACAATTGCTGGTACTCCTTTGGATTTGCATGACCCTAGACTTCTGGCTGTGGCAGCAGCAGAACGTCGACTTTTGGAGTCTGAATATGAGGAATATGATGATTCTAATGCTAGTGGAGCTGCATTTTGCCGCTCAGCTGCTCTAATTGTAAGCATTTCACTATTATGCTATCAAAATGGTAATTATTGTACTTAGAAGTGGAGAAATGGCATTATATAACTATTATATATCTGATATTCTATTTCATTGTCTAGGGAAAATTTAGTGATAGGAGTAGTACAGCACCACAATTTATCTACCCTCTTAGCAAGTGATGTATCTGCTTGTGCTAGTACGATTTGGCATATAATGATCTTCTATAACACTTTCCTCTTACCTCAAGGAGGAAATACCAAAATGGTTAGTTACAAAAATAGCTTGTGTTGGGTTTTTTTCTTTTCAATTGCATCCTACATATTCCCATGTATAACAGGGCAAACAAAGTCAGATATTCTTGTTCATCTTGTCCTTATTCACCCTTCCTCATATCTACAACTTTTATGAATTATAGTTCGTTCCCTTTGAGAATTTTCAGAAATTATGGCTGCTTCAACTGATTTATTATTTGTTGTGTGCGCGGGCACGCGTACATACACATTTTCTTTTTTCTGGGAGGGGGTGGGGTTGTTTGTACCTGGTGAGAGCTGAAAGTGATGTGATATGTTTTTAGTTGCATCAGTTACTTCGAAGATAAGAAAATAGAGAGAGGTTTGCTTAAAGCGCGACACCTTGAGTATCAAGTTTGAAATAGTCATACCATTGTTTCCAGCATGTTACATAGGATGACTTTTGGGCTCCATCTTATCCTTTCGGCAAACTCAAGTAAATGAGCTAGGATCCTAATCATTGGACCAAGTACACCCTCAATCATATCCACGATATGTGTGTGTGATATATTGAGGCTATATCCATAATATTATTAATATGTTATTATTTATATATTTAGGACAATATCCTAACAATATCATGTGTATTATTTATGTCTTACGTATTTTTTTCCTGCTCTGTAAATTGAACAAAATGTACAACTGGCAGTTAATGGCTCTTCTATTATTGAGGCATGCACTGTTCATTGGAGATGGTGACAGTGATGATGATAGTGATGATGCTTCCACCTTTTTTGCTGTAAGTAAGATCTTATAATAGGTGTTCCATGACATTGATCCCACCACATTTACAATTTATATTTTCCATGAACATAAGCTGAGCATTTTGTTCTTCCCCAGATTTTCTTGCTTCGCGCTGCTGGTTTTCTTCTACCTTGCTACATCATGGCCTGGGCTATCAGCATATTGCAGCGCCGAAGGCAGAGACAGGCAAGAGGCTTTCTAATTCTAGTGTATATAATAATCTTAGACATTTTTTGGGCTTTGTTTGTTTTTCTTTTCCAAGTAATCATCTTTCTTTGTCCAAGAAGAAATTTTGTGTTCACTAATAAAAGTGGAAACTGAAATCAACAAATGAAGATTTTTTATTGATTATTTTATTTTGGATAAGTCGGTCATAGTTTTTCTTTTCTTTAATAAATAAAATTGATCATAAAATTAGTAAACAAAATAATTGATGGTGTGTACTGAGCAACCATTTAAATTTATCGAGGACTTAAATATTAGAAAATACAAATACTAAGACATAGATGCAGCACAACTGCATGATCATCATCAGCACCAATGCCTTCTTTATTAACTAGTTGGAGTCGTCGGTCTCTAATCCCTATAAAAAGGAAGTTGAAAGATGATCACAAACATTTCTGTAAGAAAATGATGATAAATTAATGAACACTTAGGTGGAAAGAAATTAATGATAGAACAAAAAGACACTGACCAATAATATGTAATGAGAAAGAACAAATAGCACTGAATACCCACCCACCTTCCTCTCTCAAACCATATGATGCTCCATATCAGGTCTCCTTTTACAACCTTCCTCCCAAGTTACTTTCGGCAAACGGTTTCTCTTCTTTATGTCTTGCTTGATAATAAACTTCTCTATTAATGTATCACATATATTATTGGAAAGAAAAAAATTGAGTGACCTCGTTATCCCACAATTAGTGATTGATAACTTAAAATTTCAATCCTGATTCACTTATGGTATCATAAGTTATCATAGAGTTAGAATAACCGCCATTGATCTATACAACTTATTATGATTTTTAAAAGATGTGTTGCAACTTTACTGGTAAAAAAATCTTCAAATTTCTTAAACCAGGTATGCCCAGTATCAGTTTTTGCTGTTGGCTTAGATGCACCTACTTGATTATAATCTTCTTTGCAACTCAAGTTGTTGAATAACTAGTTATAATTGGTACAGTACTGGTTTCTCCAAGTCTTATTTATTTAATTTTATTTGCATTATTTTGTTGTTACACATTGTTCTTTAAATTTAGTAGTTCTTTTTCTTCATTGAATCAGGAAGCAGCAACGGATGTTGCATTTATGGTACAGGCTGGTCAGCGTAGAGGTTTACAAGTTACAATAGCAACTGGACCTGCAGTGATACCCCCAACTGCTTCAACACCAGGGTCTGCAGTGAACCCGGAGCCAATACAATAGCGCATTGCTTTCTCATCTATTCTGGTGAAGCATCTGCAGGAGCAGATGATGTACAACGATTTTAGGGTTCAAATTTGTTTAAGAAAAACATGTATTTCTATATAATGTTGCGTGATGTAATCTTTGTTCTTTTAAATTGAAGTTCGTTTAATTTAAAAATCACATCTCTTTGTATTTGTCCAATTGCAGAAAATTTTAGCAACTGATGTAAAGAGTTTGTAATCTCTCGTGATATAAGAGGTTCTATCGTATATATACTGTCGTATATCCATTCATCAGTACTTTGTGCATGAATCACCAATGACTTGGCGTTGATATCTTCTAGTGGTGTTCATGAATTAAGAAATATAGCAAGGGTGTTTTCAAAATTGAATTGCAGATTTATAATTTGTGTTGATTGGGTAGAATAATTTTCACGAAGCCATGTGGTTGCTTCGTAATCTTATTTCTCCCATCTTCACTTGTGATTCTTTCCAGCTCCTTCAGAAAAAACCTTGTGTTATTGAAAATTAATTTCAGAGCGATGGATCGAAGGGAGAAAAAATCATGCTAAAAAGGGATAAATTCCTCCATATTTAGTTGATTGTATTATGTGAAACTGGGGGAGTTTTTAAGTTTTAAAGTTCAGCTGTTCAGGATTCATAGTGAATGATGATCTTCGAAAGCAACAACTAATTTGTTTCTTTTGCTTTTAGTAATGAGAAAAGAAGAGACTCGTACGTGTTTATTTTGTTGGCCGTTCGGCACGGACAGAGACCAGTCCAATACCCTAATTTAAAATATTACAACGGCGTTTTTAGTATTGCTTTTTGATTGTATGGAACATTGGAAGGAAATAAATTAGAATTTCAAAGTGCCGTTGAAGAAGAAATACGGAGGGGATACTGAATGGGTAGAAAAGAATAGATCATTCTTCCGGTGGAATAAATTTGATTGTAGCGTAGTGATTAGTTTCACAATTCTCCAATACTATATGTGGATATTGAAGTTGTAATTCTTTAATATAATACTAGATAATTTTTAAAGGTTTATTCAGGGTGTCAAAAATTCTATTCAAAATTAGATTTTAATATAGGCATGGATAATGTTTAAAGATCAATTCCGACCATTTACAACTTTTTATACTAAATTCTACATACAAGTTGCAACTTCTCTCCTCTTTTAACATTTCTTGTATTTATCTTCTTCAGATCTCCCCTCGCTAATACTCCGTATTCTTTTTACCAAATTCATTTTTCCTTGTAAACGTTCCAGAGATACATGTGCAGCATTAAGCTCAAAAGCTCTCTCTCTCTCTCTCTCTCTCATTGCTGTCAATGTGCGGGTCTTGAAGTCCAAACCACACCCCATCAACTGTCCCATATGTTCTATACCTACGTTTGACAAATATTTTTTTCCAGTAGTTTTTATTACAAAATCTAAAATCATTAGGAACGATAATCTTAAAGAAAATGAGACAGCAAATGAGGTACATTCCTCAATTTGCTGCAAACGCCTAGCAAAATCTGTTAGAAAAGTGGAAGTTTAACAATTGGCAGCTTCTAATTCTATCATATGCCTAAATATCAGTTCCCCAAATATGGATATTTATGAAAGATCAAATTGAAATTTGGAAACTATTTAAAGTGAGAAAAGAAAAGGATGGTCTTCATAGTTAAGTGAAAACTAAAGAGAACTGGTATAAGGGATAAGAGGCCCATCCAGAGAAAACTGTGGGGTTCATGATTTGGAAAACTAAATTGAGAGCTTGGGGCTTCACAATCCAAAGTTGGTAGCAAAGAAAAGCATAAAGGAAACCCATTGAGCACAAGAAAGTGAAGAAACGAAGACTGAGATTTTCGTTACATGGATAATAGAGCTTGGAATTCTAAAGTAAGATGGTAGAATAAATAAAGCAACTTCTTGGTTATCTTTGTAGATGTTTCCCCAACACTTCTACTTTATCTGGCTTTCTTGCAACTGTAGCAATCTCGTTTTTGGCTCACTGGCTCATGCCCTTCATTTTAGCAGCCAAGCCATTTTATATGGTCATAATTAATTGATAAAAATTTGCTCACCCTTAAAGGCATTTATGAACAACCTGATTTTCACCCTTCTAAAAATTTAAAAAAACTTCCTACATTCTATATGCATTTTTCTTTGTTAACAAGCTGAGAACATTCTGAACAATGACATAGTTAATAGATGTTTGAGGCTCTAGTACACGCAAGCATGCAACAGATGACGTGGCGTATAGGCTTAAAGTTGGAAGCACAAGATGGATCATTGTTTGGTTAAAAAAAGAAATGCAAATGATAGAGATGTAGGGAACCAACTAAAGATTCTTGGCTTCCCAAGGATAGTGTTCCAAGTAGCCTTTTATTCAAACCTGTCAAAAGAGTCTTCTAAAACAGCCTTGGGTAGCTGCCTTCTATGGCAGGCTTATGATTGAGAAGGTGAATCTTTAACTTCTCTAGATGTTTTGGGCCCCTCTTGTGCTTTATGCCTTTAATCTTGCAAATCCCATAAAAGATGAAACACTGGCTTATATGTACAGGAATGGAGCATAAGAAAGATAGTCACTCCAAGACAAAGAAACCACTTATTCTCTCTTATTGTCTTGAACAAGAGAATAACTTAAATCTCTATTCCTCTTGTTCTTGTAGGATAGAAACTTTAAACATGGGTTTCCCTGCTTGTAGGGTGATAATCCTTCTTGTTTGTATTGGGTTTCTATCCATTCAACCTAAGCAGGTTTCTGGCCTTGCAACCATTGATCTTGCTCTCAGGTTTCTGCAAAATTCGCGAGTCCTAAAAGGCGTTGCTATTGAAGAATTAAATGCAAAGTTGAACATTGCCCCTTCGCCTTCAAATATGTTTGATCCAAATCAATCAAACAAAAGAAGAGTTCGACGAGGATCAGATCCCATTCATAACAGATGCTGACACGTGAGGCGTCTTTTCTCTGCATGCACTCAAAATGGAAAATGTCCGAGGAACGGAGATTGTTCATGGAAGGAGAAATTTTCGGGTGGTGGGCAACTTCTGCTTCCTTTACAGTTCTTTCAATATTTAGGTTGGTTGGCCATAATAGTTCTATTTGTTTGAAATGAAATTTTTGTGCAAAAGAGCTCAAGGTCATCATTAGCTAGTAATGCTATAACGATGTATATTTTCGGATGAACAAGCTGCATTACATACACACAATATAGTACTTTCTATAATTTTTCTTGGTTTTCATCTAAAGAATGATACATATCTCCAGTGTTGGCAACTCTGCTGTCTTTATTTTAAATTCAAACGTGCTTATTTGATTATTTCTTCATCTATGACCTATAGGTCCTGAGTAAGCTCCGAGCTAGTATCTTAACAGTATGCGACATCAGCACAGTTCACACGTTCTATTTCTGTAGTATTTCATGATCCTAGTTCAAGCCAAGTAGACAGATAATAAACGATGGGATAAAGTACCCATATATAGATAAATATGGATAAATCCATAACCCTTACTCTAGTTTAGCATACAAAAACCAAAAGATTAATTCAGAACATCCTACATATACCAAGTAACTTACAAGATGTTAATCGTTAACAGAAATAGTGGTATACTCATCTTCCGTAATATCAGGTTCTGTTGCATTGTAAACAGTTGCTCGCTTCCAAGTTGGAAAAGGAGATCACTTCAAAACTGGTAAAGGAAGGATCACCTGGGATCTGCGATATCTATTCTTCTTATGAGCTTCACTTTGAATAGATGATTTCTTACGCGAAACTGCTCTCCATATCATGTTTACTGCATCACCAGGCTTTGATGGAAATTGATATTCGAAGTGCTTTCCAATCTCTTTTAGTCTCTCCCACATTTTGGTCCATTTTTCTTTATCAATTCCCCTAAGAAGATTCAGAAGGTACCCTTTTTTCACAGCATCAGCTGCATGGACAAATATGCAGAATTCTGAGTAGTCTATAACATCTTCGAAAGGTAGCTCAATTTCATCGCTGATTATTACAGGAACACAATGAGTGGCGATTGCATCAAAGAGGCGATTTGAGGAAGGGGTGTCTCCCGCAATATTTAGGCAGAATTTGGATGAGGACATCCCACGGCCTGCTTGATTGATACCATTTCCTCCAATACTCCCAAATGCAAAGTGTACATCTTTCTCGTCTTTGAGGAGATAGTACAATTCTTGACGAATTGTGCCACCCTGAAGATGAATCAAAAGATGATGCTTATTATTTACATGAATTAAATTCATCAAAATGGAAACATTTAGACATGAAAAGAGAGTTGATAAAAACATGCCTTTACTCAAATTAATTAACAGAACGACTAATGCATGCAAACCTAAACATAAAATATAATATAGTGATATGAAAATAACTTTACCATTTATCTACCAAGTATGAGATAAGCATGTGCACAGACACATCGCCTTGGAGTTTACATCAATAATTTAATACAGAGAACTACTCATATATTTCCCTGCTTATGCTTTGCATGCATTCCAGCACCCATAATCTGACTTAGTTGGAGAATAACAAGGGAAGGGAGGGAAACAAAGCCATGATAAAGACATGGTGGTTCTTAGATGAAGACTGTTGTGTACTTTCATCACTGAAATGCATTGCCAACTAACTTAACAGATAAACTGCATTTTCCACCAAAGTGTGTTTTAAAGCTTCTCCGGAACCAGTTGGCCAACACAAAGTTATGAATGTATTGGCTCTATATATTCTAAGGGTACGATTAAATTTTTTGGTGAAACATTTCATTACTCATTCTTGTGGAGTTCCTTATCTATACAAATGAATAATTAAGTATCGTTTATAGCTGAACATCTAACAAGAATGCTTTTAATCTTAAACTAGTCAGTTTAAGATTATATTTATACCTATATATTAAAGGAGTAAGAAACGAAATGTATGGTACGTACGTAAAACTTTAAAAAATAAAAATAAAAATTGGCAAAGTCCCAAATCCTAAAATAATTTCATAATAGAGTCCAAGAAAACTCTAATTTCATAATAGAATGAATTATATATTAACTTTGTCTTTTAATCCCAAATCCTAAAATAATTTCATAACTCTAATTTTGTAATAGAGTTAATAACATAGTAACTTTATCCTATAATAATTTTAACCAACTAATTTATCCAAATAATTTATATATGATGTAATAAGATATACATATTTATAATCAAATTATATTCTTCTATAATATTTATATTCAACTCTAATAATTTAATTTCAAATTTAATTAACTAAAGAAATTCAAACATATGTTTAATTAACACAATATCTTCAATTATAAAATATATAGTCTATATACTTAAAAAATGTCAGAAAAAATTAATTTGTTAAAAATATTCAAATTAACGTACCCGTACTGTGCACGGGCTCTATAGCTTAATAATTACCCCGACTCGAACACATTAGTTATTACCATTCAATCACTATATTTAAGAATTTGACAAAAATTCAAATTGAAAAAATAGATAATAAAATATTTCATCATATAACTAACTAAATGATATTGTAAGTAATTTTTAATTATTTTATTTTTTCTTAAAAAATTACAAGTTTAAGACAAAGATAAAAAGACTTAATAATACAACCCGTGTTGTGCACGAGACAACACGGGTTTCTGAACTAGTAATGAAAAATAATAATAATCTTTGTTGTAACTTAGAACTTTAGAAGTAATAATATCTTTAACTAACAAATTAATTACTCCATAACTTATAGAAGTAATAAATAAAACTAACATGGTAAAATTACCACAAGAAAGGAAATATAATTTTGCTGCCAAACATATATATGAGACAAGTGCAAGAAGGAGAAAAAGGGACGAAATGAAAAGAAGAGGAAAAGCTGGCGACTTTTGTATTGTTGGATATCATATCAACTACGATGATAGAGGAGACGGATGAGGTGATTCTAATTCTTCTGTGCTCTTCAATCAGAGACGATGGGTGATGACGAACAAAACATAGGGGGATATGGATGCTGTTTCTAACCTTCTCTAGTACCTATTGCTACCTGTTTGGAAAATTCACCTGCCCTTCTCGCGTCTCCTGGGCCCTTTGCAAATCCCACATGGTTAAACAAATCTACAAAAAGATAATCAATAAAACTGTTGCAACTTGTGATTAACTAATCTCTTGGCAAATGAGCACACCGGAGTCACAACTGAACTACTACAGAGATTCTATGGGATATAGCCAAAGTCCTTCTTGGGGTAGATGTGATGAAGTTGATGCCAGAAGCAATACATTAACAGCTAGAAAGCAAGGATTTGCATTTTGTGGGGTCACATCACATATTCAATCACATGCGTGTGTGTGCGTCCATGTATCTAATTAATTATAAAATATGACTGAGAGAAAACTGAAAATCTCACATGTGTGTGTGTGTGGACCAAACCTATCCATGATCCATAGAGAACATTCAATAGTAGAACACGTCTGCCTCTATAGGGAGCAGGCAGTTTCTCCTAAAACTCGTCATGGATTTCTGCTACGTGCACTCATATACGTAGGTATATCTACCTACATAGACACATATATACATTTTATGTTCCTTCTTTCTCAAGGACTTAAGTATCTGTATTGATGGCGTGATTTAATAAAATAAATACACAGAGCTGTTAAACTGAAAGCCGAATTTGGGTCAGTTCGCAAATTCATTCTTCTACCTTTCTTTCCTTTTCTTTTCCTTCTCCATTTTCTGGCTGGTTTATTTATGGATTTATTTTCCCATATATCAAGCGTCAGTTGACTGATCACATGAAGAGAAACCTAGATTTTCTACCATCATTAATCGGCAATGAACTTCAATTGAGGTGTGAAATTGAAAAGTAGAATGCAAAGACATTTTGACAGTGTTTAATTCAAGTTTAAACTATGAACAGGAAGCAAAACATAAAATTAAAACCAATTACATAGCGAAAACTTCAGTAAGCAGGGTTCAAACTACGTGAGGAGAAAAAGCTTACATCTTTTCGGTAAATTGCACCTTGGAAGTACACCAAGATAGGACGGCCTTCAAAAGATGCAGAGACATTAGCAGGCGTGGTCTTTATGATATGTTTGTGAGGAGCAATCACATCTTTTTCAAGATTTGCTATTTCAATGGGGTATCTTCCAAAATCAGCAAGTATAAACATTGCTGGATGCAGACTCTCTCTTGAAGACATCATGCTATTCGGATGGTGTGCTACTATTAGATGATCTTTTCCACCCGACCGTTGCCACTCATCCCGGTCCTGCAGGAAATACACCAATTTGCTTTGTAACACGCTATTGACACTAACTTTCTCTTTTCCACGAAGCTTAGAGTATTTGTTGTAACTAAGTGAGGAGAAAAATGGCACATATATGATATCTGCTTGATTTGGGTTCTGAACTCTGATTGCGCTGCATGGTCTCCGTACAACAGAGGTATTTGACAATAAAAGATCAAGGGTGAGCCAGTATTCCACACTATGCTGTAAATTTAAGCCGCCAGGGTATGGAGGTATTTGACTTCGAATGCTAACATCTGGCCACACTTGATTTGGACTTCCTCTCCAACCCATT
>CM025785.1:16140199-16153667 GCA_014636745.2 Centella asiatica
CTATATATATATATATATAGCGGATGCAGAAAAAAATGAAACAAAAAATGAAAAATATCAACTATATTTAATAAAATAAAGTGTCATACAAAACAACTTTTATTAAAAAAAAAAGTAGATAATTATTGTTCGACACTTCATGTCTTGAAAATATTGCAAAGATTTTAAATAAAAAAGACACTAAAGATGGGTACACTTCGTTCTTTTAATAAATATATCCGTTCTTGAAAATTAGGAAAATCTTCTCACAATAGTATATAATTAAATTCCCGAATAATTTCAATACCCTTCCAACTCGAAATTTGACTTTAGAAAACTAAAAAATTCATACAACTATTTTCACATTCAACATCAATAGATATTAGAATTGAATATAACCAAAATAAATACTTTGTAAATTTTATTATGTTGAAATACTTGATTAGTCTAAAATTAGAGATAGTTTTAATGTTTTGACTCAATGAAATATTGAATTTTAAAATTAATGTCTTAAATTATAAGATTACATCCAAATTAGATTGTAATCAAAGGTTTTATTATCGTAAATTAAGATTATAATAATTGTATTAACTAAGAATAACTAAATTAATATGGAGTATTAATTTTGAAATTTAATATATTATCGTTTAACTCAAAAAATAAAAACGCAAATTTAATTTTGAAATGAGGTACATATCCAAAACACCAAACAATCTGTTAGTTTGGGCTCTCGTTTGTGTTTGTGTACTCTTTTTCTTTGAAACTTAAACTTGGAAATACTAATAATATCTCTATTAAGTTTTTTTAAACTCAACTTAAACGTAATAATATTCTTCTAAGTAAAAACTTTGTGGGGTCAGTGGATCATACATACGTCTGCCTCTGTGTGTGTATATATATATAAACGAGAAATAGTCTTCAACTTTATTTTTTAAAAATATATGGTAGTAGTTGCTTCTAGTATTTTGTAATATTTTTATAAAATTCAACCGTATAGATGAATAGAGTATTTGAAAACATGAAAATAGATAAATTTTCATGATTTTTGGTAATGAGAAGAATAATTTTTAAAACTATATAAAATTATACAAAATTTCACTCACAAAAAATTGTTGAATTTGCATCATTAAAAAACTATGATGCATGTCATATAAAGTTATAAAATTTTATATACTTTGTTACTTTTTTAAGGTTGCTTTAATTCTATGATTAAATTTTCTAAAAACATAATAAATATAAAAAAAATTACTACAATCCAAAATTAAAAAAATATGCTACATCCTAACTATTTCTGTAAACCATATATATATATGCCTTTGTTAGCTAAATTTTTTTCCGGCGCAATCCTACTGAAACTAACTCAAGTATTACCCATTTTTCTCAATCAACTCTTACATCGATAGAGATTTTATCCATGACCTCAATATCGTAAAGAAATGTTGTAATCACTTAACCTATCCATACACAACTTGGTTTGCTTGATTATTGATCACATATATATGTAATAATGATTAATAGAGGGAAATGTATATACATGTATTTTTGTGATAAATGTAGTAATCATAGGAAGGCCCATATATGTGTTAATTATTGAACATTTGGTTGTTAATTATATATTACAGGGTAGAGAAAAAATGGATTTATCGATGTAGCTAATTAATTAGTAGGAGGCCAACGGATACGAGAAGGGAGTGGGCTACGGGATTGTATGAGTTGGCAACAGCAGTGCTATTTCCCCCTCAACACTGCACCATACTTTGTCTTTTAATAACAATAATAATAATGAAAGCACAGTAATAAGTATTCATACTATTATTCTGAGATTCATAGCTAGCTTCAAGTATATTCTTCTTGTTTTCTGTATTTTTTTGTTCATTTTTCCATCACATTGGGAAATATAATAGGATGCTACGTACACCGACTGTTGCAGTACCTACTCCTTAAGTAACAATAAATTTTCAGAGTTTTTTTTTAGACCGAGCACATGATCCATCCCTATCTTTTCATTCACATTAAATATTATATACAAAGGTATCCTATTATCTTCTTCTTCTTTTTTTAATTTACTCTTAAAATAAAATAAAATATTATAAAGTACTACCTCAGATTCCCTATTAAAATGAAAAGAAGCTGGGCTCCCTTGTATATCATTTTTAGCAAGTATTGATTGCTAAATACAATAAGTAGTTCATTAGTTTTAGGAGGCATGACTACAATAATGAGAGTAACATATCAAAGTATGATCATTGTGTACTACTACTATTAGAATGTGATTTGTTTTGTAAAATATGTCTCGTGCATGTGTTGCATTGTGCGCAGGCGCATATTTTTTGCTTTTGTTAATTAGACCTTCATTTTTTAACTTCCCGAATTGAATTCTATTTGCATATATGTGGAACAGGAAGATGGAACAAATTTATTACTATCTATTTATTATTATATATATTAATTGACAAACCATATATTAGGAAAAAAATTGATTACGTTGAGTCAATTATTGATTCAGTTAATTATTCTTTTTTTTTCTATATATTTTTTTATTGTTGTTAAAAGTAATTTTAATTGACTCAAATCCAAATATTATTTAATTCGATTCTGAATGAGTTAATAGTTACAAAAATTACCTTATAATTCTCATAATAATATCTAAAAGAAACAAAAACACTCGTGTTATGCACGGGCATAAAAACTAGCAATAATAATGATAAACTTGTGGTATCTTTTATAACTCAATTTGCTGTTGGTTTACTCAAAAACCTAAGAAATATATAACATAAACTTAAGAAATTTTCCGAAGTACGTTCGTTCTAGACTCCTTTTCCTTTGAGCATATATATTCCATGGAAGCTATCTTGATCTCTTAATTTTATAACAACCAAGAAACTAAAAAATAAAAATAAAAAGATCATGCACTAGTTAGTTAGAAATTCAAACCAACTGCCTGTAGATGATGAAAAAGACTTGGTACCTAATTGTTTAGAACAGGAATAGTCCGGGACATTATTTAATAGTATATGGAATTGTACTAGCAACTTAACTGTGTGTATTAGACAGCGCCAAGACTGCTACTGCTGGTAGTGCGCAAACGCAGTCACTTAAGCTGTCATTGCCTTACTATTTCAACAAACTACCAACCATATCATATATATACTCCAATCCATCCGTTATGTTTATTTTTCAATAAATTTGATATAACAGTCAATATTATTATGTAGTACATATACAAATTTAGACAAGACCAGGCCATCAACTAATTAATGGCCGAGTATTAATTTTACATCCGACAATAAAAGACCTAGAGAGCTTGTTATCTTACTATATACGGAGTATAACTTTGTGGGGTTACTTCATTTTGAGTTGGATGCTTTAAAACAATAACACACATATATAGGTTTCGTGTTTTTCAACTTAAATTTTGAAGATTTTAGATTTTAACTATATAATTTACATTGTAAAAATTTATAATCCATCTTCAAAATTTAAGCTAAAATAAACGGGTCATAATTGTCACACAAAATAGTTCTTCTAGCTTGTTCCATTTCTGTAAGAACTTGCTCAGTTCATCTTTATATATGGTGTAATTTTAAGTTTCCACCATCACTAATTATATCTAGCTAGGCACACACAAACACTAAAACACACACGTATACATAGCAGCAGCACGCGTGTTCTTTTGTTCACTTTGGTTTCTTGTAAATTCCTTATGTATACTTGTACCATATATGTATCATCAAACCATACCGATCGATGAGGATCATATCATATCCTTTTTATATTACAAAAATATCATTGCATAGCATAGATATATGAACCTAGCTTTAATAATTGACTTAAAAAAATAGATAGGCATATGTACTTATGGTTAAAGTATATATATATATAGTCATGTAACTGGTTGGTGGCCAAGAAAAGGGGCGATATATATAGAAAACTAATAGAAAGTTGGATCAATATATGTTTGTATTGTCTCCTGATCAGAACGTCGACAACAAACCACATAGCCTTAAAATATTGACGACAAGCCCGCAGGCTAACTAGAGCTAACTGATCGAAAATGGATTAAAGTATTGGAGTTAACAGAGGTGAACAGCCTGACATGCGCGCAAAGGGGACATGATATATCTGTAATTCGAATAAATATACTATACTACCATATATGGATCCATATTTAGAAAATGGTTGTTTGCAGCGGGAGGGTTATTTCCGTTGCACTGGAGTTTCACAGCTTAGTATAGCGAAACTAGTAAATACTACATAAAGATGTGTTAAGTACATCGCAAAACTTGTTCCCGAAATATATCTAAAAGTACACATTTTACATTCATTTTCTCTTTAACGCTCTTTTTCCTCTATTTTATTGTCATTTTTTTTGCGCTCCTTAATTCATGTGTTTGTGCGTACTTAAGTTACAGGAGGAAGGAGGGAGTATTTTTTTGCAAAGTGGATATATAGCCTCCTTTTTGAAGCGAAAGATTTCCATGAAGGCTAGTTGTTCTGCTTTGCAGTAGAAGCTTATCAACAAGAAAAGAAAAAAAAGGTTGTTGATCATTTCTCACATAGATATGCATGCAGATATGCCATATGGAGCTCTAAATTTCAATTTTCACTTGCATGATCAAGATCTGAGGTGAATTTGGATTGCTTGAATGAAATATCAGAGAAATTACATTTGGTAAAAGGTAATGAAGGAGATATGAGAAGAATACAAAAAATATAGCGAAGAATGGTGGAATGTAGACATTCGTTCATTCTAATTAAGGAATGACTCATTCCGGGTATAAATTTTCTCTCTTATTCTTCTCCATCTCTTTTTCGATCTATCACCGTTATTTACTTGTTACCAAATTCTATTACTCCATCTTCCGTTCATGCCAACACTCCATGTTGTCTTCAAAGCCCGCCCAGAATGGGGAGTGTACGTACCATACCGTATCGTACGTGTACACAACTGGCAACATCCAGTGGTGTACTAATCACTACTTAAATTAAAGTTTCCAAAACAATATGTAATAGCAGCTAGCGATCGAGGCAGAAACAAAATAAGGAAAGGAGAAACATACTCGATCGATCTCTGCAATATCGAATTAAATTTCTCGTGATATATATATCGATGATAAAAAGAATTCCATACAGCAGATTGTGCTTGATGGTACATGCAATTGAAGACACGATTGGATGTATCGAGTGTATATAAAATCCAAACGACTGCTGATTTTTGTACACACATCGTAGACATATATAATTTGATTGTAAGAATAAATCTCCAAGGAGCAAACACAAACCACTAACAGCAATTTAACAGTGGTCCTTATTTCTGTACATAAATCCTCCCCTTTTTTCTTCTTTGTCGCCGCCTCTATAATAAATACGTAATAATAATAATAATCAAATCAAAGCCATCAATTAATTTAAATTTGTGTGGCTTAATTGATCCACGGGTGGTCGAATTAATTAATTCCACAATATATAATTATAAATAAATGGCATGATATGCGCTCGCTATATAGCAATTGATCGAAGACATTAATTAATTATCACCACTAGTAGGAGTAGTAGAATTGGTGGAGAAAGACTCGGAGACTACCTCATCAACTTGTCTCTTATGAAAATTCCTATGGCAACCACAAGCGGCACAAGTAAGAGCTTCGACGGTTCCCTCCGCCCCATTTGCCATGAATTCCCGGCAACCGTCCACCGCATAACCGCCCATATTAGCCGCGTGGTTCTTCTGGCATTCGCCGTACCGAACACTAGTTACCACCGAAGTACTGCTGCTACTTCTCCCCGATCCACCAGCTCTCCTCATTACTACTTGCCGCTTCTTCATTGCAGTTAATTAAACCCTTACTATATATAATATATCTGTGTATGTGTATTATTTATTTATTTTTGGCTAAATAACTCTTAATATATTTTCTTTAAGAAGTACGTCGTAGATTTCTTTGAAGAAAAAAGTAGTGTGAGTAGATTTAGAGAAGCCAAATTAAGATCCAGATGGGTATATATACATAGAGAGAGAGAGAGAGAGAGAGAGAGAGAGAGAGAGAGAGAGAGAGAGAGAGAGAGAGAGAGAGAGAGAGAGAGAGAGAGAGATAGATAGATAGATAGAGAGAGAGATAGAGAGAGAGAGACAGAGAGAGAGATGTAACTATCCGTTTATGTATAAGAGAGAGGTAGGAAAATATATGTAATGGTAAGTTTTGATGATATGAGTGGGGGGTTGGCACATTATGCTAACCCTAGCTAGCTAAGGTAGCATGTTGTCCTACTACAAGTATACTATATTTATTTATCTATATTATACTAGTGAGTTCCCACTTGATCGATGATATGCATATATATATATATATAAACTCCGACTATATATATATATATATAATATATATGTGTGTGTGTGTACCACCGTGAGTACTGGCTCCATCTTATTCTATCATTTGTTTCGTGCCCTTTTATGTTTACATTTTTCTTCCTAAAAGATTCTCTTCAATTCCTTTCCCTTCGGTTCCCTAGCTATATATAGTTTTTAAATTTAAAGCTAATAGTAAGGCATCTTAAAAATTCAGAGCAATCCTAGCTACAAGTTTTGTTTGGTAATTACTTAAATTTGTTAGTGTGCAGCGATATTCAATTCTGTTCAACGTGATTGTACAATTCAATTATCTAAGTTTTATATATAATTATTATTACTTAATCCATTTTAAAAAAAGAGTTGCATGCATGCATATAATTTTTGATGGATTGAACATTATATACATGTTCAAATAATAATAAAAAATTAATTAAATTTGTTATAAATATTCAATTAATAATAAAATAAGAAGATTATAATGTCAAATTTTTGAAAATATAATATTATATATAATAAAAAAATTATGCAAACATAATTTTTTTCATGAAACAAATCTCAGTTGCGTATGCATGTATCTCTATATATTAAGAGGCGGAGACTCTTAATAACTAACCATAGTCATTTTGGATTAGTATTTAAATTTTTTTTTTAAATAAAAAAGTTGTCAACTGCAATCAAAACGGCTCTTATTTTGTCTCCTTTTGTGTCCATAATTTTTCTCTCCATAAATATATTTTAAAAAAAACTATTATAAAACTTTATGCACGCATATGGGTTGCGTAACATGTAATTCTCAACTAAATATCGAGCTATATTGATATAATTAATTTTGCATATCGATCAGTAAGCTTAACATACATGGGCATGGTTTTATTTTTCAGATTTTACCTTTATTTTTGTAATACGGCCTAGTACTTGCCCCCCCCCCCCCCCCCCCCCCCCCCCCCCCCCACCTCATCATTTTTAAAACAGTTTGGTGCAGAGAACCTTCATTTTTTTAACAGTTTGGTGGAGAGAACAGGAGAGCATATTTATTATTTTTTTTGATCGGCGAAATTAGCCCTAAAATTAACCTAATTTTCACATAATTTTTTCTCTCAATTCTCATCCTGATGAGATTTGATCTCTTCATCTCAAAATTATAGCTTCATCTCAAAATTATAGAGAATGTGTTTTAATTATTTAAGATAACCACAACCTCGTACAAAGAGCATATATATATATATAAGACTTAAGACTTGACCTTAAAATTTTGGCCAAGTTGAGCTCATATCATTGATTCAACCGTACCCCTTGTCTCGAACACACCTATTGAAGCATGCAAAAATTCAACTTCTTATCATAGAAATATAGCAATTATAATTTAACATATACTCCGTATTAATTACGAGTAATTAATATATTAGGAGAGCAGAAGAAGAACTATATATATATAGATATACACATCAAAAGCAAAACTCCTTATAATAACACCCGGCATGAGTCACACATGAGTCACATCTAAAGAAACCTCAACCTCACGAGTCAACTCCAGTGGTGAGATTTAACGTAATTTATAAATGCCTGTTTCACTAGATTATAAATCAGAAAATGCCACATTTACATTCCCTTTGCAAAAAATGCTACAGAAGATCTAAATTATATATAAATATATATTAATAAATATAAATATATATATATATATATATATATATATATATATATGTATGTATTATATATTTTGACAAGTGTGATGAAAGTAGGTGATAATTTTGAGGGAAAAAAAATCTTCTGGGCCATTACAAATTCGATCTCTGTAGATATATATAATTGTCACTGGAAATTAGTGATGGATGTTTAAAAAAAATCAATTGGCAATATATATGTGTGGAATTGAATTAGGGCGAGCGATCGACCTAATTTGATGGGATAGCAGCAGCATTATTATTATTACTTTAATTTTGTTGCCCACAAGACTAGTTGATTATTGGTTAAGAAACGGCCTCTATATATTTTAAGCTGGTTTCTTATCATTTTAAATCTGGCGGGTCCATTATGATTGTTAAAGCGCATGCAGATCCACTCCAACGAACTTGTCTTTTAATTAAGGCCATATATATGCACGCAACATACGATCGACCTAAATATCAATCCCTCACTATTCACTTTCTTATCTACTACTTACACATATATTATAACAAATTAAATATCATCCTTGTTAATTACATTTCAAATTTCAAAATTAATAAATCTTGAAGTAATTTTGATCATAATTTTATCTTTTTGCTATAAATTTATTGCGTTATCTAACAAGATTCACCGACTTATATTTATCTATTACAACGGTAATCCAATTTTATTTCTACCCATATATATTTTCAAGATGAGCTCCATTTTCTTTCGTCTAGAAGTCAAATTGAGTCAAGTAGGTTATGCTCTAATTTGCTTCGTTAAGAAACTTTTCGAATTTGAATTTGAATTGAGTATTTATCGATCATAAAATGAGATTATCCAGATGCTCGTGAACAATTCAAAAAAATTTGAGTATAGCTAAATTTTAAATTTTTATCGAGTATCGAATAACTATTGAGTTTTATATCATTTTGATATATACTATTCAAGTCAAGTATGTAACAAGTTTTGACAAATAAAATTATCAAATATTAAAAATTATATCGAGTACCAAATTAAATCAAATCGAGTCGAGTATCAATTTATATCGAATATCGAGTCGAATAGAGTACTACTCGGCTCAACTCGCAATTTAATAAGTAATAAAAAGTGTTCGCTCGATTCAATTAACAAATCAAATCCAATTAAGTTGAGTAAATATAGAATTGTGTATTAAGCTGTTCGATTTGTTAAAAACCCTACTTTCATCATTAAATTGAAACAATCGAGTATAAAAACTTACATGACAATCTTAAAAAAAATAAAATAAAATGTAAAATACAATATATTATGATAGATTAACTCGTGTATATGTATGTGCGCATATGGATGCAACTAATGGAATTTCTACTATACTCTTGATTGGACATGCAGACATACGTTTTATTTGATCCCTTGATATTTCCATTTGTGAAGGGAAAGACAAAATATATTTGGTGCGCATAATTTCCCCTTCTTCCTCGGAATAGTTATTGGTGGAGGCTTGTAATGTATGTGACTAATTTCGCACCTCTTCATAACTTATGCACCGGAGTACTATTTATTATTCTATTCATATGTACAATTATTACATACATGTGCACCATATGTGCACATACATTTATGAGTAAGTTTAGTAATTAGAAATTCAACTTTACACAAAATGTTTAATATATATATAAATATGGAGTTAAGAAAATTGAGTTATATCTCATATTTCAAATTTTACTCTCTAGTTTTATGTTTATAAATTCATAATTTATTTAAGAAATTCAATCATACAGGTTGAAAGAGTATAAAAAATAAAGAAGTATACAAAATTTCACATCATTTTGTATTGTATAACATGATTTTTATAATCATGTAAAATTTGTATATTTTCAATAGTTAAGATATATTGATATTTATATGATTATAAAAACTATGTAAATAATCTCAAAAAAATTCTAAAAAGTCACATATTGTTTATTTTTATATGCTCTTATAATTTGTACGATTAGATTTTTCTCATATATTTTGGAAATCAAAATATAGCATGCGCGAGTAAGATTATAAAAATGAGTTATATCTCATTTTTATTTTCCCTACATATCTATATATATATATATATATATATATATATATATATGGAGTACGGGGAAATAGGCTACAAATGGTAACCAAGATATCCGATATTCATTCGCATTCATATTCAAAAAAAGATATAATATTCGTATCTGATTCAAAGCAAATATGAATAGGGATATATGCATATTTGTATCAAAAATATCCATTCTCGATTATATCCATTATTTATAATATATTTTACTCAATATTAGTGTTATTTACCTATATAGAGTAAAAAAAAATTTAATCCTTACAATTATTTATAGGAAAAACTTATTTAAAATATATAAAAAATGAATACTAATGTGATATTTCATTTGTGTTTTTCAAGAGAAATTTATTTAATACGTATCACATAAGTTATCAAATTATTGAAAATTATTTTATTTAAATGGTAACAAATAATCCGTATTTCATTTCCGTATTCGACCATTTACACCCCTTGCTGCAATCTTTTTTTTAATTTTGGATAGTAATAATTTTTTAAAATATTTTATTATATTTTTAAAACAATCGTAAAAAGTAATAGAGTATATAAAATTTTATAAGTTTATATGATGTGTTTTATAATTTTTTTAATAATACAAGTTCAATAACTTTTCATGAATAAAATAGGTTATAAAACATTTCGTCAAAACATTATAAAAATACAATAATAAACTAGTACAACCTATTTAAAAAAAAATAGGTTACAATATATTTCATATATATATACACACACATTAAAAAAAAGTATTTACACATTTAAAACACGAAAACTCGTATACCTTTTACCACCGTATCATTACTCCAATTTATACACACACAAACAAACACATATTGTCAAAGCTTTCAAGTAGAGTGTCCCTTGGGGCCTCAAGTGGAGCGTACATATATATATATAGTCAAATTATTACTCCATAAGTCCATATATTCTATATTTTAATATAAGATTACTTTTGACTTTCAAAGTTAACTTGACTCATTTTTAGGATTACCCTTTTTATAGACTACTTTAATTGGAGTTATACGATAATAGGTTTTATTAATATACATAGAGTATTAATTCAAGTTATATTATTTAAATATTTTACTGAAATTTGGGTTCTTTCCCCTGTGTGCCGGTAGTATCTTTTTAGGATAACTGAGGTGATTGGTGAGAATCGACCGAGACCTCAAACCTCTGAGATTTAGAAGTTTTAGGTGACATTATAAGTGTCACTGTATACTATTTAATCTTCTATACAAATTAAGTTTAATAATGAAAAAATGATTTCAGAAAGCAAATTTTATTTAAATTTCATTGGTGACATGTATGTGAGTATGTGACATACTTTACTTACTCTTTTTAGAATGTAAACAGTATATATAGATATCAGAATATAGTAATAAAGAAAATCAATACGTGTATCTATTACACACACACACACACATATATATATATATATATATATATATATATATATTTTAAACCCGTCTCAAAAACTATGAAATAGTTTATATATACGGGGTTAAGATAATTGAGTTATTGTTTATATTTTAAATTTTATCCACTAATTTTATATTTATGAATTCATAATATATCTAAAAAATATAATCGTATGGATTAAAAGATTATCAAAAGATAGAGTAGTATACAAATTTTCAAATCATTTTATAGTGTATAGCATGGTTTTTATAATTATGTAAAATTTGTATATTTTCAATAATTCAGATATATTGATTTTTATGTGGTTATAAAAAATATGTAAAAGAATTCAGAAAAATCCTAAAAAATTACATATAGTTTATTTTTATATGCTCTTTTAAGCTATACAGTTT
This sequence comes from Centella asiatica, assembly GCA_014636745.2. Taxonomy (NCBI): domain Eukaryota; kingdom Viridiplantae; phylum Streptophyta; class Magnoliopsida; order Apiales; family Apiaceae; genus Centella; species Centella asiatica. The sequence continues at coordinate 16,152,063 of CM025785.1, forward strand.
GATTTTTCTCATATAATTCGGAAACCGAAGCATAACACGAGTGGGTAGAATTATAAAAATGAGTTATAGTTCAATTTCCTTATTTCTTATATATATATATATATATATATGGAAATACTAAGGTACACATCCCTCTTATATCCACACTAAAAACACACATATTTTCTTAAGTTTTTTTTGTTAAATATAACTGTACGGATGAAAAGAGTATAAAAAAAATTAAAGTATTTAAATTTTCATATATTTTAGTGATATATAACATCATTATTATAAGCATACTATAGCTTATTTCTCATATCCTACCTTTCTAGTTTTATATCTACCAATTCAAAGTTTATAAAATTCAACCATTCAGATTGAAAAAACATAAAAAATAGAAGAACACATAAATTTTTTTATTTTTTTTTGTGGTGCATAACATAATTTTTATAACCAAATAAATTACTACATCTTCAAGGGTTAAGATATATTAATTTTAAAATGATTGAAAAAATTATGTAATTAAGTTTGAGAAACTTCAAAAAATTACGTGTTATATTATTTCAGTATATTCTTTTAATCCGCATGATTAAATTTTTTCCAAATATTTTAAAAATCAAAATATATCACAAGTGAATAAAATTATAAAAATAAATTATAACTCATTTATCTCTTTATATATGTATGTGTGCGTATTTCTTTTAGTTTTACATACATGAATATATGTAACATGTAATTATATATGTTGCTGGATTACCTAATTATGAGGGTTACTGGGACAGTAAGCATGCGACATCTGCAATGTGTTGACCACCAAAATACCCAACAGAAATGAGTAAATCAAGGAGTATTGTGGTTTATCAATTAGTATTGTCCTAATCAATTAGATAAAATGATTAGCTTTTTATAGAAAGGCACTAAAATGATGATAAATAAACATTCTTAAGGATCCACAATATATATATATATATGTCAAACAAGCTGGTACGTATAATCAGACATGATTATGATATGTTTTACCTAGCTAATCCTGTAGACGAGCTCTCACATATACTTTTACATAAGAGGAGCGCCATGTGCATAAATAAACACACACAAATTGACTTGTCACATATTTTATGAATAAGAATTTTTGAATGCTAAGGGATCACTAGTACGTAACATTAGTTTGTGAATATATATTACTCATTATTATTTATATAAAATATCTCAGTATGGTTATCTTTAATTTTTATGTGTAAGGGTCCCTAGTGTAAGACCCGTGCATGTGTAACTTATAATTTAGTGAGATTGTTATCGAATCTTATTAGCAGAATTAATTTATAAATTTTAAAATTTATCATAAAACTCACAGGCAAAGTTGTACAAAGCTCTCCCACTTCCCCCCACCCCCCACCTCATCCGCGGCTTCCTTTTTAAGTTTTTAGTATAGCCTCCTGACTTTTGGTAAAAAAATTCGCTAATTTTGGCGTTTCAAAATGTGGAGCATCATAATATAGTAATTTGTGTATATTCAACATATATATAGGTAGAACTTCTCATACTTTGACGAGTCATTCTAATTCACGCCTACCTTCAGTACATATATATATATATATATATATATATATATATATATATATATAT
>CM025785.1:16153677-16167314 GCA_014636745.2 Centella asiatica
ATATATATATATATATATATATATATATATATATATATATATATTGTGAAGTAAAAACATTTTATTGTGATATGTAACTAGTTCAACGCGGCAGCTATTTACCATTATCGATCAGTGACCCAAGCTAGAGTACACATTGATATAAGCCAAGTTTAAATTGATATTTTTTATATTTTTACAGCAGAGAAAAACTAAGAAAAGTCACAGACCATATGAAAGGCATATAGTAAAAACTAAGAGAGCTACTGTTATTTAATAATTCGGATGGAAGCGTAAGTTAATGAGGACAACAAGAAAAGACATTTTGTTTCTCACCAACCCTACCAAGCTTTTGAATCCTAAGAATTAGGTCTATCCTTTATGGTATGAAGATAGCATATATGCCTCTACATGATCATCTATCGTCTTTACTCTATATTATTATTATTAATCAACTTCTAACAAATTAACTTTTAAAAAATTAAGTTTGTTAGAAGTTGACAATTTTGACTAAATAAAATTAATTTGAACGACAAAGCAATGATCAATGTATAATATATTATCAGGAATACTACATAGCTGATCCTGCTAATTGGCCCTGGATTATTATTTTGCTTATTGGACCAAAAGCTATATTGCTACTGTTCCAAAAAAAAATATATATTTGAAAATAAGATTTGTTCTAAAATAAAAGTTACACATGTATAATATTTTCATTAAAATGCTAAATTTTCTAATAAAATAATTGAACATCCATATTAAATTTCGTACATAAGATTTTCAATCAAACATGTTAAATTAATATTTTTTAAAAGTTCATATATTATGTTTTTTTTTTAATGGGTGGAGTATCAATTAATTATATGCACGTGTTTTCTTTCTCCTTTTGTCAAATTGTGTGCTGCTCGAGGAAAGAATTTTGAACCTCCCACACAAGATGATAATATTGATATTGTGCGCTTTTCTTTTCTTTAGTAGTCCCACTAAAATGATCAGAAAGAATACATACATACATATATATATATATATATATATATATATATATATATATATCCACTATTTAATTTGGCTTTTAAGTCTAAATCAAAATTGAACTTCAAATCTCATGTTTGCTCTTGAAAAATAAGGGGTTGGAATTTAAAATTTGCGGACTATATAAAACAACATTGTAAGGTAATGATAATTAATAGGAAATCATTTTTTAGACAATTACTTTTGATGTAACAAAAATGTAATGAAAGATTACGTGTCAATCTTTTGATGATCGGTATTCGTTTTAGATTTTAATTTTTTTTGGTTACATACGGAACAAACGTCAAGAAAAAGAACACTACGAAACTAAATGAGCTGTCAATTTATTGTCCAAAGTAACTCTAAGATGCAAGTTAGCTCCACTCTCAACAATTTTTGAAACTAATCGGTCTGCACACATGTTACATTCTTGATAAACATGTTGCACTCGCGTACTCCGATCCTTGTCCAATAACTCACAAATATAATTGAATACGTGTCAATCTTTTAATGAGTATTCGTTTTAGTTGATGCAGTACCAAGTGGTACGCAGATTTAGATTGAAATGGGAGTGCTATATCATCTTCATTGTCTACACAAGAAAAACTGATAAGAAGTGAAACAGAAATAGCCCAACAACATCAAAAGTAAATTAAACAAATAAAAATAGATCAAAGCAAAACAAATATAAGTAAATAAAGTGGTGAATAAAAGCTATAAAGGGGAAAAAATGAAGTGTGGTCCAGATATATAGATCTAAAGTTACGTAGAAGAATTTCATATCATTCTATATATATTATCCGAAAGGAAAATGCTAAAGGAAAAACACCTATATCTAATAAGATTAAAGTGAAGCCAAAATTTGAGGTCATTTTAGTTATTTCTATCTTTCCATACAAATAGCTGCAACAAAAGATTAAAGAGAAAAAAAATAGAGGTTCCGATTAATATATACTATATTCATAATTATAAATATTAAAACAAAATCATTCATCTATTTATGTGATGAATTAATTGAGGGGGTGCTGGGGGGCTTGAAGTAAATTAAGTTGTACTTGGTTGTAGTTAGCAGCAAATGAAACAAGCAACGACAGATAAAGGTAGGTGCTTAGTGATGATTTTGTTCCACACGTACCCATGTGTACGTGTTGGTTGTTGAATATACCTCATCGGTTATATCAAAGTCTTTTCTTAATATAAGTCTTTCTTGACAATTTATAAATATTAAAAAATTATTAATTATTATATTGACTTTATATACAATGTCAAAAATAACTCTGTATTTTTTTAATGCACGAGAGTAACTATTTATTTTTTCTCTATTAAATGATTAATTTTTATCATATTTAATTTAGGATATTTTTGAAAATAAATCATTAAATTCTCCTTAAAAAATGTAATTAGCTTATACGATAAGACATAGAAAAGTGGTATAAAAAGTTTATACAAAGGGATAAAGGAAATATAATTTAGGAACCACAAACTACTAAGATATAGTGTGGTTAGGAGTGTAAAAGAGTCGAACCGAGCCGAGTCGAATATATTTTATTTAACGAACAAAAAATTATATTCGAGATTGGCTGTAAACAAGCAGAACACTTTAAATAAACCAAGTTTAGTCGAGTTTTTACTCGAGCCAAACCGAGTTTTAAAATATAAACAAATAAAAAATTTTGTTTGTGAAAAGTCGAACTGCTTAAGTATGACAATTAAATGCTTCTCCCCAATTAGGATGTCCAAAAGAATGTATGGAGCATGGATCGACAAGTAGCATATATATATATTGTTCCCAATATGTTATGTTCGAGTAGTGAAGGCCCAATAGCACATCACGAGTATATATCCGGCGACATATATCGTGCCCATCTTTCAAGAGGCCATATATATATATATATATATATATGGCGGACAATTGTTATACACAACTTGACGATCTTCGAGTGATACAACTCTCCGACTTTTTTCTATGAATGATATTTTTTGCTGTGTGTCCTTGCAAGCGGTTTCTTTTGTTAGCCTCGTATATCTTCAATTAGTCACAGCACGTTTTTTTTTTTTTCTCTTTTTCTTTTTTTGTTATAAAAGGTGCAAGTAGGTATAGCAACGAGATGAATATATGGTGGAAGAATCGTTCTCAAACTCTACATGTCAAATATGTATAGTTTTCCAAATTTGTCTTGTCACGTTTTTACCAAACTCGTCTCGCCTCACCCCGTTACCTCAATTATTTTGTAAAATTTAATTTATTTCTTTTTTTCCTTTATTTTTTTTATATTTTTTTCTTACAAAATTTTTTAAAATTATCAGAAAATATATTTTATATATAAGCGGGTCGGAATCAGGATTAAATGTGGTGAGATGATAAATATAATACCCTACATAGTTTAAATAATTGAATCACATTAAGATCGGAATTGAATAGAATATTAACGGATTGAAATAAAATTATCATGAACCTAGATGTGATATGGGTTAAACCATGTCGTAGGCCTTTGTAAATTATTCACAAAAAAAGAGGTCGAGACTCAAACTTATAATAAATTAATTATAGCACTAAATTAACATTTTTTGACTTTATATTAAGAAATTCCATGTCTCAATACTTCAGGTAAAATTTGTAGTTAGCCTCTTCAATAATAAATATCATTACGTTAGCAATATAAATATATCGTTTTGAAATATAAATTTACTATCTGCTTACCCACCGCAAATATGATTTTATATGTTACTCCGTAATATTAATATTCAAATTACGAAAATAGATTACATTAGATTTGGTTTGAAATTTTAATTTAAAAAGAAAATATTTTTACGTTTTAGTGACGGATGAAAACTGCCCGATGCTCATATGGTTGGGCTCATCTTCTGGGTCAGTTGCACAGCACGTATATTTGTGTTCGTGCGCTCTAGTCTACTAGTCTGTACGTAATATGCAGATCAACAAGTGAAAAAATACAAATTAAAAAATACGAAAAAATATAATTAAGATGTTGTGTCGTTCAGGTATTATCAGAAATTAGATTTATTTTTCTGTTCATATAAATTGGACAATAAACTTAGCAAAATATAAAAATAAAAAAGTTTGGCGATAGATGGGCCTGGGCCGAGAAGTCATATAGGAAATAACCCCTAAGTTTGGCTTTATAGCATAATATAGCATTTTAGCCCGTTATTTACGGTTCTAGAATGTCAGTATCAAATCAAATAGATTAGGTGTATGGTTGTTGCATATATGCCAAATTGACGGTTAAGCAAAACGTGAGAAACCATTTCATTTCACTCTAAATCTCCCACATGAAAAATAAAGATTGATACAAAAAATTATAATATAATTTGTAAAATAGTGAATATGTCAAAAAAAAATGATGGAATTACTCTTATACAACATTTATAAGTTAGTTTTTAGTGAACTCAAACAAACACTACAATAAGACCTTAGGTTCTATTGAATAACGTAGACTCGTTGCATACTATAAGTAAAATTGTGATCATTAATTTGATTAAAATTACCTTAATTGAGACAAAATAGCTTAAGTTTACCTGGATTCATAATTCTCCTGCCTATAAATAGAGACTTATGGAATTTTAGGCTTATCTGAAATTTTAGGATTATGAAATTTTTTCAATTCGGGCGTGATAGATGGAATATAGTATATCCAATATGATGAGTACTACTATTTCTCAATAAATGATGTTATTTCCAACTTCCAATGTGAGACTAAAGTTCTTTCATATAACTTTTGAGTACTACTATTTCCAACTTCCAATGTGAGACTAAAGTTCTTTCATATAACTTCTCTCTACATCTTTTATTCCAAATGAAAAACTTCCCAAATCAATGAAAGCAATTTTCATTCAAATTTTTCATCAACTTCCAACAAATATAACCATAAAGTTGAACTCTTGATGTTAACAATAGGGTCAATGACATCATATAACCAATTAGCAAGTACAAGTAGTATCTGGACATCAAATTATTATGATGCTCTAATAGATGGACTATTCTGGTGCTGTCAGCCTCAAGCTGTTTCCTTGGAAATGACTTCCAGTTTACTATATTTCACCTACAAGACTGATTTTATCATGGTATAGCAATGACCATTTTACATGCATATTACGTTTGATCGATCAGTTACCTTAATTTTTGATTTATTTTCTGATGGTCCATTTGAATATATTTAATGACAAGATTAATCAATGTACTTCGTGTTTGTTAATGATGCTTTAAGCACCTCTACAAAAAGCTTATGCTAATCAAGCCAAAGACGTGAAAGTTGTCATACGTAGAAGAAAGGAAGGCGTTAGGACGCCAGTTTGCTTGGATTCGTTGTTGAATGTGCTGCCAACTCTTTCTCAAGACGACGTGATTTACTTCAAATCAATTGCTTGACATGTTTATTCCTGGTTAGTATTAAATATATTGTTTGTGTTTCTTTTAGTTTAAATTTTAGAGATTTGTAAATACAATATAAAATCTCTAAAATTTAAACTGAAATAAGCAGTTATGTCATCATCCAATTCCTTTAACCGAAGCTATATATACTAATATTAGTTAACTTCTAGATAATATTCTCTTGATTTGTCACAGGATTGACGACGACGGAATGTTAAAAAGTAGGGCGAAACTCCTCTTCCCCCCCCCCCCCCCCCCCCCCCCGCCTAAGATATTTGTAACCATTTCTTTTTTTAACTAATGTTATAAGTTCATTCATCATTTACTTCTAACTTGTCCCCCCACCCCCTTTTTTGGCTTACTATTTTACTTATATTGGTTTATATATTCTTAGAAACTACATTTTAGGTTGTACTTTTACAATTATTGGTTATATCTTGTTTTAATTAATGTTGTGAGTCCTACAGTGATGTGTTAAATATTCATTGTTTTAATTAATGGTGTATTGTCCCATTTTCACATGTTTTCTACAACTAATTTTTCAAACACTTTTGTTAAACTAGTGATACAGTCGCGCTCTACTTAGTTTAGTGCTGTGCCATCAAAAAAATTCTTACAAACAAATTCAGAAAAGGAATTGTCAATACTATATAAATTAAAATTACATATTCTTAATAAAAAGAAAACATTACAATGAAAATAACAAAAAATTTATTTTTAGAACAAATCATCTCTTCCTAAAACAACTCCAGAGGCATGCCTATGAACTCGCTTCCTTAAAATCAGAATTTTGTTTATGCTCAATATACTCCGTGCGTATCAACACAATGTGTATGGAGTGTGAGAAAATAGAAATAATTCTTAATCCGTTTGCATAAATTTTTATTTTTTCCACGTAGTTTATATTACTACTTGATGTCATTATGTTATTATTATTCATAATATAATTTTATTCAACCAATAATAATATTGTACGTGATAATATAATAACATAAAGTTAATGAAAATGATTGAAAGATATTACTACTACACAAAAATTATTTTTGTCATTAAATACCGACCAGAAATTGGTCACATATATATATATATATATATATATATACATACATATACATATATACAGAAAAATAAAAAAATTTCTCATAAAATAATTTGATTTTTTTTTTTTTATAAAACGTTTTCTATGGAAACGATCATTTTCCCAAGATGTATAATGTAGTAGCAAGTGGACATAGTTTGTCTTCCATGCGCACACTAAAAGAGACGAAAAACCTCGATACAAACAATACTCTATTGCCCTCATGTTTGGGTCTGAATAATAGGCGATATGTAAGTTGGGCTGAGCCGACTTATATGAGATGTACCAAAAGTCGGCTGGCTTTACATCACGATCGAGCCCGTGATTCACAGTTTTCCATCGCTATGTGATTACCCCCCAAATCAATCCCATTTGGGGCGTTGTTGTCGAATCTCAAATTGGCCATGATTGATGATGATGGCAAAGTTAAACTACCAAACTGAAATTCTCCCCACTGGTTTTACGTTTGCATACTAAAGGCCGACATTTCTCAAAAGGAAATTTGAAAATGACATTTGAGTTGTTTAAATGAAATTTTATTCCGGTCATGTTGTTTTTAAATTATATCACTCAAGTTATTTAATTTTCATCTTTAATAATTTTAATAGGTTTTCTAGTAATTTTAGTGGACTTCTTAATAACATCAACAAATGCTACGTTAATATTATCAAATTGAATGTTAATTTTATTAATTGATCTATTAATATTACTAAATGACCCATTAACATTGTTATATATTTACAGTGTGATGAAAGCTTTTAAAAAATAAAATAGTTTACAAAGTATTTGTTTGAAATTAGATTTTGTTTGGTTGATGAATAAGAAAATGTACTGAACACTTTGTTACATGCTTCGACTGAGTAATACATGTGGCATGTTTTTTTGAATTCATTTACATAATTAGATCGATTAATGTATTGTTCAAGTCTTCTCCTTAATTTGATTTTATCAAACACCACCGAGAAATTTTAGGAATGACAGTCCGATGTTATAAAAAGAAAATGTAAGAATAGACATTTCTTCTGTTTTTTTTAATGGAAGGATAAATTTTATTAATAACAATCGCTTACAACCAAAGGGAGGAGATTATGGTAAATGTCTCCACACCAGAAAACAGGAAAAAACAAATGAGACGACTTGGTGAGTTGAGTTAAAGTATGGGTTACACAATTTTCTTGGGATAGACTAAACTGTTGCAATTCCAGTACTAAGAATTGAATATCAATAAAATGTCACCAACTTTGAGTGAATTTAAGTAATTAATTACTCCTTCCTTTCTTAAATATAAGTCGTTTGATTTTGTTATAAGTCGTTTGATTGTGTTATACGTAGTTTTAAACGAATATTTTTATAAGTACAAAATCTTGAATTTACTCAACAATTTGCAAATAGCAAAGCTCGAGAGGTCACATGAGAGAGGTTAATTATTAACACTTGCTTGCTACCACCACTGCTCAACAAGATGAATGTGTTGATAATTGACTAGTGATTTATGTTGAATTGTTCGAATAAATGTGAAATTACAGGCAGATTGAAAAGGTAGAAAAAGAGATGGAGGCATGCAAATTAATTAGTAATGCAATCATGTTTTATCGATAGTACTTAGGGAAACCAGGTGTTATGGGACCAAAGCCAGCAACCAGTTCTGTTGACGAAATTAAGATCACATGTTAATCATCAATATAGAAATCGAAACAATCCAATCGGTCGAGTTTTCAATTTAATTTATTGTTATTATTATTGAGATTCTCTATTTTAGCGATTCTGATTGAGAAATAAAATTTAAATTTTATACTTTTTATTTTATTTAATTTTAAAATAAAGATTATAGAGAATGTATGAATTTTGGTACCACCATCCTAAAATCATAGAAAAGTTTCGCCTTGTTGCACGATTGAAATGTCAGTGTCAACTTCATCAGATTGGTGGTAGACGAATACGACAAATATGTGTTGCAAGCAAGCGTCGATTTCTTATCTTCCTTTTAATAAATTGTGTTGTTGTCTATTCATGATCAACAAATTAAAAGGGTGAATAAGTTTAAACACTTGATACGCCTCCACTCCCTCATTCCCAGGTGATAGATATATAATTTATTGGAATTATACGTACGAATAATTATATAAATAATTGAATTAATTAGTTATTAAATAAATATTATGACAAAATAATGTATATTCATCTAAACTAGGTAATTATAATATTTTGCTAAAAATTAATTATAATTTGTATGATTTAAATAGTTTGGACACACGATTAATTTAAATAGACTTATATGGTCGCATACAAAATAATTGACTTATAACAAAACCAAGTCAAATTCTAATTAGGATATTAATATGTATATTAGTATATATAAATATTAAGATAGTTAAGATAGTTGTCACTTCTCTTTTTAATGAATTTGAGAAAGAGAATCTTAAGGTGAATTTCACTAAAACGTGTGGATTACACGACTCAGTTCGTGTGTGGATATTAGTAAAAACGCGACGATTGACGCGTAATACAAACACACCGATCGTGATTCTCTTGCTGCAGTTCTTCGAAATTATCATGACAAAAACTAAGGTATGTTCTTGATCGTAGTTCTTTTATTTGAATGGTGGTGTAGTATGTTTGAAAAGTTTCAAGAATGATACTATAATTGATTCTACAACAGAAACTGAGTATATTCCTATTTCAGAATAGTCAAAGGAAGCAGTGTGGATCGAAGTTTATCATGGAGTTAGGTGTCGTTCCAAGTATTTTGAATCCAGTGGATCTCTATTGTGACAATAATGGAGTTATAACATTGTCTAAAGAGCCCCGGTCCAATCAGAAATCCAAACATATACTTAGAAATTATCATTTAATTCGAGAGTTTGTCGATAGAGGTGATGTAAAAATATGCAAAGTTCATACGGATTCGTATGTTACTGATCCATTAACTAAACTCCTCCATTTTCATAAACATGAACGTCATTGTAATGCACTAGGACTTAGACAATTTAGTGATTGGTCCTAGAACAAGTGAGAGAATTTGCGACTTATTGTTTTATTGTTCATTAATATGATGTTTAAAAGTTTTTACTTTATATTTATGTGTTTGTTTTTTAAATATTAAATTGTTATGTCATGAATTATATTTATTGTAATAGATTATCAAGTATGTATTTAATAGTGAAACTTTATTATTCGTAGAGATGTTGTTAGGAGTATTTGTCCCTAGTCTTAAAATGTTGTTAATTTTGGGCATAAATAATTTTTAAACTAGTATGTAGATTAACTGATAACTTTGTTTCACAAGTTATGGATATGAGATATCGAATTAGTCACATAAATACATATTAGAGAACATTGTATTGAATTGATCCGCTATGAGATTACTGCAATAATTGTTATATAATTGTCATCAATTTTTTTCATCACAACTAATAACTTTACTCCTTTTATTTGAGTTTATCACGGTTTCCTAAATGAAGATTATAATGACATTATCAAACGTCAGCTTTTATGAAGTGATAATAAAAATAATTGTTGAATATTTTATGAATCATGTGGAGGAATGTGTATGAATAAGACGATATTTATCACTCTCATATAACAAGAGAATGATATTTTTGATCTCCCATTGAGTTAGAAAAATGTGAAATACATGGTTGTTCTCAAATGAGTTGAGGAGTCAACCATTTGTTGAACAATTTGACTTGGTTTAAAAAAAAAATTGATTGTATTCATAAGGATGGCATGTTTCTGCCTTACATCCGGTCGTGATATTTTGTGACAAAGAGAATTGTATTTGTATAATTAATTCAAATGCAAGTGAGTAGATTGTTGAAATTATGTTTACGAATAATTATATAAATAGTCAAGTTAATTAGTTGTTAAATAAATGTTATGTCGAAATGACCTACATTCATTTAAATTTGATAATTATAATGTTTTGTTAAAAATTAATTATAACTTATGTGGTTTAAATAGTTTGAACATACGGCTAATTTAAATGGATAGAGTCGTACATAAAAAAATTGGGTTATTACTACACCAATTCCAATTAGGATATTAATATGTATATTAAGACAACTAAGATAGCCGTCACTTCTCTTTCTAACAAATTTGAGATAGAGAACCCTAAGGTGAATTTCGCTAGCACATGTAGACTAGGCAGTTCAATTCGTGTGTTAATAACAGTAGAGATACGTCGATTGATGCGTAATACATATACAACGATCTTAGTTCTCTTACTACGAATCTTCGAAATTATTATGACAAAAACTAAAATATATTCTTAATTTTAGTATACGTGCGGATCTTATTTTGTTGATTTTGAATTACAATTTTACCACAAAAAAAAGTTTCCGTTGTTTAATAATTAATCCGAATTCCTTCCTAACAATATATGGGTTTTCATATATAAATATATATCCATTTGTAGCATGACAGCCTAAACCTCTTTGATTAACTTTTTCATATATAAAGAAAATGCGACTAAGTTTATATATGTAAAGTTCTAAACTTATTTATATTTATACAATATGCTAACGATAACATCATTATTAATTTAAATTCTGAAATTTTGTATATACAAAATTCTTTACCTTAATTTCGTATGTCCGTATATACATACGGTGTGTAACGAACCGAAGGAGTCCATTCTAAGGTTTCTCTATCTAAAGATAAATTAAGGAAATGCCGATGGAGATGGTTCATGTTACATAATTTACGCCGTATTACACTTTTGGCAGTGTGCGGTGAAGAAGAGATTAAAAAAGAAAATCAAAACAAAAAAGAATTATTTACAAACAAAAAAACGATTTACGGTATTAGAATAGTAGTTCTAAAATTGAAGATATACTTTGACGTTTTGAGTCTAATAATAATATATTAAACTTTATGACATTGAGATTATGGTTATCTCAAGTGGTTAGAAGATACTCTCTGTGACCTTGAGGTCAATAAATCAAATCTCATAAGAGTGAGAATTAAGTTATTTGTAAAAGTAATTTCGTCGATTAAAAAAAATATTAAACTTTATAATTAATTTGATCTATGCAAGTTTAAATACAAAATAAATTATGATTAAAAATTTGTCATAATTATATTCCCTCAATTCATAAATAACTTTTATGGCATGTATTTTATATGCACAATAATATTTATTTCTAAACGAAAGAATGTAATATAGTGTATATTTATTTGTGTGTGATAGGCCAAAAGAAGTGATGGAAATTTAACAGGTGTTGGGGTGGGGTGGGGTGGGGTGGGGTGGGGGTGGCGGTGGGGTCGGTGTCCAATTATCAAGCACAAGTCCGAGGTGTGGAGCATGAGCATCCAAAAAGAAAAGGGGAAAAAGAACAATTTGTTGTTTTCCCAAAGCAAGGAACCTGCGGACTATATAGATGCATGATCTATTTCCCAATAAATTTCAACCAAATGGAATAATTAATTTTTACAAAGTGAGGACTTTAAAGGGTAAGCATCTTGTGATCATAATAGCTTTCTAATTTTACTTCTAAACTTTGTATATCCTATCTATCAATCTATCTATATATAATCTTATAAAAAAAAAAAAGGAATTTTATAACATTTCAAAGGTGCATGTGCTGTACACGGACAGACAAACTAGTAAATTTTTAATATATATGAACAATTTTAAGATAACAATTAAAAATGAATGGATAGATTACTTTTTTCCATTTATTCATGCACCTATATTACATACGTTACTCCGTAATAAATACTCTCAAGCCTGGTCATTGGCATTTAATTTGTTACCAAGTCAAAGCTTATATATACTTGTATTAATACTACTGTCATTTCAGAAGAGTCAATAATTAATAATGGATTCAGGTCGGACAAATAGTTGGGCAGAGTTGGAATTATAATATGCGGGTACTCTTTATTCATTACACTGGAGTTGAAATTATATACTTGGGCAGAGCTCGAATTAGAAACTCCCAGTAATCACTAATCAGCAACAATAATAACTGCACAAGTCGTACGAAAACAAGTTTATTTCATAGTGTATATATTTATTTATATACTTTCATCAACAAATTTTATTAGAATTTAAAGCATCAAGTAGTTAAACCATGAGTTTAATTTTCTGAATTCTCAATTGTAATTGGCACCATTTTGTGAAACGAATAAAGTATATTTAATCATATTCCATTATTCACTCCATTATATATGACTCGTAGAAGGGAGGAAAAAATTAAGTTTTTTTATATATTATTTCATGCTGCTTTGATAAAAATTGCTTTGCTTTCATTCTCCCGAGTTTCAATTAAACATCAAAGGAAAAAAGGAAGAGTAACAATAAATTATCTAAAAATAATCGCTCCTAAATTATATGAATATTATATTTAATATTTCATTTATATATTTAGGAATAATACAGTAATTACCTAATTGTATCTATACAAAAATATATATAGATTTAGAAGTGGTAGATACATATTTAGATAAAAATAAATTTTTAAGTACTATATTTGTTAGTAAAAGGCAAAGTGGGTATGAGTGATTTTTTATTTGCAAAGTTAGTATTACCTCGTGTGTTTCAGTTTAAATTTTAGATATTATAGGTTGTAGTAATATAATTTATACTGTCAAAATCTAAAATCTCTAAAATTTAAATTGAAACAACTTACCCCTACATTGATTTGAAGTTTGAGAGAACTCATAATATAATTTAATGTTATTGTAATGTAACTATAGAGACTTTATTAGTATGAAATTCCTTATTTGCTTTTTTCTCGATCTTCTTCTCATTTAATACTATCAAATGACAAAATCTATTGTGAGGAGTGTATCACAATTAAGTTAAAGCAGGAAAAAGGAAAAAGAAAGTGTATTGTAAGATATAGCTGTAGATTTATTTTCCATAAATGCAAGACAGATTATCTTAAACAATCACTCATCTTAGAGATAAGAATTAAAGGCATGTTTATAAGTAAGATACTTTGTGGGGGTTAAAGGAATATAAGCAGTAAATATTATAGGTGCATGAATCATGACAAAAGATAAAAAGGCAAAGCATGAGATATCAATATCTAGAGTTGAGCTTTGTCAAATACCTTCGGTTCTAAACATTTTGAATTTTAAGATCTCATAATCTAATACTAATCAAACGAAATGTAACTATATTTTTTTTTATTGATTTGTTTAAGCAATTGGGGGGGGGGGGGGGGGGGGGGG